>NNCF01126842.1:261161-441648 GCA_002313205.1 Laupala kohalensis | reverse complement strand
AAGAAGAAGAGGAAAGAGGAAAATGAACGATACCCTAGCCCTCGCAACCTAGTAGCGTCGAGATCGAAAAGAACAAGAGGTGACCAAGGAAGGTCAGAAAAGAGAAAGAAAGGAGCATGGCACAAGTAAGTGGAAGCAATGCCAGACTCAGCTCAGGGCCCCGTGTTCGCCAAACACGTACTTACTAGATGTTAGTCCCCTGGGGCGAGGTAGGAAAATGTTTTACTCTGTACGTTAAAATTCTGTACGCTAAATCCAACTTTCGTGAACAAAACCGACTTAAGATATTTCCACATCAATAAAATAATAGAAAAGTGAAAATGAGTGAATCTACCTGGGATATTGGAAAGTAAACAGTCTTAAAATCTTCATATGAACTACAATTTATATCTTAATATTAAGAATTTAAGTAATTAGGTATCTTAACGAGCTACTTCTTCCAAGCGAGTTTTCTTGTTCAGTATACTTCATCGAATATTCCAGATGATCGACAACTTTTCTGATTTGCGATTTTCATAAAATATTTGATGCATCCATTGGAAACAAGTTTCGTAATCGTAGTATGTTTCGAAGAAAGCCTTCTTGTCTGTTTTCTAGGTCCTAACGACGACAAGCACAGTGTCCCAGGAGTTCCAAGAAGGACGAGGGTCTTGAGTCTCGCCGCAAGCCGCTGGCTGGTGGGCTTCCCTCGACCGCCGCAAAGTACCCTGAGAGGAGGGAAGGGGAAGCAAGAGATCCAGTTGCAGCTACAACGGCACCCACACATACACCACAGCAGAAGGAGACGGTGTGTATCAAACACCTTTGAAACGGTAGACTTTATAATTGTACTCATGGGCATCCCCAGGAACGTAGTTTAAACTTTTTGGAAAATTTCTCATAACCTCTTTCCCTCAATTTTTTCTCTCGAAACTATAAACTAGCGAAACTCACCCAGTGTCGTCTGCGTGTTTAAATGAGTATTTTACACAGGTCGATTCTCCAAATTTCTCTTGGTCTGACAAATGAAACCGTCTATAGAAAAAGTCCTCCTACCTACACACCTACTATTTCCTTCATTTTCTTTTCAAAAGTTAATGAATTACAACCTATCCTTGAATAATTTGACAATTGTTAAAGGACAGGAACACATTTCTATTTTAAATTCTTCAAAAATTTAATGTTTGTAAGAAATAATCGTAATAGTGAAAATTAGCTATTTTGGTTCAATAATGAAATATTGAGATACTCATGTTTATATGAATGAATTTTTAACAATATTTTTAGTAGGTAAAAAATTATGTTTTTAATCTTCCTCTACCTTTAAGATTCTGAATCTACTCTTCAAAATAAGAACATCAGCCATTTACGATGATTTTTTTTTGTCAGTATTAAACCGGTTTCTAACATATTTACATCTACCACATAATCGAAAATTAAACTGACAGCATTTTATTAACGTCTAACAACCCTTTGTTATTTGCTATGAACATAGATTTTAAGTTGAATTCCCTTTCGGTGAAAAACTAACCATATTCATTATAAACCTTTCAAATAATGTGTGTTTGGAACGGAGAATTTCACACAGAAGATAATTTTGATCATGCTCGTGCACAATTCTCAAACAATAAATTTATATATATATTCGCTTATGGCTTATGGACAAAAAGTTAAATAGATATAAGTGGAGCCTAAATATTTTAATCTAATCGATCTTTAATGGTAAATAAACAATGGTATAATTAATACCCATCAAAACTGATTTAATTTTCACAAAAAAATATAAAAAATTGAATCATTTTGAAAAAAATAATAATATTGAATTTCTTCAGTTTAAATTACCTCACACAGATTTGACCGACAAATTTTCATTTTATGAATTTCGTTATGCTTTATAGAAAAACGCTTTTAACAGTAGCGTTGTTTGTTTCATAGCATCATGTGCTAATAAAGCTATCCTGCTTTCTAGTAGCAAATGCATGTGTGCTCTAGAATTGTAACTGACAGTGAAAGAACAATGGTAAGTTTTTTCTTACGATATGTAATAAACCTTGTACGGAATACATTTTATTTTTCACTCTAATGGATTATCGCTGTGATTATGCTCAAACATTTAAAGATTGTTGTATGTCTCAACAACCACAAGCGTACCGAAAGTGGGCAGGGGAGGAGGATCAGAAACGGTTTGTAGCATTTTGTGCAAAAACAGCATAGCTCATGCACTCTGTCTCTTTCTACGGGTCCCGTTCCGTTCGAGTAGCGTTCCGTCAAAAAACTAATCTTAAAAAAATGCAATAGTTTGTCCGCGAAGGTTTTACGTATCAGTGTGAACATAATTTTCGAAAGCATTTTGTACGAATTCGTGACAATCCAATGGGATACAATCGGCAGAAGAAGTTTTACATCTTTGGCGGAAGTAAAACTTATCAGCTGACCCAAATATATGAGCTGCATATTCACAAAAAGATGAAACGAGAGCATTCAAAGCATTATTAAAAATCAATCAGCTTCAACTTATAAATGTACAAAAATTAACTCAGTTCACTACATGGATAAGAATTTTCTTACGAAGATTATTTTGACGTTTTACTAATCCTTAATCCGAAAATAGTCTGTTCCTGGAATTTGACGAAACGTTACTCGGAGAAACCGCTAGTTGAAGAAAACAACACGACATGGACGAAATGTTATTCGGAAAATTACCATACCACTTATCCCCCCACCCCCGAACCCTAAAAATAAAAATTCGGTGGAGTGGTATCTGGCACGTTCAACGAGCACTAGAACTTTGTTAAGGGTTTGCGTAACTTTCCGCGCACTTATAGCAGATGTGAGGATACACTCGTATATCTACTTCGTCCCCTCTATCAAGTTCTTGCTTTCCTCTTCTCGAAAACATTACCCTTGAACCCTTGTCAACAGGTCTACAAGAAGTCAGCACATATATTGCACATCTCGAAGAGAAAACAAATATTTCCTCCAATAAACTTCACACCATTTGCACACCTCATCGTATAGAATTGTGAAAAAAAGAATAATCCAATATCGTGCAATAGAACTGGTGGATCTTCTTCCGCATCAGATATACGAAGGAAGCCGTGTGCCAACAGAAGCGTCGCGCTTGAAGGATCACGGTAACTAGATACGCATCCGCTTCTTACTTCCAACGCGCATATGGGGAGAAGGAGGGAATAAACGAGGATGAGGAGTAAGAGGAAGAGGAAGTGGAAGACTGAGAAACGCAAGTATGAGAGAGTGGAAAAGCACCACGCGTACTTCGTATCGCAAGCGAAAGACGAACCCCTATGGCTTCTTGCGCGTCGTCATCGTGTCGTTGTGAAACTGGTTGGCGTGGTATTACGTCTCGCCGAGCGGATCCCTTGCCAAGTTTTTCAGGTGTCTCGTACGATACTACAAATACCACGAGAAGGCCTATCTTTCCCAGAGAGGATTAAGAAAAAGCACGGAAGTAGAAGTGGAATGTAACAGTCCATGCTAGCTCAATCCATTAATTGCAACGAAACTAACATTCTGTACGATAACATGAACTTATACTTTTATTTGACACGACTATTCTTATGTCTGGATAATACGGAAGATACTACTTTCCTTATCTGCTAGTTACAGTTAAGTTTCAGTATGTTTCATATTTAGCATAAACAATGGAAACAAGAAATTGAACAATTATGAATCGTATAGGATAATACAAGAATGGCCAGACGCGTCAGAGGAGTCATTTGTTAGAACTAGTTACATTCTTTTCAAATAAATCAGCCAAATACTTTTTTATTGGTGTAAATTTTAAATGTTTTTATCTCGGAAAGGAAAACGTGATATATGAAACAATAGGAAATCGTCAACACGTACTTAAATGCTTTAAAGTGTGATACTTCATTAGTGTGATTTGCTCCGTCCGGTTACGCAAAAAAAAGGAACTAAAAAATTCTGAAACATTTATGTATAACTGTATATGATGATGGGCGTTTTGTTTTTCGGATTCCTATTATTATAAAGTGGAAGATTTCAATTCTACGCTCATCATCATATACATCGACTTCTACAGAAAATGGGCAGATAAGTGTTTGATACGGTTCGGACAAGAAATAGGTCTCTCAACGGCGCGAGGAGGGCAACAAACAACTAACGTGAACTCGGCTTCCGCTTATGAACATGTTAACAGATTTCATTGATAATCGAACGGTTTATTTAATGCAGTACTTTGTTTACTATGATTAAGCAGAAGAACCTAAGTAGAACTAAAACACTACTTTGAAACCTATTCCGATCAAGGGTCCTAAGGCGGAGGCGGATATATCATTTCAGCACACACCTAACATGAAGAAGGAATACAGTTCTCTACGTTATAATATTACCAGATTACCAAAAAAATTGCATTTCATTAAAATATAAAACAGTTATTTTACAAGCAGGTACTGTTATCAAGTTACACATTAATCGGAAAATATTGTTTCTAAACAGGAACTATTAAAATAACTCTAAATTCAAGAATAATTATTACAATGGACCCATGTCCCAAGGCAAGAGCCAAAACAGTCTGTATACGAAATCCCCTTTAACCCGAAGGAAAACCGGAGAAAAACCCTGGCCAGGATGGGGCAAAGAATTAATATACACAACTGTGTCAAGGTTGAGTACAGATAAAAATAAATGTGTATGCAAGAAAATAATGTGTAAAATACAAGCATGCAAGAAAATAATTTTGAAATTCATTTCTGTTATTTTGAAAGTACTACAGCAATGGCGTGATAAAGTACAAGAAGAATTTAACTTTTATTAAAATCAATAAATTCTTTTATGCTTTAGAAGCAATGGTGCAGTAGGTAACATTTCATAAAAACAGCGACGGTTGTTTTTGGAATCACCTCAATTTTATTTTTAAAAGTGTGTTTTCGTCGTAATGCAACTTTGGATATTTCCTATTTATCGAATATCTGACGAAGAAAATCTACATTGATTTTTAAAGATAAGTCTACATTGACGAATTTTTGAGAATTTTTTTATGGAGGAGTCCTAAGTTAAATAGAAACATTTTTAAATAACTATTCATGAAAACGTTTCTAATTAAAAAGTATGATTACAGTTTTATTGAACATTATTAGGCTCTTTTGTCCGTTTACTCTCTTGAGACGTTTTGTAAACAAATTAACTATAAAATAATTAAAATGAATCAACAGAGAATTGAATAATTAATTCGAGACAGTTACTTTAGTTTCCCAGGATAAGCTTCCAAGAGGGATTTAAAATTAGTGGATTTCATGACTGTCAGGAAACTATCAATTAGCATCTCCCTCTTTCAATTACTAACGCTTCCATTTGTTAGTTCAATAAGAAATTCTCTATAATATGAGTAATATGGAATCATTAATACTGAGATTTTGTTTTACAGAACTCATCAATTTCATAATTTCTGCAACTAATGGTAGCTTTTCACATAATCATGTAGCCAAAGTACGAAATGATACGAGTGTCCGTTTTCAATAACAAAAATTCTCTCATTTACAATTATTTGTCTAAGACATAAAATAAGCAATAAGAAGACTAAACACTGTCATGTATTTATGAGTTCTTATTTTTATTACCGTATATTGTCAAAATTAGTAATCTGACTTTCTTTCTTATAATTAAATACTATTGATGCATTACATAGTATGTACTGAGTAAATAATTAAATTTATGTCACAGAATGATCATAAAACGACGAACCACTGGACTGAACGACCTCACTGGCGCAGCTGGAGTCTCTGTCACGATAATATGAGCATAATGAATAATCTGAAGAGTTAACTATCACATGGTGATATGATCGGAACTAATGATTGATCGTAATACTCGCAGAGTAATGCAAATAGATCCACAAAGGAATAGGCCACCGACAGGTTCATTGAGATATCAGGTCCCATCCTTACGTTTTATAAACAATATTTTCCGAATAATGTATAGTTTATAATAATACTTACTTGTGAAATAATTTTATTTTTATTTTATTAAATACACATTTGTGAGTATTCTGTTGATATTATAGTATGTACCGAACTATTTTTATTCTTAGGGATGTACTGAAATTTGTATCTGCCTCTGATTTAGGACCCTTGATCGAAATTGAGTGAGCAGTCTCTTGTTTGCTCCCGGAGAGTAAATTAATTTATTGTCCTCCACGTGGTCATACACAGTTTGTAACTGCTTTTTTGACAATAAATTTTAGATACGGACGCCTCTTCTGTTAATAATGAGTTCGCAATCATGACCGGCACGACCGTCAGCCATGCTTTCTCCCCCACCCTCTGTCCGCCGCGAGAGCTCGATATCTCAACATTGACCAAACTATGGACCTCTTTGGGAGGTTTTGCATGGCGTACCTGCGAACTATCATATACGTTATATACATGCAAGTTGCATCTGCGCATGTTCAGAAGTTAGTGGTACACTAACGCTCCTAGTGTAGTATGTTGCAACGCCTCTGTTTGCGTAATATGTTAGTGGTGAGCTAGTGAGAGAGGTCATAGCAGATTCTGGTCTGAATTTGAGGTTATGTTGACGTATACGAGAGATTTGTTGATTGTGTGTGTCTTATGAACATGTGCTGGTGTACTCACAGTACAGTTTACTTGTGTACCCTTGCATAGAAGTGGTTTCTTTGGGTTTACAAAAACAAATAAATTTGTTTTAATTGAATCACTATTAATACATGACATGTATATTTATTATGGCAGTATATAAAGTCTTGTTCCTGGCATTACCTATTTTCGGATGACTGAGTTATGAAAATATTAATACTCAGATTTAAGCGTTAATTTAAGAAAATGTACATATTTGAATTTTTACGTGAGAAGACACAGAAGTCCTTTTTTATTCAAATTCTTGAAAATTGCCAAAAGTCAATGAAGTTTGGTCGTCTACTACAAAACAATAAAATATTAAAATAAGTGTATTTCAAACCTTGATTTTTCTTCTCTTAAAATGAAGACGCTTCTCACAAAAATTAATATACATGCAGCATTCCATAAAATTATATCTCTTCTAAATAATTTATATTAAAATCTTAATTTGATAAATGTTTATGGATCATCTTGTTCGCTAGTAGTACGTACACGCAGTGCTAATGATACGCCATGGAAGAATGAAAATGAAACCGAAGAACTGTTGTTGGTAATAGTTTTTGTTGCAATCTATGGTAACATATAATAATTATAAAAGGATTATTTACTTGCTACTTTTGGAATTGTAACCAGATGGATTTGTATCGAAAGAGATTGATTGTAAAACCTGAACAAATGTCAAAAATCGTAACTGATGTGTCAACAAAATGGAATCCACTATTTATTGTACTACCCCAACTTAAAGAAAAAAACATTCAGGTTCAATATACAAATCTTCACCTCTTTTAACCCTAGAACGGTACCTATACGCCTCCGAGGCGTACATGCAGACAAAAATGAATGCCATTTCACATGACCTTGGATATCACCCCACACCCTCCAGCAGTGCTACTCTTGAGACCTCTCCTTTCCCTCAGTCCACTCTCCATCGCCTTGGAGTCAACGTGTGGTGAGTACTGTACATGTTTGTGCATGCTAGTGCGCTTCAGAGGCGTACAGATACCATTCAGTGAAAAAGTTTATACGTCTCCCAGTTTATACGTATAGGTACCATTAATTGCACAAATCCCTAATTTGAGTTTCAAGAAGAATTTTCATGTACCTTTTTTTTACTAACATTCAAATGCGTGATATTTTCTTCTAGTCTTCCTAAAACTGTGAAGGTACTCGTCTTCCTTAAACTTTGTACTAGTCTTCCTAAATTTGTATTGTGAACAACTTCACTTTCATATTCAAATTTTTTAAAAATTAAACGGTTATTTTGTACAAAACCAGAGTTGTTAATCATTTTTAAATTAACCTTTGAAGATATCACAAGGAATACTATGAAATAAGACGGAAATAAACCATTTTTTGTGTCTAAATACCCATAATTAGGGCGTACAAGCCTGGGAAGCGTGTAGATACCATTAACGTACTAAAAGTCACAGTACCGTTCTAGGGATAAGACGAACTATGTGCAAATAGTAATTTAGATATCAATCTTACTAAATTCAATAGTCGTGTATTTTTTAAACCCATCATATACCGTACAGCAGTTTGTTTTTGTCAGTTAATTCATAAGGTCAGGGCGTTCCACACATTCGGAAAGGCATGTTACAACACACCACAAGCCCATATGCGATGTGTGTAAGCTTTTTGGTGGAGAAGCGGGATTCAACCATAAACCACAACCTTTATGGTAGAGTTCGCTGCCACCAGCTTGGTTTCCCCAAGCAATCAAACACTCGAGTAATAACAATAAAACATTTAATTCAAATTAAATAAAGCTCTGAATATTTACAAATGTAGACAAACTCGCAAATCATAAATACAAGTTTGAACTTGTTATTACTTGATATTGCTATCTAAAAGCAATAATTACACACAGTTATAACTACTGGTGTTATGAATTAACTCGGAAATCTACCCAGATTATCCGAAGTTCAAAAAGTTCCAAGTTTCTATCTCGAAATAAATAACTGTTCCAAGCTATGTTATTCGCGCCTATAGCAAGTAATAGAATTACCGCAGCAATTCTCAGTGGTCTGACGACCCAACTAACCAAGTTACATATTAAATAACTTACATACTTCTATACGCTTTCGCACTTGTCTCAAAGTCTGAAAGCCTCCAGTATAAAAGTCACTTAGGAGCTGAAATCCCTCCAATATATATATTGAGGCAGAGGTCACGTGACTACCTCTTCGCCACCGTTCACAACACTCCACCTTGGCTTGGTCACTCCTCAGCTTCCGAGAAAAACTGCCTTTTCGGATGAACACTATTTCTGTCAACTGCTGAAATATTCCATACACACTCATTTTCCTTCTCCGGGGCGTTCATCTCAGTTTTCAGAAGTAGAAGGGAGTTCTGCCTCTTCACAATACAAGAAGTTTTAAACGCGCACATTTCCTTGTTTGGGCGGCGACGGGCCTGCTCTTAATCGCCTTTGGAATTTCCGGCGAGCACAGTGCTTGAAAATGTTATTTCAAAATCTATACTGGCCCCGATGTTACAGGCAACATATAATAGAAACTCCATACAAAGCAATGACTCTTGCCAAGGCCTTATGCAAGAGCAACACTCACAGCTAATATCAACCAACGTAACTGACACACCAACTTTGTTATTACGTGAATGCATGCAGGGAAGGGAAATTTCGAGGTTATTATATGGATAGTTAGTTATCCCAAAGTAGGTTGCATATCCAACATAGACTATGTAACTATGTCTATTCAAGAGCCAACAATATCCTGATAGCAGTGCTCCACTGGAATGAAATATACTCGGTGTATCCATACCCACCAACAGACATGAATTTCTTCGAAAGAAATCGAGGTCAGTTAAACGCACAATTTTAGTACATTTAATAGTATTGGATTATTTATTTATCGTAGTGTTTTGTCAACTGAATTTCACTTTTTCTTACAATTGTATGTTTGATAAAACAATTTTGTGTACTGATTTTTTGTTTGGGGGGTAGTCTTTAGATCTCGCCAAAGTCTAGGTCATTAGAACCTTTTGAACTGATATTAATTATATAGGTAAAATTAGAATACAACAAAAAGTTTTGTCGTAAACAAAATTATTTCCGTTGTAATGTGTATTTCACAGAAATCTAATTTTTTTTACTTTTTTCTCTTGTTTTACCCTTAAAAGAACGTTGGTTCTTTTCTCAAAGAATTTATTAGTCGTACTGGTAATTCCAGAACTTATACCAAAACAAGTAAAAGAGCTTTTTCGAAATGACAGTTTTTTATTTAGAGAATAGTTAAATTATTCTACCTTAAAATAAGAATATCTTAACAATTTTAGTGTCAGATTCGAAGAAAACAATTTCAAAATATATGAATGAAGATCACAATAATCAATCCACTGACTACGTGGTAAAATAAATAAAATAATATACTCTTCAAAATAATTATCATTCAATGCGGGGGCAAAAACATTTTGTAAGTCTCCAAAAATATCGTAAGAGGCATAATAATACAATGCTAATTCGAGATTAATTACTGTGAAAGGAACAACTCTAAGGTTTTGTTCGATAAAGAAACACAAGGCCATCAATGTTCAATGTCTCGGTGCCGCCCAAAACAAGAAGTGTGTCTTATCTAGGGAGAGGATATTACATCACGATTTCAAATCTGTTGGTAGTACTTCTTGTATATTAGGAAGATGAAATTTACAAGAAAAATTCTGCATGTAAATGATCCAAGAAATATAAAGCTTTTCAATTGAAAATAAGTTGAAATACGAAGAATAAATAAGTTATTTGGGAAAATATACGATTTTCATTTCGCTGGATAAATACGTACTAGATACAGTTTACATTACTTGGGTTCTTTAATTTTTAATTCTACAGTTCCAAAAATGTTGGCAATCATTCATTTCGAACAAAAATTTCATTCAGCACGAAGTTGAATAATCCCAATTTACCACGATCCATTCCATGCCTAATGCACACAATACACACAGCGTCGACACATCAACATCTCCCACAAGGAATTAGAGGTCATGAGATTTTGGGAGGTGTCTCACCACTTTATCGGATTCATTATCGAACATGAAAATTACATTAACCTCACCCAAAGCGTAAAAGCGAACGGACGGATGCCCATTGCCAATAATTTGTAATCCAATACCACCGCAGTCATGGAGACCATATCGTCTTCTTTCCCTGTTTAACCACAAACTTTTATTGGCGTTTTCTATACATGGCGGCGTCAGCGGCGCCTCCGTCGCTTACCCATGACGCCGCGCCGCCGCATCTCTCCTCTCGCTTATACGACAGGAACAGGACATCCTTTTACCTTGGAGACCATCGATGGGAGCTGGTCGTCTCAACGTCGTCGCTGATATGCCATCAAGTTTTACGTGTTGTTCCAAGGATACAACGCTTTGCTCCCTTGACGTCATAGGGAAGAGAAGGTCATAGAGTTTCAAAGCGGAGGTCAACAGGAGGTTGGAGATGTGGAGTTCTCAACATGTTGCAAAACATCTGCAGTTTTACGATAGGGAAACCATTCCTGCTTAAATTTTCGTATGGCTTAGATCGTATGTATTTGCTGTTCACTAAAGTGTCTTCACATACCGGTAAATTGTCATTCACAAGGACAATTTATGAATTGCATGAAGCAAAATATTGTGTCACATTCCACATTTCACTTAAATTATTATTCCTGCAAGATATTCTTCCAAGAAACATTTTCAAAAAAATATTTTGGACCTTAGTTATACAATGCAGAAAATATCAAAATACCTAAAATAAACAAACATAGCTCAGAATTAGTAAAGTTTTAAATTGTACGTAAAATGTAAAACGGAAAGTATTATAAAGTGATAATAAGTATTTATTAACCTTTGCGTATAGCTATATGTTTTGACCTTTAATCCTATACAACTGAAAAAGATACTAGGCATAATATTTTTACTAAAGGAAATACAGTGAAGGATCATTCTCAAAAAAAAAAAAAGAAAGAAAGAAAATCGACCCTGCGCTATCCGAGCTTCAGTGCTCTGACTGATTCTAATCAAATCTTCGAATTATTTTATTCTGTAATTTTTATAGCTTTTAACATTTCTTAACTAAGAAAAATACCAACCTTAACTTTTTAGAAAATCTGACATGCCTTCCCATAAACATAGACATCTGTTTTCAATTTCCATTTCTGAACTTTACTCTACTTTACACCCAATAGTTTTAGTTTCCTTGACTTTTCTTTCTTTCTTCGGTGATCATGAAGAAAATAAAATTTAAAGTCAGAATTTCCCATATGTTACAAAACCTGTGTGTTGCTAGGGAAAAGTAACTTCCCTTTCAGGGAGGTAGCACACAGGAGAGATGTGGTAAATTATAAAGAATAATGTAAGTAGAAATATTTCCTCAATTTCAGAAATCATGCATTAAACAGTATTACTTTACGACCACGCATAAGGTTCTCTTAAGGTTTATAAATTTTAATGGTTCTAAAAACATTTTAACCGAATATATTGACGAAAAATGATTTCAACTACCCAACCACTCCTTAGCACCCCCTTACAACCCCCATTGCGAGTTGAAATTTCGATTCTTCAGAAAATTTAAAATGTGTGCACATTTTCGGATATTTTGGTGCGCTGAAGATGCATATGACGATAGGAAATGATTCTGATTACCCGCTAGCACCCCTTACGATCCTCAGAGAATGAAAATTGAACTTAATACTCGTAATGAAAATTGAGAATGTATGCATATGAAATATATTTTTATCGTTATATTCAGTTTCAGATTGTTATGTGTATACTCGAGAATATACATATAATTTAATTTTTCATGAAAAACGAAATCTCAACCCCCTCCGGGGGCTGTAGACGAGTGCTAAGGGAAAATTGGATAACTAAATATTTTTTAAATATTCATAATCGGTTTCAGCGATTCAAAATACATAGGAGTATTAAGGTCTACCTTCTGGTCTTCGATTTTTTTTCTTTTTGTGTGCGTGTAATTTGAAGAAAAAACTTTTCTTAAACAATTCGAACTATTTTTACGTTATATTTTCCTACTTGGAATTTATAACAAGAGATCTATTCCAAGTACGAAACCTATTTGTACGTATATTCTGCGAAGATTTTCCCTGACCGTTATAGAAATGAGAACCTGTCGAACAGTTTCTATCGATAGCGGTCTACAAACGTCACGAAAGAGAGAGAGAGATACCCTTCAAATACGCTTTGTATTCAACCCCCGCAATCAGTCATAATAATGACGTCTTTTTTATGGGGTTTTAGGGTTCGTCAACGGCAAGGTCATTAGAGCCCTTAATGATGACGTCAACAACAAAGTAAACAACATAGAAGGAAGCAACCAATGCGCAGAAAGAGGGCGAATGGCCATTATGTGAGAGACGCGCCGCATTCTGCACTGCTCGTGTGATATCTGTGGGAGGCATTGTGAAGACGCGGCTAATTGATTTTTATTAAAGCGAGAAAAGGGTTCGCAAGGATGAAAAGTATAAAAGACGGCTCTCAATGACGCCAAGGCGATGGCGGTCGCCCAGGTACAGATGGCAATGGCCTTTGGAAGGGCGATGGCAAGAAAAAGGTGGATCAGGGAGGAAGAAGATTCAATTTCATCACGCCAAAAAAAGTCAAAATAGAAAAAAAATAGTGAAAGATAACAGTGTTTCTTATGAAGTAGTTGGCAAAACATTAATTAAAACAATCCACTTTTAAATGGTCTCTATACATTTCTCTTTTTCTCAGTGTGGGTTCGAAGGTTTAAAAATTCCTCAATGTTTTTAATATGCAATATCTAAGATATACGTCTTTGTCCTGGACTTGCCCCGAGGCATTTACATTAGTTTGAAAATACTTTAACCTGAAGACGGGGCTGGAACACAGTCGAAACAAGACGAAGGTTTTACCAGAAACAAGGTCTAAATTTTGTAGTTAATGCAATCAAATTAATTTGTGGAATATAAAGTGATCAAACGATAAGGCAATGCATTACGAACTGTACAGTACTCCACTAACGCGTCTTTTATATGCTCACTATACCGGGTAGAAATGTTTTCAAGCAGAATTAATTGAAACATTTTGTTGCATATTTTCATAGTAAGTGCTGTCAACAGTACCAGCTCTCTTATTTAAAAATATTTTCAACTTGTAGTTTAAAGCTTCATATTAGAAATTACTCACATACCGAAAAGAAATTAGCATTCATTTCTACCTTACTGATCCTGCGTGACTTAGGTAAAGCTTATATCGTGCTCCGAGGCACGTACACTTACGAGAGTATTTCTCGATTTAAACACAATTTGTGATGAGTTCTGCAAAGAAAATATACTGAGTAGCAAAAATGTTTAACTTGTTCATTCTTCGCAAAGCGGGTGATATATATTCTCGCTATAATGCGCATGTAGCAGACATTGCTACATTGCGTCATTAATACGCATCATATAACATATTAATAATAGTCAAGGCCAACCTCCTAAATATCCTTCATACAGGAGAACTAGGTTATTGTGTGAAGTTACCTAACAATTAAAATTTGTTGACTATAGACGTCATCCATTCCGTCCCGAGCTGTGACACGAGTAAGATCGTTTCAGTATTCGCTCCACCAGTCGTGAGTTTGACGCCCAAGTAAGTCAGAAAAGCTACATTACTTAGAAACTGTTATAGCCTAATGCAGCAAAGCAAATAACAATACAAATCGTGATTGTTACTAAAACAATTATAATATGACGCTCGCTTAGAAATGTATAAAATCAATCATGACTATACATTGTCCTGCATTCAGTTGCACATAAAATGTAATAAATATTAAACTTCTTTGTTGGATCACTTTCTTATACACTTACAGTATCTAGTTTATTTCATATATTCGTGGGGGTTCATCGAGAACACACGAGATATTCTAGCATTACAATTGAAAGTAATAGTCAAGGATGAAATCCACCCCTACAATCCACCTCTAAAGATAACACATACCCCATTTCTTTGTTAAGATAATTAGTGAATATAATAATAATAATACATTTTGTTGTCAAAAAGCAGTTGCAAACTGTTTGTGATCTCTTGGGGGACCAATAAACTAAGTTACTCTCCTGGAAACCACCATTACATCAATGCAGATCAAGGATTCCACGTATAGTAACTGATTTAGAATGTCTAAAAGTGTATTTAAAAATACATGCTGTTATCCATTTATTATTTTCAAAACAATCCTAGCTATTCAATGTAGCAAAACTAGATTCGTATGAGTTGAAGAGATACTTTGACCACAAGAACTTTTACCAATAATACACAAAACATATACAATAAAAATACAGATAATATGTACATATTCAGAGAAACAAAAACACACTAATATAATAATATATTTAATAAATGAACCCACAGGATAAGTTGTGATGATATTAAGAAATGTACAGAGTCAATATTAAATTCGTCATTAGCTTAAAAATGAGAATACGGACACATTGTTTATGGGGTCGTAAATTGCATATTTTTCATTATTCGCGATCTACAAAACATAATCGATTTCATAGGAATTGTATCCTGGTAATAATCTTGATCAGCATACGTAAGTTTATTTATGCAAAAAAATTAAAGTCGAAGTTAGGACTCAAAAGTACTGAATCATGATGTCTCTCGAAAATATGGAAAATACTTAATAAAGAGACGCAGCATAACAGGGTTAATATGATAGCGGTGATCAGATCTGATTTCCGTCTTTAGTGCAAATTTCAAGGGCACTTGACACTTACGACGATGGGTTTGTCAATCCTGAAGGATTTTGTTGGTACTACAGCTTCCATATGCACGATCTTGCAATTACTCGTCCCCATCTGGATCTGCCGAAAGTACACCTAACAGGGTCGTTTTTTGTTGCTGTATGGCATTTTGCGGAAGGAAGCGTCATTGATGGTAGTAAATAGCATCAGCATCATTCTCCAAATCGGCTACCTGTCCGTCTTCTGGAAAAAATAATGAGGAGAAAAAGTTTGTCTATTACTAACTTGGAGGAATTAAATCTTAGCCCTAGTGTTATCTACGTCGATAGAGGTGTCCAGAAAGACCCTTTCACAAAGTGGGACTTGTGTTTTGCTTCACTACCTTAGCATTTTTCGCAGCTTAAGAGTGTGATCCAAAATAAGAGCTCAGAGAATCTGCTGTTACCGCTTATTGTAATGACATTTTTCCCTCTGCCTTGTGGTTAATGTGGTTTATAATTGACAAACTTGAACAAACTCTCAAATCATAAATACAAGTATGAATTTGTCATTACACTATTAATGCTATCTGAAAGCATCAATTACACACAGATATAAATACTGGTGTTAACAATTAATTCGTAAATCTATCTAGATCATCCGAATCTCCAAAAATTACAAGTTGCTATCCCGAAATAACTAATTGTTACATGTTACGTAATTCGCACCTAATAGCAATGTAATTGAATTACCGCAGCAATTCTTAAGCGGTCTGACGACCAATACTAGCCAGGTCACATCTCAATAATCCACGTACTTCTGATCACTCAGCAAAAGTCCCAAAGTCTTCGAGGATCTTCAATCCTCCCAATATATACGGAAGCGGAGGTCACGTGACCACGCCTTCGCTACCGCAATGAGCACTCCAAGTCATCTTGGTCACCCCTCATCTTCTGAGAACACTGTGTTCTTTACCAAAATTATGAGCGGTTGACGACATCTGCCAGCGTCGTTCTCGGGATGGCCATTATTTCAGCATCCGGTGGAGTATTCCATTTAGTTCACACGTTTCTGCAACATTTTTCTGAGGGCATTCCTACTCAATTTTCAGAAGTACATGGAAACAACACAATGAAAGGGAAGGCTTAGTGGCGGTCACTTTTCCTTATTTGGCGGTGCCTGGCTCGACCCGTAATCTTCTTAGGAAAGTCCGGCTAGCAAAATGCGTGAAAATGTTAATATTTCACAAATCGATAAACTGAACTGGTCCTGATGTTGCATATGGGTTGATGCTCTCGGTGGCACAGCTCTCTTTGACATTTACCATCCTAGTGGCGGAGGCGGAAAATAGCGCCAATAATAGTGGCTGAACCAAATTCTATATTTTCTCAACTAAATGGAGAAATTATTAAGTTGTAAAATTCCTGTAGGTATAGATGTTCAGACATTTCTTGCGGTGTTATGTGAGTGGACGAGTGAAGCATCCATCAACCATAAAGTTTGTGCTAAATGAGTGTCATATCTCAATTACTACTGTGGTCAACCACGCCTCATATTGATTTTTCTGGCACCACGAGGCGGCGCTTCCCGCCAGAATCAACCAGCCGTCACGACGTCCTGCCTTGCGATTGGCGCGCCAACTCGCACTCGCAGCACGAGTTTTGCAAAACGAGCAATGCCATGCGTTCACTTGTCGCGAGGACAGTCACTCTCTCTCTCTCTAGCAGTCAACTGTGTTAATTCAGCCCTTCACTTCGCTCTCCAACCTTGTTTTGGACACACCTCGCTACGCATCACTAATATCGTGGGTCGGCATGTTAGCCGACATTTTCCTGCTTCAACCCTGCACCACGACGTAGCCGAAGGCACTTTTCGTCCACCTGACGATCTTTCTTCAAATCCGTTGGATTTCAACTCAGCCCAATTTCTCAGAATTTTAACACTCATGTCACCATTGATGTCACCCATCAAGCAGATCATAACATTGTCAAAGCATAAATGGATAAGATTTCAAAATACATCCCACTTTCAATAGAATATAAAGACATTTACAAACTCGAAACTGTAGAAATTCTACCAGTCGTTGTTACAGAACATGGCCTCGTAAATAAGAACCTGCACGAAAATTTGGAAAAACTAAATCTGCATCCCAAAAACCGTATTCCCAAGATCCATTTATCTAGTATCTTAGAAACTTGCCGTATAGTTCGCATCGTGCTTAACTTACCAAGGAATGAGGCATGCTAGTTGGCCTTTCAAACCTTTTTAAAAATCGGGTGAATAGTTCCCGAGGTGAAATTGTACAATAATAATAATAATAATAAAAATGTAGAAATCCGTTATACTTGATACATGACGAATCGTCAGAAGCCATCTTAATTTGTAGAAATTTTACATAAGCGCCACGCGCTTGGCCAACATACCCGTGTGTGTCCCGTTTACTTACCAGACAGAAAGTAGACTGTGGAAAGCAAAAAAAACAAATAATAATAATAATATCAGAAAAGAAATGAAAGTGGATATGGAAATGAGATTAAAATTCCGAGGGGGAGTCAACTGAAAACCATAAAAGTGTAGTATAAAATAGAAAGTGGGTGCCAGTGGTCTGTAAGTCGGTACGTGTGTTTTATATAATATGCCGGATGTTCCCTATTTTGCAGCACAGTGCAGATGCGCAGACACCGGCGCAGGAACAGTATAAATATGGCTGCCCCACCAGCAAAGTGCACCAGAGACGAACCGCGTTCGGTGATTAGATTTCTGCAAAGTGAAGGTGTGAAACCTACAGACATTTATCGCAGAATGAAGGTCCAGTATTGAGATGCCTGTTTCTCACAGCAGCAAGTGTGTGAATAGTGTCGGAAGTTCGAAAATGGTGTGACGTCCCTAGCCAATGCTCAGCGCCCGAGCCAGTCTCATCGTGTTGTGACTTCCGAGACTACAGAAGCAGATGAAGTCATCGTAATGAGAAATAGCTGAGTGACATTGCGGCAACTGTACACATTGTTCAGCACATCACATTATTCATAACGTGCTCAGGTTTCATAAGGTGTCTGCACGATGGGTGCCCCGTCAACTGACTCCGGAGTTGAAGCAGCGACCTTCCTAGCAAGAATCGTCACCGGAGACGAAACCCGGGTCCATTATCATCAGCCAGAAACGAAGAGATGAGCAAAGAATGGCGCCATTCACAACACCGAAACCAAAGAAATTTCGAACACAGCTACCAGCAGAGAAGATTATGATGACCCTCTTTTGGGAATGGCGTCCTCATGAAGCATTACAGGTTGCGAGAGACCACTGTTACCAATAACACATAAACAGACCTCCTCAAAAATCATCTTCGGACTGCCATTAGAAAAAATCGACGTGGATTGCTATCGACAGGTAACATGGCAATGCAAGGTCCCATACGGCTCGCGCAAGTGTTGAGACAATCGCAGAAATGCGGTTTCAATGTCTGTTTCATCCACCATACTCTCCCGAACCAGCCCCCAGTGATTGCCATATGTTTGAATCCCTAAAAGAAGCACTTTCTGTGACGAAATTCCATTTCGAAGACGAGGTGCGCCAGGCGGTGCACGAGTGGTTGCGCCGTCTCCCAAAAGAATTTTTTTCTACGGGAATTCAGGCACTTCGGAAAAGTTGGCAGGCATGCATTGAGCGTGGGGGAGACTGTCGAAAAATGATACAGGTTCATTGTATGAAAAAATAATTAAGGTTTTCATTTGACTCTCCCTCGTATAATTTTAAAATGATAGTAAAATGACAGAATAATAGTATTATTTTTTATTGCATATTCGCAGATTTAAGTAAGACGATAAAAATCTTTGAGAACTAAAAGAATAAATTTCATGGGTGTTACAAATTATGTCTGGAAACATAAAGAACCTAACATTGTTTTGGAAAAGAAAGGAGATGTCGCAGAAAAAGTTGTGGTAACAACTACTCTGCTTATATGATAAGTATTAATTCAGATCACATCTCTAAAAAGTGAATAACAGGGTTAAACTTTATAAATAAATAAATTTATTGTCAAAAAACAGTACAAACTGCGTATGACCATGTGGAGGACAATAAACTAATTTACTCTCCGGAAGCAAGCAAGGGACCATCCCATCAATTCCGATCAAGGGCCCTAAGACAGAGGCGGATTCAAAAATTTCAGCAAAAGTTCCTAGATAAGATAAAAAGTTAGCTGCAAGTTATAATACTAATAGAATGTCAATATGTTTGTAATTTTAGGCAAAAAATTTCATGTACAAATTATTATCGAACTATAGATTATTCTGAGTGTTGTGTTTAAAAATCATAAGAGTTGAAAAAAAAACCCACTAAATTCACGATTTATTGTTACAATAAACATGCCCCTAGACAAAGCCTAGAGAACCTGTATAATAAATCCGCCTCTACCAGAAGGAAAAACGGAGAAAAACCCGGGCCAGGATGGGAACCCGGGCCAGGATGGACTACAAGGAACTACAAGGAACATAGATTTAATTATTGTTAAAATATAATTAGACACATACGTTTTTCCATAAATAATGAGCTGGTATGCAACAAAATCATTAGAAAAGGCCAAAGGACTTTTTCTAGTGGCATATTTAAAACCCAACGTATAGAACTGGCGGAGTTGTTGTAAATCTGAAAAAAATGGGGAAAGTTGAACAGATTTTCACATTTCGCTAAGGAGGAAGATAAAACCTCTCAACTTTCTGCATCAAAGTAGCCAATAGTCATTGAAGTAAACGTCTCACAACAGTACTCTCAAGTGATCTGAGATAGAAAAAAATTGAATGAATTCTCAATGACAGAAATTGGAAAGAGGACCAATTGCGCGACGAGAGTAGTGCCTGCATATATACCTTCCGTAGTCCTACGCGTGGAGAAGACATGTGATAACTTTCGGTCAGGTGAAAATAACGACCAGCAGGGAATCGAACCCGGGACTACTAATATTATGGTAGGGATACCCACTCCACCATCTCACACAGGTGGCTAACACCCCTGCAATCCCGGGTTCCATTCCGGACTCGTCGTCAATTTCACCTGACCGAAAGTTAACTGAGTAGAGACTGAATTTTTAAATTCTATCATTTTTTATTTTTTCTAAAGACGAAGTTTAATATTAATAAACTATAAAGGTGCCTTAGTAGGTCCCCCATTATTCATGATTTATACGAGTATATATGCAGTTCTAGGTTAATTCCTTGTCTTCTTCACTCCCAACCCTTTGCTACGTCGTCCCAATTGATTTTTTTTCAAAACCACGTCATACTTTCTCCCATGTCACACGGAGATACTGTTAAAATTGAAGAGTGCGAGAAGCGAAGTATAAAATTGACAAAGAGAAGAACGAGAGTAAGGAAAATGAGAGAACTATGGCTAACTGCATATACCTAGACCTTGAACACACCTCTGCGCTACCCATCAACTAATTCACTACTGACCCATGACTTTCCTAGCAAAGAGTGTCTCAATAAGAGCGCAAGATTTCAATTTTAAATAAAACATGTTGTTTTTTTTGTAGAAAATGATTGAAATATTTATTGATTTATAAAGTAGACATTCGTAAATTATGTATGGAAAAGCAGATCCAGCGAATAACCGCCACGGCTTCAGTGGCAGACGCGTAATCTTCTGAAGAAATTTTCAATAACGATTTTGCATAATTGTTTCGGTATTTGGTTGGTACAGCGTTCAATTTTAGCCTTCAACGCTTGGGTGGTGTTGGGCTTGTTAGCGTAAAGCTGATACTTCAGAAAACCGCACAGAAAAAAGTCAATATGTATTAAATCGCAAGATCGTGGCGGCCAATTCTGGTCAACAAAACGGTAGATGACACTTCCTGGAAATAACTCGAGAAAAGTATGGCAAATGGCACCGTCCTGCTGAAACTACACGTTTTCAAGAGCAATATTTTCCAATTGAGGCACAAAAAACTCTGTTATTAAGTTACGATAACGTTCGCCGTTTACTGTTACTGCATTACCTGCCTCATTTTCGAAGAAAAATGGTCCAATGATTCCTCCAGACCACAGTGCTCACCTAACCAGCCATTTGCTGGATGTGTTATTCCATACACAATTCCCGAATGTCTACATTATTAATCAATAAATATTTCTATCCTTTTCCATAGAAAGCTCGTGTTTTATTTAAAATTCAAATCTTGCGCTCTTATTGAAACATCGTATATTTTGTCGCCGTGTGTGAAAACACAATGACGTCCGTAAAATCAAAAGACGAACACAACAAATCACTACAAATTATTGGAAGCTTGGGCAAATGCACTGTCTTGAGATCAGGTTTATCTAGATATGGGTTGATGCATGACGGGTCTTGAGAGACGAGTATAGTACATGTAATCAAGTAACACTACTCTCACGTTATGTTAATGGGAAAAATGATTTGGAAATAATATGTATGAGAGAATTGAATGGTGTGGAATGACGAAAGACTGATGTATTGTACATAAGACGATCTCTAGTTCATTCACTCTAACGGCAGGGTTCAACTTCTGGTCAAAGATGCAGCGACTCGGGAAGAACCCACTGATTGCTACACTCGGGTATTCTGATTTGTATCTGGTTATCGCTCGCTAAGATTGGCGTTATCTCGGGAGTATTGATAGTGAGATTTTACCGAACTTCCTAGTTCACTTTCGAAATTATCAAAAAGATTAAAATGTTTCCGCAACCGTCTTCTTGTTTCCTCGAAACAGGAGAACATGTGAAGTGCCGTGTGGTGAGGTGATTGGAGTGGAAGGGAATAGAATATGCTGAGAGAGATTAGTAGTAGTGAAGTGCTGTGATGTGTAGCGAAGTGTGCATGATTGTTCACTCCAACCCTGTTTTGGTTTTATTTTTTATAGTTCTTAATTCTTTTAATTTTATTATAGCAACTTTTTTTACGTTAAGGGTATAGGACGAGCAATGATATGTGTGTGTATATTGAACATGTTTGTACGTATTAGTGTGTTTCTGTATATGTTTGTACGGAAAATGTGTTTGTGTATTTTTGAATATACACACATGTGGACTTCATGTAGATAATTAATTTCTCAAATCTAATTTCTTTCTCGTTGTAGCCTTGTGTACTAATTTTTTGTGTAACAGTTTTATACGGTGTGAGTGTATTTTATAGATATTAAGGCGATGATTTGTTATTTAAACCCTTATTATTTTATTATGTCTTCTTTTTTATCTGCCTCCAAGCGTTGCTCACTTGCATTTTTAAAAAAAATATTATTATTATTATTATTATTTTGATGCAGTGATGTTCACTTCACAGCTCTAAAGGTGTTTTAGCTGGTTCAAATTTCTAATTCCAGATTGCTACCCGCCCTCTAACGGATTAGATGCACTTTCTTCTTCTTCTTCTCATTATTATTATTATTATTGTTATTTATCAGGAAACTTTAAACTAAATATTCAGTGGAAGTTTCTACCAAACTCAAGAACTGAGGAAAATCTCAATGAGAACGAATATGTCGTGTCAGTGCATGACAATGTAATCATATTCCAAGTGATCTACAATCACAGTTAAAGAATAGATAATAAAATAAAATTAAAAAACTGAATCCACATTTTGTATTTTAAATTCAGATGAACTAATGATATGTATGAATTTAAGACAATGTGTATAAATATATGATCTTTCTTTATTTTGAAGCTTATTAATTTTGTTTTATATACATATCCATAATAAAATCATTTCTAAAATCGACATTTCGTTATTATAAAATTAAGAAAGANATATATATATATATATATATATATATATATATATATATATATATATATATATATATAAATATATATATATATATATATAATTGATTATTCCTTACATTTGGTTATGTAATACAAAACTTAAATCTTCCTCATTGTTCCGTAGTGCATGAAGTTTGATGTACATAAAATTATTTTCATTTATTTTATTTATATATTGCCTTCTCACATAATAATGATTTTCTGTTAGTTAAATACAGAAAAGTGTAATGCAATACATGTTTTAGAATTAAATACATCACACTAGTCGGTCGCGTATCAAGATTTCAATACTTTTTTTTCACTGGGTAAAAAAAGAATTATGACCATAATGCCAGTGTGTCAAATATCTGACATCACAATATGCTCAACAACCCGAACGACAAAAAATCTTTGCTTGTTATATCCAACGTATTATTTTACATGTGATGTTCCAACATCAATTAACCACATGTTCTGTAGATATTACATTTCATACAAGTTAATTATGAAATGTAATACCAGTTACTACTAAATGAAGGGAAGATATCTTCATGCGGGAAAGCTCATTTTATCTATGTATTTTAATCAGAAAATAATTATCTCTGTAAAATTATTAAATATGGATATTCATTTCGAATAAGGAATTTTGTACGAGTATAAATAAAAAGAAAGCAAATATTGTACTTCAAATCTATACATCTCAGGCTAAAGTTTAAATAAAAAGTTTAGAGTGAATACTTAAATTCAGAAATATTTATTATATAAATCTGTTTGTAACCTCTTCGAAAAGAAAGTAAAATAAGACGTAGGTACTGCTTTTATACCGAACAATAATGAGGGAATAAAAACATAATTTTGTGGTATTTTAGACCAGTGATAGTGTAATTTATGACACGACAAATGGAAAATCTAAATGCAGAAAAATCCTACAACAATCAGTATTTAATCAGAATAGTTGTGCTGTCGCTGCGAAGCAACAAATTTCGTAATAAAACTTTCATGTATGTAATTATATTAAATTATTTGTTATTTGTACATTTTTTTACATTCTCATTAACGCTCGTCACATAAAAACTCATCCCTTGCTAAAATGTCAAACGAAATGCGTAATTAAATGTCGAAATGGACGCGTGGATTTCATTCATATGAAATATAAATAGATTTTTCATTTTGAGACATTTTTCCAACTTCTGCACCATGAAATACATCCACTTTTGGTCAAAAAAATATATTTATTATCATACATAAGGAAATGAGTAATAATTACAAATTATGAATTAGATATATTACTTCCTTATTTTAGCAAGCAGTTGGATTCAATGAGAATTTACTTTTTATTCGTGTAGAATTAATTTCTAGTGTAGCGGTTATGCTACATTCTATTAACTTTCTATTAATATTCTATTGATTAACCATTCTAGAAGGTAACAAATGAACTTGGTACAAATTTCTTCTAGAACAAGACAAAGGAAAAGCGCTGATAACAATGTGCTTTCAACAAGCACAAAAAAACAGTGACGAAAATAGTGCAACCCACCAATCCGGACATAATTGGTAACCGGAGAAAAACGTCACTTGTTTTTATTAGAGACTAGCATCACTCCGAGACGATCTGCGCTAGCGAACGCACCGCCTCTCTCTAACCCCGTAACTCCGTAAGTCATGTCGCGAGTAGCTCAAAGTGTCAATATTTGATCGCGACCAAATACGAGTGTTATACTTACTAACTGCTTTTCGACTACAAAAGCTTGTGAATATTTTACCGCGCTTCTGTACAAGTGTGTTATGAACTAAGTGTAACTTTTATATTTGTCATTAACTTCAGTGCATGGAACTCTATAATGGAACAAAGTGTACATGAAGAAAGATTGGTAATTTTTCAGTTACTCCTAATCTCTGACTCCCATAAACATTGAATTGTGAATAGTAACGTGGAACCCGGAAGACTTTGTGAGTAAGCTTAAAACTGTTATAATCTGTCTCATCAGGAATTGTGTGAGCATTAACAGAAAATTATCGAACCAACAACACGAGACAAACTGACTAGCTGACTAAAGTAAATGTATTTTCTATATCGTGTACTGTCCTTGCAAATATTTCAGTTTGTGTTATTAAGTTGTCAGTGCCTTATCATATTGAACCTGCGCGTATTATTCTTGTAACCTAGCGTAGTAGTTCAATTTACTCTTCTTAGTATAATTGTTTTTATTTTGTAGGGGAAATCAGAAGTACGAAATCAGAAGCAATCACCTTCTGAATCATTAAACATCATTTAGGCACTTTAAATATAACTCGCAATCTTCACCCATGACACTAGTAAATTAGTAGTTATATTAATAACAAAGGACAAAATTATTTGCATTGCAGAATTCGAAATGTAGAAAACCTTGCAGTTATCCAATAAAATATTGTATTATATTCAACTTATTTTCGAATCATATATTAAAAATTATAATTGAAAATTCCAGTGCTTTAAAATCAATTTTAAAGAATTGTTTGAATTAATTATACAAAATTTAACGTATAATGAGATGGTTTGTCAGGATTATTTTACAAGCATTAGATATAGTAGTGCCAGTTTGCACCCTTATTTTCAAAAGTCTTTATTCATTTGAAACCGCTCTACATAATGACAAAGGAAAATGTTTTTTAACGTATTAGAATACGAATTAGAATATTCTGTCACAATGTCATTGTTCTTTCTAAATTGAATAAAGTTCTGCAAAAACTGAATCCATTTTCTAATTGCTCCTGGAAATATTCAAATTGCACCCTCTGGGTCGGATGTTCCCCGTAGGTGAACATTGTTCTCCATCCACCCGATACACAACAGAAATGTCTCTAGAGAGCACATGGACCCACAACGGTTGCTTGCCCTCGTGGAGGTCGCTCACCGTTGGCGGCACACAGGGGTCAGAGGTCAGCTGTCACCGTGTCAGCAGATTCCATGTTATCAGCGAATCGTATGCATGGTATCTCCGATAACGCTGCCGTTAATCGGAGGAGGGTTACTAGTGACTGGGATGGGGACAGAGACTGTGATGATGGTAAACATCGTAGAATTGTTGAGAAGTGTTGATTCTCAACTTGATGTCATATTATTTTGAAATATTTCACTTGTGGAAGGGGAACGAGCAGTATAGCTGTCAACACTCCTGCGATCAAAGCTGGAGTTCCCGGTTACCATATACATTTAGTCTTAGTTTTTCCTTACCTTCTTCACGTGTGGGTACATGGAAGCAACAAATGCACATAATTGTAATCTTCTTAAACGGAATGATATGTTATTTTAAGGTCTTGACGTGCTGAGGTTCAGACTATAAAACCGGATCTTCCACCTCACAACATATTTTGCGCGAAAGGATTGGATAGGAGATTTGTTGGGTTTCCGGGATTGCAAGGTTCAATGTTAGGTTCAAAGAAACCAAAGAACGCGTGCAGCTAGAATCCTAAGTTTATCCGACATACATCGTGTACGAACTCGCGTGTTTCTGCTGTGAAGTAAACAAAACTTCCGCTACCACTGTGATAGGCAGCGATGACTTACTGGTTTACGGATAGAGGATTCACCGCTCATCGAAGTTAGCGGACTATTCGAGAGTGGATCTCCATTCACGCTATGAAATGTGATTAAAAGAAGAGTATGCAAATGACTGTTGCTAATGCTCCAGGAAAACTGAATTGTACCGAAATGGTGTTCCAATTTCTACTAGTTTTGGTAGATACAATATCGAAATTTTTAACGTGTTTCCACCAAAATTTAACCATGTTATATGATTGTATCTTAAATTATTAGTGAGAATAAATTATTGTTCTTATAAAGTAAAGAGAATATTTGTGAAAAATACATTCAGGAAACTTTCCGTTATTCGTTCTTCGTTTAAGGTTTAATTTATAGACATCTCCAATCCGTCTGTTTAATAATTCGTTCGATCATTACTATTCTATTTTTCAGTGTACAAGTGCTGCAGAAATATTTGAAACTTTTCTACTATTTTATTACTATATTTTGATTGTATTTCTCGGAAAGAAAACATACATTACAAGTTAACATTTTCCTAATTGTCACAATAATTGCACTTGGATAAAATATATTCAACATCACGTAAATGTGGGGGATCGAGAGAAAAAATCAATTTACTTTTTTTTTACTATCACTTTATGGTTTTATTAAAAGAAAAATTATACATAACCATTAAGTTAAAACACAAACCATTTTATGAATAAAGTAGTAAATATAACGCATATTGTTTCATGGACGATCTTCGTGAATCTTCTGATATACTTTCATACTATTTGAAATCTTAACTTATCTTCGAAAATAATTTTAAAAATTCATTCTAAATTTTTGCAATCAAACATTAAATCTAGCGCATCCAAGCAGGATACTCATGAACGGAGGAATGCCTTACACTCCTGAAATTATTTTATTTGGCAGTCCGTTTTCGTGTTTAAATTATCTAATTCAGTTTCCACTTATTTCCAAAATATATATTTCAAGCGAAGAATGAAAGAGACGACACGGAGAGGACCAAGCGAGAGAATACGAAGATAAAAGCGTACCGACGTGGAAGAGGAGGCCATGAGATAAGGTTCGAGATTACTGCGAGGGGTGCATTTACTGCTCGGTTAATGCTGAAATTCGTCATAAAGTGCGTCTGCAGCACAGGCTATATGACCTTCATAAGGTCAATGCCCTTCACCTTGAACTTTGATGTGCGCAGGAACATTAAGTGTTCATCTAGTGTCGTAAGCTCTTGTGGAAAGAACCGAGACAAGAGAATATCGTGATGTACAATACATAACAGCTCGATCCTTTTGAAATAGTGGAAAAAAGAATTTCACGAATGACAAAGTTAAAGTTGAAATTTTCAAAGTATATACGACATAATTAGCAAAGATATGAAATACCGAGTAACCAGATAGCAAGTTTGGACTCATCCTCAGTTGACAACGAAGGGGTGGTGTGTGGAAAGAAGATGGGTAAGGAAACGACCCGGTAAACACTGTCACAAATGGGGTCGTAGAAATCCCCACATAGAAATGTGTCCTCATGGCATCCAGGAGGTTCATGAGGCATCCATGAGGTCCACGTTCAGCCCCAAAAAATTGGTCAATATTGTTTTCTTTAATTTTTATGCGTACATTGTATCATAAAAGTGTATTTTGTGTCAATGGTGTAGTACGGAACTAAGATAGGCACGTGCGTATGCAACCCGTACTACACACATGCACAATAAATTGGAGAAAATTTACTATACGAGAGATCATTAAGCAAAGAGCCAAATAATTGAAATATTATCATATTTTCACTAGATATTGGTGGAGATTTCAAAAAGAATGTTCGTAGAAAAGAAACACGAAATTTGCGCAAGCAGACACCGGGTAATTACCTATGTGGATAATGTCATCTCATTCCATCCGATCCTCCAACATAAATAATGCGAGTTTTCTCTCTATCAACTAGTTTGAGAACAGTCGCAATTCTAGACTCTTCATTACTTCTTTAGTTTTTACACTCGACAAATTCCAATTCTGTTCGATAATCTAATCCTCCTTATCTATCTCGTTCTTCCATCTCGTATCTTAGTTATCTGAACAACATTCCTTTCCCATCATATTCCTCTCTTTGATACTAAAACCAGGTTTTCTCCTCGTTTTCCGTTGTGATTCGGTTGTGTAAATCTAACGCTGAACTTCATGCACATACACACCTATATTCCCCACATTTACATATGAATACAAGAAGCTACCATGTGCACTTTTTATAACTTAACTTTAGTTTATCTATAAAAGATACCTATGATATAACGTGAAAAATAGCAAAAGTTTTCAATTGCAATATTTAAATTCCTTTCTGATTTCAGCAATTGCTGACAAATGCTGAATCTCTTTAACAAAAAATAGTACATAAATGAAATAGAATGACCTCTTTTGAGGTAGGTATACTTAATACTGCTGTTTGCTAGTGTACCTCTCTCTTCTTTCCAATTAAGATGTACAAAGAACCCGTAGGGCATTCTTGCACACATATGTGTAAGCTTTGAGAGTGAGTCAACAAAGCTTCAAGAAAATTTCATAATTAGTATGAGACCAATTTCTTTTAAACATTATTAGCAAAAATTAAAATAACTTCTTATTCAAAAATTCTTAAAGTAAAAAACTTAACGATGTAAATAAAAAATGAAATTGAAGCGACAAGACCACGAACAACTACAGCAATATAACATTTTTCCTACTTTCCACTTGTATGTAAAAGTACTGAATAAGGATATTATTTTTATTTACTTTGATCTTCAACTTACTTTCTGATCCCCTACTTCATCACTTCATAGTTATTTTAATTTTTCTTCTTCAATTTTTTGTCCATATTTATATTCCCACGGAAATCACCTCCTAGATGTTATCAAACGTTTTCGTCCCTCCATGTGAGGCTATATTTGAAGGAATTACAAGTAAAAACAACTTAGCAACACACGGAAAAAAAATTTGTTCTCTTCAAGACCGATTAAACAATTTTATGAAGTAAGGTGAATAGATATCTCCACAGCAAAAACCGACCTCCCGGTTCAATGAACTGATATTGCCTGCATAAGATTATCACGAAAGACATGTGATTTTCTGTTCCCAAGTAACGAGGAAACACCTCAATCGGTACGCTATCACGTCCAGTTTCATTAAAAAAAACATTAATATTATTCATTAATTTGATATATAATAAAATTTTCTCGAATTTGATACAACATTGAATCTCCCTGAAAACATCTAATAAAACATAAAATAAAAATTGTATGATTTCTTGATTCAGTGAATACTCATGGTTATGTGGTTTCAAATGAATTAATTTCCTGGATTTGCTTGCTTTTGGATACCAAAATATGGAAATTGCGTAGTACCACGTAGGATGAAATACGTTATTCCATCCCCCGATATAAGATAGGATTCATCAAATTGATCTGTTAGCAAATAAATAAATAATATTGTGGGTTTTTTTAGAAAGACGAATATAAAGATTATCAATAAAGAAATGGGTTTTCAACACACATTATACAATATTGTTCAATATAAAAATATTCGCTCAGAAATTAAAAGTGACATTATTTTTAGAACCTGTTGAGATTTTGGTGATAAAATTCACATTTTTTAACATATGCCGTCGTTTCGGTTATTTATAGTAATATTCATCAGAGCTTTGAAAGACGCGTCTAAATCTGTTAGTAACAAGGATTTTAGTACAATGACAAAAGTTATATAGCACAAGAAAGGAATGGAAGACAATATTCACAATACATAAACATATCAACAGCAAGATTCTTTATACTCGTAAATTTACAGATTGAAATAGATATTTTTAAGTTAACAAGTGTGGATTTAATACCCTCAATAATATTACAAAGTGTATATGTATGGTCAAGAATCATGAAGATATTTTACGCAGATGGCTAAACATCAAGGAGAGATGTAAATAATTAAGATAGGGCAGTGAACTATGGGACAAAATAAGATAAATTCGAACTATACTTCATATTAATGATAATTAAGTGAATGTTTTACGAATGGTTTGGTTATAACAAAACCCACGTTATTCAACCCAAAGTTACAGGATCATACGACTTAAGTCCTGAACCACCACTCTCTTGTAAGAATTTTCAAGAAAATCTTCAACACATCTGCTCCGCTCGAGCCATCGACACAGAAGCATGTGACAATGGACGATCACAAGAAGAGCGCCACGCGCCAATACAGACAACGCCCTGACATTCTAGACATATCTCTTCCCCACAGCCGTCGGATGTCATCGGATAGCATCCGGAACAGCACACACAGCGAGGGTCAACGGAAGCGAGTTTCCTGCATCACCAAGGCAACGGCGAAACACGTGTGCTGCAAAAGTCCATTTTGATATACTTATGTCGACGAGAATAAGAGGAATCTGTAGTAGTTTTAAGTTGTCAAATGTCGGGGATATTGGGGGGCTTAGTCCCCCAAACATTTGGACACAATTTACATATAACATTTTACATTTAGAAAAACAAATAAAAATGTAAAATTTAAATAATCGTTAAAAATTAAAAAAAAACGCGCATGAAAATCTAAAAAAAAATAAAGGAGCAAAAGAAGAATTTTCCAGATGTTTTGACCATGTGGTCAAAATTAAAATCAAACCTATATTTAGCTTCAACTCTACAGTAAGCTAGTAAGGTTGTTCAAAGCATTACATTTATTCTCATTTCGAGAATGAAATATTGTCCAGCTCAAAATAAAGAACATTTTCTAAATCCCGTCTAGGCCTTTGAAAATATGTTTCACATTATTAATTTTTATACAACGGTAAGTTTAAAATCCACAGTTTTAGCATGGAGCAAAGCTATGGAGAGTTGAAAGACCTCACCCGTTCTGAATGCTTTTATAAATTGTAACGAAAACAAATTGTGTAAAAAAAAATATTAAATTACAGGACGTGTTAATTAGTAACTCAAAATAAACAATTAAAAAATTTTAAAACATTTTAAAAACAAAATATATTTACCTTAACAAAAATTAATTTTAGTGTAAAGTATGTTCCTATCTCGAAAACTATAAATGAATTTCCACGTTCTTTGCCAAATATCGAAATTTACAATAAGTTTCTAGATCATTTCTGGGAGGAGATTCAATATCGATAAAATATATGTTAATTAGTTGACTCGCATTTGATAAACGTTTGTAAACACGTATTTCGTGATCTTTTAATTGTTTCTGCTTTTCTGAACTGCCTCGCAAAAAGAAGCGTATGACCCCACCTACTCTTCAATGTTATTGTGCTCTCTTTCTTTTTTCCTTCTCTATCCATCCCTATCATTCTTTCTCTTTGTGACAGTCCAGAGAATCCAAGTGTGTAGCCCATGCAAGAGGTAATCTACTCGCCAGCATCTCGACGACGAGTTAGTAACAGGCGAAACACGTTCGGCATGGTTCCAGATAAATCTTCGGTGATCCTGTCCTTGACCGCCCGACTTTGACTACCATCCGAAGCCAAAAGAGATACATCGTAGCACATAAGTCATACTGAATGCACCATGGATTCACACACCTCTGCGTTTGATCCATATTCCTCTTATTTGTCCACGAACAACATCCTCCACGCATGTAATGTACTCCATTAGTTTAGACACGAATTTATAATTAAAACATTCAATTTTCCTTTTAGAAAACTCTGCGATATAATTAAAAAATGTATTAGCAACAGCTAGTTTCCATTTTACTGGTAAAAATTAATCCTAGTCATTCTAATGCAGGAGAGATGATTCCCTGAAAGTTAACACACACAAAATTCCGACATCGTTGATGCACTGATGATATCGTTGACACCAATATTAATGATGATATTATGAAATATACATGATATCTTAAGGAGACCTAAGGAGACAATTTGTTAACGTAACCATTAGGTTACGTTACTTGTTTCCCGTTACCACTTCCGTCGATAAAGATTTTCCACTTCAAAAATACAATGTATGTCAAAAATATTTAAAAAAATACAATTAGAAAATGGTTGTATTTTTGATGAGTAGTATTTTTTTCGCAGAAATGTACAGTAGCTAAGGGGTCGTTCATTACGTAACGCATCCTGGGAGAAGGGGAGGGTTATATCGTTACACTGGGTTTAGGTAAGGTAGTGGAGTGTCAGTCTAGGTGTAACGTATCGCTATGTTTTATAGGGTATGTTTCATAGCGTGCTCCTTAACCTTACAGCTTGTTACTATGTGTCTACCTTGCGTGTACTAAACCTCACTGTGAGAGAACAGTGCAAAGAGAAAGGAACAGTTCGTGATAAGAGAGTTCAATTTTATCCCCACATTTTCCGAAAAGCAAGAAATTTCTTATCGAGGTGGGGGAGGGAGTTAGAGCAAGCGTTACGTAATTATGAGGTGGGGGTTAGATGTATCGTTGTGTGTACATTAAGAAGAGGAGGGATGTTAAAAACCTGTTGTTTTTTGAGTTACGTAATTTGTGTGCGGCCCCTAAGCAACATGGAAGGACTCATATTTTTTTCGTAATTCGTAAATTCTTTATAGGATCCCGCTTTGCGTGCTCCTGATCTTGAGTTAAACAAATCCAAAAACCCCACTGACATTGTCGAAAAATACAAACTGAAGGATATTATTTATTCATAGAATCCACAAATCATCAACATTCGCCGTATTTACGTTGCCAGGACCCTCCATTACAAGAGAGCGAAATGAACTAAGAGAATGCAAAATACTTCGCGTTCCGCCATGAGCGCGTCGCTGTCCTCTTTTAACAAAACAGAACGTGAGTGTCAAGCGAAAACCCACGAATCCTGTCAACACGAGTTGGAAGAGCACGGGCATCGACGGCTTATCATGGAGTCACCAATGACAGCGAGGAATATAGGAAATGCGAAAAGAGTGCATGATGAAAAATTAATGCCCTCATAATCACAGCCGCGGATGTTACGGCCTGTATGGGATCGTTCGCGAAATTCTACATCATGTGGTCGATATTTTGGGATTTGTGTTTTGCGTTCTGGTTGCCTGCGTGGGAACGTTACAGTTAGTTCTCGCAGTAAGTACGTACTTTAAACATGTTTGTGTTGTTCAGTATGTATAACAACGTTTTATTTCAAAAGTAGGTTACTTTTCTTAGCAATTAATAACATTTGTGCAATATTACTGTTACGATGCTGTTTGATATAATATAACATTTAAAATAAATACAACAAACGATTACAAAAACTAACTTAAATTTACCATTTCATTTATTAACATGAGTACTATGCAATTTTCAAATTAAATTAACAAACTATGATGTGAAAAAATGACAATATTTCAGTTTTTTTTGTAGCAAAAGTAAAAAAATGTACGGATGGTTTCATGGAAAACTACTAAATAACGTAAGTGCTTCTTACTTACATGACTTAAAAGACACAAGATGTTCCTGAGATGTTCATAATTTTGTATCAGTACAGTACCTGTTAAAAAAGAAAAAAAATATTACATTCAGCACACACAATTTTATAGAAAAAATAATATATATAGAAAAAATGTTAGTTAATATAGATTATCACTTTCATACCACTGAATGAATACTGCATTACAGAAAATTCACGTTATTCGAAATAAGAACTATGTTTTCTGAAACTTTTAGACAGTAATTTTGTTGTCAATAGAGCACAGGCAATGTAGTATACAAGACTAATTGAAAGTGGAACATATTAATACAAAAAGTTATTAAAATTTAAAATGTTACAAAACCTGAAAATTATTTTGTTTATACTACAGCGACTTAAATCAAACTGAATTTATTTAACAAATGGTTTAAATCTTACTTACTGGCTCATTTATAACCCATAAATCATTTTTCCCATCAAAGTAAACAGGAGTTTCAAGATGAGGAATCGCTTAATTTCAAAAGTGAATTGCATTGCAAACACAAGTATCTTGAATCATGATAACAAAAATTATGCTTCTGTTATTGTGAATATCGGGAATGAAATCTCCCAATAATTACCTCCAAGAAATTTATGAGCTCACAGTAGATCGTTAAAGCCCACAACAAAGTATCATGACGAATGAAGATGGGAAATGTCTTTCTTACAACCGGCGTGAAAAATTTTCAATATTTATCTTTGGCAGGACAGAATAAACGCGGTTAGAAATGACCAATCATTTTTCACCTGATTTTAATTTATTAATAAAAATATTTTGTGAGAAAATATTGAATAAACATTTGTATGCAGAATAAAAGAATGCAGTAAAATAGGACTTAATGTGTAATGTCATTCTCATACAAATACTCTTAGACATAACAAAATAGTCAAACATTAGTCAACGTTTTGTGAATATATTCCATAATTAACAGGAAGTAGTAATAACTGAAATGAAAGTCGTATTTTAGAACCAGGAAATATTATTTTAATATATTAAATACTCCTAATTTTTTGAAATCGAGAAAACATTATCAAATGTATTTGAAACAAGCTTCCTATAGTTTTAATACAATTATACTTAAGATGAATCAATTGAAATCATAGGAATTCAACGTTTGAACTTATGTAAATATAATATAATTGATAAAGTTATTATTGTATGGACACAAATAAGACCTTTTCATTTTCACACTAATACAAGTAAGTAACTTTTATCAAGTAATTTGTCGTAAAAGCGAGTTATATAACACCTCAAAATAATACCATTTATAACTACATCACAGCTTATTCTAAAAGATTAGATGAGTCTACAAAAATAAGCAGAAGATTAATAAAATTTCAATTAATCTAATATTTCCAAAAAATAAAAAATTAAACAATCATTAAGTACCCTGAAAGTATATTAGTGGAATGGAGTAACTGACATGTGTTCAATGTTAAACAACTACAAATTACAACAGATATTCAAATTTTGTCCTATTAGCAGAGAATCAGGTCTGGCACTTGTGTCACGTCAATAGGCAAGTATGTTTTACCTCAAGTCTCGCGAGTCCCCGCAACGTCGGTGCGAGGCATCGAACTATATTGTAATTTGCTGTTGTTGAACATTGAACACCTACATCACTTCCTCCATTCTTCTAATAAAGCAGTTTACTCACCTTTTTTTTCTTGTGTTCTTACTCTGACTTTGTGTCATTGTATCTCCTCAGGAGACATTTCCAGTCACGTGTACCTTCATGAATTTTCTGTTCCCGATAATGTGACCTTGTCGGGGAGTTATTAATCACTAATTGTGCTTGGTTTGTATTAATACTTAAATGTGGCAAGCGTGTTCGAATATGAATTCCCCACAAAATATAATTAGATAAGAGAAGGTAAAACTAAATACACTATAAGAAATTATGTACACGTAGGTTCAATTTAAAAGGCACAGGTCATTTAATGTGCACAGACTGAGAACGAGAAACGTTCATAACAAGTACATGACATAATATACATGGTCATTCATTCATAGATCTCCTAGTGATGATTGAAACAGTTTAATGAGTATAAAACAAATCCTGATGGGACATAAATCAATGTAGATCACTCAAATGCAGTACATACATAAAGTCCGTGGAAATCTGAGAAAGTCACTGAATAATAACACTTGGCTCGAATAGTAATTCGGCGAGTAAATAGTTCTGACGCAGGGTTGAACTTAGCACTGATTTTTAACGTTGATAGTGTTCGTGGGTATTGAGAAACCGTGCTAGAACGCGATGTCACTCCCGTGAGGAAGACTGATGTCACTCGTAGTGAAGCTCGCAGTAAACTGATATTCTCGTTTCTAAATCAACAAGTCCCGTTGCTAGGCTCCAACAGTCGACCAGGTCTCCTTGTAATGATGGGAGTCAAGTTTGTGGGAGTTGGCTTTGGTGACTATTAGTGAATGTCAATCTGAAGCGTGTCTCTACAACGTATTATTCTTTATGGACAGTTCAGGAACATTCTGTATATTTGAGCAATTAAGAATTATCAAAATATAATACTTTACGGGTAGTAAAAAGAATTGAGGAAGCATTTGTCTAATTCTCAGATTCCTATAATAATCCAAACGCTCGCTTCATTATCCGCAAACTTTTCGCTTTGTCTCATCCCACATGCTTTGTATTTCAGAGTAATTTGGTACAACACAATCTTTTTGACGCGATTTTTTACTCTATTTTAGGAACTTTCCCATAAATTTGACACAAGTCCAAGTGATTCAATCGGGCAACAATATTTCGTGTATCCATTACTCCCAAGTTGGAACACTCGGAGACAGCGAGTTAGCAGGTCCACAAGTGAGTCAGAGACTCGGTCACATATCTTCAGAGCGTGACAAAGGCTAGACGACTTGGACCAATCGAATGTGGCCGAAACGCAATCTGCTGAGCCACCACAAAGGGAAGGCTGCCAGCGGTGTCTACTCAAGTTCTCTTCGACTAGCGGCGATTCCAGTTAGTAATTAAAGCCAGTCGCGGACGTCATGCAGTTCTGTCACCGAGAATTGTTCAGGGGATATTTCGTGTATGTTGAAATATATTAATTGGATATGTCGCTACAATATATGTGTTCGGGATGATAAAATTATATTACATGGCATTACAAGTTTTTTATCACTAGATCAAATATCTAATTGTTTTGAAATGACTGATGTCAAATATGCTGTAGGCATTGGGTAATGTGTACCTACAGTCTCGAGATAAATGGAATATTTGTAAATTAGGTTTCAATTTTCTCATAACTGTGGTAGTAAAGTAAATTTGTCACTATCTCAGTATTCTTTCTTTTATGTAACACAATTTGACGTACAAATTGTATACCAAGAATTTTAAGAATAGCAATTTGAGAAAATACCACAAGAAGACAAGTGAAGTATGGCTGGTCTGAAAAATTTGTTCAAAATAATTTCATCGGATCCTAAGTCTAATAGTATGTATTCACCTAAATTCTAGTGTTTTCGAAGCGACCTGCTGTTTTCCGCACACATATTTAAAATAAATATGTCACGAAAATGTAATTAATAATTATTTCATGCTTGGTAAACTTCCATTTCTTTCCGTTTAACTATTCAATTGCAAACAAAACTTTATCCAGAATAATCTCAACTTATGTCTTTTTAACATTTACTGTTGAATAATTCTGACACTGATACTTACAATGTTTCATCATTTATTATCAAAATATTTAATGAACTTATGAGGTAATATCTCAGTAGTTGTGATAGTCACGTCATTTATTCATATTTATTTTCTTTTATAAAGCAATAAAATTATAACTTCTTGAAACTATGTTTAAGTTAAGCGACGTTACAGAAAATAAAACCCATCCTAATTTCTTATACCGATGACCCCAATCTGCAATCTTTCATCGATGATGTGCGGCAATGTCCTCGTGACCCATACAACCATTCCTAATGTATTTTACTAAGAGATTCGTCTCTCATCCACTTGTGAGATGTGTCACCGCACTGGATAATACGAGGGTCGATGACCCAAAAAGAAAACGAAAAGGTTGTGAAAACCCAGAAAAAAACCTGGCTCAAAAAAGTTCTAAACAAAAATTTCAAATACTAACAATAATTTTTCAAATTGTATTTATAAAATATTTTCAAAAACTTGCAAAAATGTTCCATCAGAATACTTCCGAACTATAATAAAATTTGTTTAACCGAGATCTCAATAAAGTATAGAATCACAATACATTTTATTTGTATCCCGCACACTATAACGCGTCAAGAGTAGAAGGTTCCTGGACATATGGTTGAAAACCGCAGACGTAGATCGAATTAATATCGCGAAGGAAAGGTCCCATTTTTTAAAATAAGAATTCAAAACTTATATTATCCATATACGTTTTTTGAGACATTTCTAGATAATAGATCTCTTGTTACTCAGTCACTCAATATAACTTATTTTACTCTCTTAGGTGTGCGTGTTTATCATGGACTCGCTTCGATTTTGTTTCTGTGTTGAGATACGTTGTCATATTACCATTGAACATAAAATAAAATTAAATGTATAATTTTTTGTACTGTGCTTTACGAATTTTTCTTTTTATGAAAAGTTGAATTTATTTTATTTTGTCGCCCCAGAATCACGATTAGAACTAATTTTAATTATTAATTCAATCGTCCTACACGATTAATTGAAAATTATAAATGGACACTAAACACAGACGTGATGATAAGAAAATTACTGTTCATGTTCGAAAGTCCGGAGATGCATCAGCGCGTTTTAGAAGTCTCGGAAAGAAGCAGAGGAAGATATGTGCATAGCAAAAAGAGTGAATTATTGAAGATAGTAGCAAAATCTTGAAATATTACTCAAAATAAAATAGAAAAAAAATTTCTTGTAAGTTGTTAGTGATACTCGTGAATGAGTTCTATGGGCTTTTATTGTCTTTCTATACGATATCGAGTGGAAATATATATTTACATAAGTTCCAATTCTCAACATACACCTTTAATAATAGTGGGGCGAAATGCTTTTTACTCAGTACATCAAAGAAGCTGAGGGTGCTAACTACAAGCAATTTGGTTACTACAAGCATTTCTGAGCAGCTCTATATAATAATGTCACCTATATGAATAAGATGTATGAATGATTACTTATCGAATTTCATAAATCCATCTCACAGATGATTGGCGGGTTGCATTTGTCTGCCTGTCAGATAGCAAATTTCAAATAGCAAACTCACTCAAGTAAAGTAAATATACGAATAATACGTTCTTTCAAGAAAATTAAATTGGAGTAAGAAGTAATTAACATCATTCAATTTAAACAGCCTGTTTTCCTAGACGTCATTTAAAAAGTTTGATATCCGTAATTTACTAACACAATCATGGCAATCAGTTTCGCGTCATAGAGACATAATTCTATTATTAAACACTTCCACTATTTTAGCAATTATTGAATTCTTAAATAGCACTGAAGAATGAGAAGTGTTACCACGCAGACCCAAGACCGCATCTTCTGTGCATAAACTCTTTTAGTAGCAGATTCCTCGAGCCACAGCTAGATTTCGCTTTGAACAGTCAGCGGAAGCAAGTCGCTTAACAGAGCAGCTGCATCAACTACCTTCTCGACACGATTCACTACGCTGACTTATCTAGAGGCGTCTCTGTTCTCGGAGATTCTTCGAAGGCATTAGGTGAAGACGTTACTGTCCGCTTGAGTTTTCATCTTTCAGCTCAGGATCAATGTCCAACCAGTACCTCAAAAATTTATAATCCGAAAGATATATTCTAATTCATTGATAATGATGATTCAATATTAACATTCACTGTTTAACAAAATAAACTTAAGTGTATATAAATTAAGTCCAATTAGATGTTCCCTTCATAAAATCGAAGAAATCTTCTTGTACACAATAGTTCAATGGAATTTTGTAATTCACTTCAATGGTTGGTCAAACAACATCATCATTTATGAAATAGCGAGAAGACGTTTTTACTACAATTATATAAAGGAATTTATGATCTTATTCTTCACTCTTCTTTTTCTAATTTGAAGCAAACACTTCTGAAAAGAAGAGTACATTCCTAAATCCATTACACACTTTTAAAACATTACTTATACAAGAGTACTGTAAAAAGGGTTTGTTTGAAAGAAAGAACAAATCTTTAGATATCTCTCCTTGTCACTCCAACAAGCACGCTAACTCTTTAGTTTTGGCCGTTGCTTCGCAACTGAAGAAATGAAGTTGTCAACTCGTTTTCCTGTTTTTCGCCTCCAAGGTTGAGTAACCCTTGCAAGGAACGAGAGCGACCTTTTTTTGTCGTTCTTTGGTTCAGATTTTTATCTTGTACCATCACTTATAACTTATCATCTTGTCACTGACTTTCCTACCTCAAAAATAAATATCCTTAAACATGAAAAATAAATACGATGTTGAAGAGAAACATTATCAGTGATACTATTTTGATGTATTCATCTTTATTTCCGAGGTTAAAGACCCTATGATTAGAATTCCCGTATAATGTATTTGCGGTAAAAAAGGAAAATTAAAAAAGTTTACGGAGAAAAGCGGGAAAACTTGTAATAGTTCATAGACAGGAAGATGTAATTGCAGGTGATATTCGTGATCAGAAAATTATTTAACATAATAAAAAATACAGGAATCATTCGTTTAATGTAAGAACGATGCATATTTACTAATGGTATGTGAAAAAATATTCCTAATTTTTCATTTTTTTTCTAATCATTTACTAGAAGAACTAAAACGCAAGATCAGTTAGTACTGTGAAAAATTACAAAATATGTTAGCAATCATTGTAGGTTTTAATAGACACCAGAGTTGAGGCAGTGTGCATCATCAGAATATTCATTAAGTGTTGAGAAAAGATGGAATTCAATTTATATATATGAGTGAAATATTTGAATTCAATAAATTAATACTATGAACGATTTAGAACCTCTCTCCAATACATAACAGAAAGAAAGTGCCAACTCTATATCAGTAATGAATTCTTCAATATTGTCTCAGTTTCTCTACATATTCGTAGAACATATCAAAATGAATAAAATTTGGATCTGAATTTAATATGTCCCAGAACTCCACGTAGAAAATTGGAGCGATGATAGACCAACTAAATTGAATTATTATACCGAGCTTTTTTTGAAGACAATTATTATTTCTAGAATCACAACGTTTCAACAGTATACTGCTGTCATCGTCAGGCGAAATTATGATTGACCAACGTTGCGTGTATAAGCGATACTCCAGGTAGAACGTACTCTCCAATTCATGCGAGGTTGGTGCGAAGCCTTCATCGCTGTTAATGAGCAGATCTTTGAACATCTGTTGTAATTTGTTGTTGTTGAACTTTGAACGCCTATTATCACTTTCTTCATTTAACCACTTTAATTCCTCTCGTGAAGCGTTTTACACACCTTTTCGTCTCATGTTCTTACTGTCTCTGTCTCATATCTCCTTCGCGATGTATTTCCGGATATGTGTACCTTGATGATTTTTTGTTCCTCTTATTTTGCTATACAATCCCTCCCCATATACGCAAGAGAGAATCATTTAAAAAGATCAACATTAGCTCTCGAAGTTGTGGGAAGAACAAAACTGTCAAACATTCATCTCTACGTTATTCATTTCGAAGTTCTCTTCAGTGAATCACAACCAACATTTGAGCGTCATCCGTATTATTTTAGAGCATAATGAATTTTCAAAAACAAGTTTCTCATTCATCATCCACGTCTCGTAATAAAACGTTCTGCTTATTTCGTAGGAATGCTTCATATTAAATTTTCCACTTTAAACGTGGAGCAAATGACGGAGTAGGTATACGTAATATCAAAACTTTGTTCAGTTGTTTCATTTAATTCTTGGTACATACATTTTTTGCGCTTCTCGGAATTCAGTTGTTTTGTTCTGGCCAAATAAATTCACAGTTTAATAACACAGTCCACAAAATATGACTGTTTCAATTTTTTTTCAACGTGTGTACTTCAATTTCATATTAAAAAAGTCATCACAGTTTATATCGCGAAAGACAGGATATAGATACATCATATGACAGCTCTGCTTGACACATTCATTACTCCTAATAATATAATGCAATATAACTACAACGAACTTTCGGGTTCTTTGTCTCTATAATTCGCCAGTGTGTTATTTTCATTAGCTAATATCCTGTTACTTTAAACCAGTAATAATTATATATGTGTTTTATCTTAACAAAAACTGACGCAATAGATTGCAATGAAAATGAGAGGGCCTTTGAAGAGAAAAATAAATTATATATTTTCTGGGGGAAATAGTACAGTATTGAAAGACAATATCAGCTACTAAACCAAGTCAGTCACCTTCTAAACTGTGCATATTTACAACTGTGTCATTATGAAGAGATAAACAAATATAAACAAAATAAGAACAAAAACCTGCTCATTTCACTATGTTTAAACGTTCTCGGAGCCACTACGAAGGACAAATACATGTATGGACATAAATCTCTTGAGTATGCTAACTTTGTTCGAAAATAGAAAAATTATTAATTAATTAAATAAAAAATATACCCAATACATATTTGCCAAAATTGTTGAAAAAGAAACGTACGTAATTTTCGTCCGAGCGACACTCAGTCATCCAGATATTAATATTTATACATCCAAAGAGTAGGGTGGGTAATGAAGTTACTACAAGCCAACATAAAAGAAGAACATTGTTCTAAACTTTTGTCTACACTAGAAGTAAATTACTAACAAGTTACTAAACATAAACAATACATTTTTAACTTCGAGTGCTTATCGTCTGTATGGTTTACTGAATTTCTCGAGTGAATAATTTTTACAAGAGTTGCCCAAAAAAATACATTTGGAACTCGAGTGAAAATATCAGTTTATTTGCATACTCGTCATTAAATTAGAGCTGTCTTTTAGGTTAGTAAAAAGTTCATGATATTTTAACTTAAATTTTATCTAATATACGCATATATGCCTGTGTAGTATGGATATTCCTATATGTTAATTCACGGTTGAGTTTTTCTTATCGAGAGCTATAGTTAGCCCACATGATTTCTTCCTCATAAAAAACAACGTATAGAACCTCAATAAAATAAAAAGTGAACCGCATCCAGTCCACAGGTTAGACACTTTGATCTCGGGTGTCTGGAAATGCCGTCAGAGCGTATTCGGCGCACGCGTCTCGTACCCTGAACCCCGTTGCCTCCTTCGCCTGCAGCGAGCCAACTTCGTGCAGTCAAGTGACGTCATAACACCGCTAAACACACCTCGTCGCGCAGAGCTTGAAGCCTTTCCGGACCACGTCGACATCCGCCGCTAGGGGCACAAACGGCGAGCGTTACAGAGTTGCTTGCTTAGCCTGCTGCGAGAGGAACTTGAACAAGCTTCATGAAAACAAAGTACGGCGCTGAACTGTCTCCTTGGGTGACGTCACTGCCGCGCACAACGTCTTTTTTTGGCGGGGAAAAGGTACAGTAAGGTATGAAAAGCTATAACATTTACAGAAAAGGAAACCTTAAGGAACATGTAGTCTGTGAAAACACGATATTTATTATTTTCAATGTCAACTGCGGATACGGAAATACCTTATACGTATACCTCATGTGGAAGATGTGTCATTATTTTGAATATCGAATTTCAGTTCAGCACGAATTTTGGTAAATTTTACATAAATATTACTTCTATCCATGGTTCAAAATACTTCTATTCATTTCATTTTTGTTTTAATTTTTCGTTCCAGAAACATTTTTTAATTCTTATAATTATAATGCTATTTCATTATAATAATTAACATTTAAATTATAATATTATATTATTATGATTTAGTTATAATATATTATAATATATCGCAGAAAATGGAAGGCTCAAAATATTAATTAGAACTAAAGAATATCCTATTACAACAAGCTAATGAAAATAACTTCTTTCAATGAATTTCTTTAAAACATCAAAACCAAGATATCACAAATTAAGGGTACGAAAGGTTTTGTTAATCCTAATGTAACAGAAAAATATAGTTACAGAACGTCTCCAGTTACAGAAAGAAAAAGCTTGAGAACGGCTTTGAAAAAGTCTTGAGAAATTAAGAAGTATTTATCTAAAAGAATATGTGGAATACAATATAATGTCAAAATAAGTTAACACTTTAAAAATGTATAAAATATTTTTTAAATAATTGATTTTTATTAAGCATTAAATAAAAAGTTTTTGTCGAGGTATTCTATTTTTGAAGAGTCAAGTCGGCAAGTGAATTGACAAAATCTACTATCAGTTAATTAATTGCCCCATTAATTCTATAAAAGACCACATCATTCTTCGACAGGTTCGCATTAAACACGTACTGTCTTTCAATAATTACAATGTTCCTTTGAAAACTTAAGTGAAAACCATTATTTGAATCCCATAAATGAAATCAGAATTGTACTTCGTCGTTACCTTCATCCTATATACGTAATGAGATGGCTACCTCTGTGGAGGTGTGCTCAATAGATGTCGTCACACATCCAATTTCATTTTAAACATCTTCAAGTGGCGTTATTAACTCAAATGTCTCTCTGTCCTGAAGAGTATCAAATAGAAAAAGGTTTGCTTATCAATCGTCACAGCTGAATATTAACGAGAGTATTCATGTGAAAAGCTAAAAAAAATTTGGCCTGGCCGGGAACTGAACCAAGAGTGTCTAGGTGACGAGCAGACATGCTAGTCCCTGAGCCACCGAAGAAGCTTACCTTCTTTGAACACTGTGTAAATAATAAAAATAATGTAATATTTTTCCTAGAATTTATATACATGTTATCATGTTTTGTTTCATGTATAAGATACATTTAAGGGTTTTTGCATTTACTATTCAAGTAAAAAATATAAAATTATCTAAAAGACATCATCTTTTAATTTTTGTGTGTACGCACTTTATTAAGCAGATAAAATCTGTCTGTGCATCGACCAGTAAAATCTGAGAGATTACATACTTGGTTCAAAAAGTACATGCACCTTTTCGCTCTCACGGGCTCTTGGTGTGACATAAACATTCACAATTTACTAATCTCACTCTTCTAAAAGAAATAAATTTACAAGCAGATCTCAAGATTTTAAACTCAAATGTCGGTGACTTTACACCCGTATTTTATAACTTAATTTTTTATAATGTAGTGATCTTCTTTAATCAACGTAACATTTCGAAAGCAGTAAAACAATTTTTATAAATTAAATAGATTTATTGTATTAGGTAAAAATTATTTACCAAAAACAATTTTTATTACATCTTGGTTTTCTTTTTCATTTTATTTGTTGTTCTGCCCGGTTCCCAAACACAAAGTTTTAATTGATTATATAACACACTACATTTTATTGTTAGTTTGTTTTTCATTTTATTCAAATGGGTTAGCTGGAGCTGTGTTTGGAACCGCCATTGGGAGCTTCATCCCAGCAAGTTCGCTCCAATGGTGGGTACCTACAAGGAAGGCATTGACCATAATGTGTCTCAGTTATTCGCAACCTAATGCTTTCTCATTGGGAAACTCGGAGTTTCTACATTTTTAATGTGGTAAAGTGTTCCCAGTGTAAATAAAATTTTGATTCTGCATACATTTGAAACAAGAGATTCACGATAAATAATTTTCATTAAACATTCGACCTGGTTTCACCCCATAGAGAAAAATCACGATCTTCTTAAACATGATCAGGTACATTTAATTACGATTACATTGTTGTTGTTTTTAACCGTGCAAAACCAATGGTCGATTATGTTATTCAATGTTTCTGAAGAATTCTCTAAGTTGGTAGTAGTTTTTGAGGAGCATCGTAGACACGCTGTAGATAACATGAGTAACAAGATGCGTTTTCCTCCTGTCTTCACTAGCAGCACCAATGGGCACCAAAGGCAGCAAATGGTCCCTCTCTCGTGACAATGAATATAACCTATAATTCGCGCCACTAGCATACAAGCAAAATGGACGCCATATTACTCGCAGTACTGAAGAAAATCGCGATTAAGGGTGGTAAACGGAAAGTTTCCAAACATTTAGGCGAAAATCAAGATTTTCACGTTGTAATAATAGGTGGAACGCGCATTTTGATAATCATAATTAACTACAAACAAAATAATAATGTACTAAACTAACTTGGTGACACCTGCCCTAAATAGGCGACAAACTAAATGCTGGTTCTTTTATTATTTTATAAAATACATTGTTTTATAAATGTTTTGTTGTAAAAAAATCTATGTAGTGTTTACGTCGACACAGCCTCCAGAAATCTCCTTTGTGTAAAATATCTTCTACAAAGCAACGGAATTCCATTAGCAAGTAATCCACCAGAACATCAGCGTTCCAGGATTCTAACAAGACCTCATATTTTAAGAAGCATGCTGGGTTGCTGAAGAGCATCAGCATAACCGCACTTTTCTCTCAAGAGAAGATAATTAACCACCAGAGTAAGAGATAAATTACAAATACCAAGCGAAAAATTCGCTTCCTTTCTTCTTTTCCTTTTGACTAAAATACACCAAATTTGACGATGTTATTACAATACACTAATTCTTAAACAGTCAACTAGGCAGTAGATTTTCTTAATAACTTTACAGGAATTCTCCAGAAAAAAACATGAAATCAAATGGGAAATTATTCGAAAAATTAATCATAACATATCTCACGTAAGGTTTGAGACAGCAAATTATAATTATTTTGACAGTAATGACCAAAAAACACTCTGCAAGCAATGGGAGTGGAAGGTATCTAGGTTTTAATTATTAAAAGAATTTTGGAATAGAGGACCATATGAATACACAGATTTTACAACAAAACAAACAATAAATCAATGGGCACGCAAATATTGTTTTACAAAGATGTCAAACAAAAATACGAACCCTTATAATCCAACCAAAAATCTAAACATAACTAACACACAAGAAATTAATAGACATACACATAAAATATCTAATACTAAAACTTACAACTAAACACATGCCAATAATTTAAAGATAATGTACACTACTAGAGACATAATTCGGCCCTCGAAAATATTCGAAGTCCCGCGTTCTTAGCAGTTTGGGATTGTTAGATTTGCAACACCACTCCCATGCGACGGGGATAACCTTCGTTCGACCATTTGTAGGCAAACTAGAAACTGCTTCCATATTAGGCAGACCAATGGAAGACTAGTTCTGGCGAATATATCCCTATTAAGTAGTAAGGGGAGAACATATTTTATTACGCCGCTATTAAAGAAATATTACGTAATTTGTTATTATACACGTCCTGGACTTCCATAACAAAAAATATTCTTTATGTTCTTAACTTCAATAAACTTTATAATTCTCTATATTAAAATAACATCTCAAGTTGATGTCTCACAACGCCGTCCTAGCGAATATAAAACAAATTAAACTTCTCCGTAAAACTATTTGCTTCTTACTGTAAAGAAACCATTGCTGTTGTCATATAATATGAATATCACCGCAAGATATCGCGTGGATTATTTAAATTCGAATCAGGAATTACATATAAATATTTCTATAATTTCGGAACTTTATACAGTGGCGTAAAGAACTCAAAGCTCATTGGCATGAAGTGATGTGTATTGTGTATGGTAATTTCACATAATTTCCAATTCTTATATGTCAATCGGATTTCAAGAATTATAGAAATAAATTGTTTAAAAGATGAATGAATAACTCTAAGGGTTAATTCTAGCAATATTAATACAGAAAAAATTAATTACATTTACTAGAAATATATTAATTCCAGATATAATATTTTGTCTGATGTAGTGTAAACACAAACTACTTTTATTAAGATGATCAAATGTAATTGAGATTGATTCACGGCGATTGACTAAGTTAATCACACAACAAAACATCGCTTTTTAATTATTATTAGTTAACTAAAAATAATATTGCCGAAAGTATACTATACAAGAAAATATTCCCGAACATAGTACACCATAAAAAATTAATATTGCATTTAATTCAGTATCTTTAATTCTCTCAGATATCTATTTCATCATTTTCTCTGAATTCCTTCCCGATCTTATCTTGCTCCCTTCTTTCCATCCTTCTTTCTTTCCTTCTTTCCATTCTTTTCCCTTCTTTCTTTCTATCGTTCTATCCTTCCTACTTCCCGTCCTTCCTTCTAACCATCCTTCCTTCCTTCTAACCATCCTTCTTTCCATCCTTCCTTCTAACCATCCTTCTTTCCATCCTTCCTTCTAACCATCCTTCTTTCCATCCTTCCTTCTAACAATCCTTCCTTCCATCTTTCCTTCCTTCTTTCCTTCTTTCTGCGTTCTACTTTTTTCTGCCTTTTAAAATACAAATGTAGATCGCAGAAGTTTTCATCCCGAACAGACTATGAAGACGCAAATGACACGTTACTTTTGTAAACAAATAGAACGTAGAATTAAATAAGCTTTTATATTTGGTGGTCTAATGGTAGAGCAGAAACAACGAAGAGATTCGTAATAAAACTCGCGGAGATAAATGTTGAATTTAATCATTATGAGTGGAATATTTTTTAGTATTTAGTCATACGCAGTTCATAGCATTTACAGCAAATAATACTAATTAAGACAAAAAGCTTATTCTCCTTGAAATCAATTAAATCGCAATTATGAGGTCTCAATACATGCCATGGAATGGAATATATTGGAAATTACAGTATTGTGTAACTGAATGATAAATAATGCAGAAAAATCGCTATAGTTCCACGTCACAATTTGAATTACATTGTAAGAATTCGATCACACGGCTAGTCGAGCCGTACGTTTATGAAATAATTCGATTTAAGCTTATATCTTGAGAATTCTCTTTATTCCAATCAAACTGTTACCTTGTAGGCCCCAAAGGTGCCCATGACATAAAAAAACCCATATTCGCATAAATAAATAAAAGCATATTTGTATGACTTGCTAAGAATAGAAATACAGTGGATGAAAAACTACACGTCTTTATTACACTTGGATAGTTTTAGACGCGGTATAATGAAAAACAATATTAATAATAGCCGTATTACTCTAATGATAATTAATAACCGTAAATGACGGGTCAAATATACTTTTATTTTAAAAACATAGATTTTCGTATAGTTCAAAAGATCTTATAATTTAATCGCATGGGGTCTAACAGCGATAGGTTTTACACAGACTTGGCACATTATAAAGTAGCTAAATGAAAATCTCAAGTGAATTAACCTGGTTCAAATCCACTTTTATTTGATTGATTGTTGTTTTTTTTACTTTCAAGCATTAACTTAGAGAACTAAACTAGCGTCGCAAAGTATTCAACGCTAAGTTGTGGATTTCTTTGTTTGCATTTTTGAGCCCTTAAAAGGGCTGTTTTGGTCTCTTAATAACGAGTCCAATACCTGTCTCAGTCTATCACGTCTTGCAACCGTCTTGGGATTGAGTTAACTAAGGTTGACGCATAGGTCGTGCTGTAAGCAATTTCCGCCTACGATTCACATACAACACACCAGAGCGCATCAGTGGTTGTGGAAGGTAGATCAGACCATCTTTGGACCATGACACGATTCGTCTTCGACCACACGTTTTCGATTGAGTGGTGGTCAGGGGCATGCAGGGGCCAGTGGAGAATTATATACGATATTCTGGAATATTTTTCTTATATTGATTAATAAATGATAATAATTGAAATGTGATGTTTTATTGTCATTAACTTAGTCAATCTGTGTAAATAAAACTCAATCTCAGTTGAATATCTTAATAAAAGTTATTTGTATTTTTGTTATATTTATATGTACATTTTTTTGTGATATTACTTTCTGAGCATGTTGTTTTCTGTTGCACTATATCATGCAAAGTGTTATATCTAGGATCAATATATTTCCAGTAAATGTAATTTATTTTTTCTATATTAATATCGCTATAATTAACCCTTAGAGTTATTCATTCATCTTTTAAACAATTTATTTCTATAATTCTTGAAATCCGATTGACATATAAGAATTGGAAATTATGTGAAATTACCATACACAATACACATCACTTCATGCCAATGAGCTTTGAGTTCTTTACGCCACTGTATAAAGTTCCGAAATTATAGAAATATTTATATGTAATTCCTGATTCGAATTTAAATAATCCACGCGATATCTTGCGGTGATATTCATATTATATGACAACAGCAATGGTTTCTTTACAGTAAGAAGCAAATAGTTTTACGGAGAAGTTTAATTTGTTTTATATTCGCTAGGACGGCGTTGTGAGACATCAACTTCAGATGTCATTTTAATATAGAGAATTATAAAGTTTATTGAAGTTAAGAACATAAAGAATATTTTTTGTTATGGAAGTCCAGGACGTGTATAATAACAAATTACTTAATATTTCTTTAATAGCGGCGTAATAAAATATGTTCTCCCCTTACTACTTAATAGGGATATATTCGCCAGAACTAGTCTTCCATTGGTCTGCCACATATGAAAGCAGTTTCTAGTTTGTCTACGATTGGTCGAAGGAAGGTCGACCCCGTCGCATGGGAGTGGCGTTGCAAACCCAACAAATCCAAACTGCTCAGAGTGCGGGACTAGAATATTTTTGAGAGCCCGAATTATGTTTCCAGTAATGTACAAGGATTCATGATTATGTACAAGTTCAGTTAAACCTTATTGAATTCGTCAGTAAAGCATGTTCAATTGATCATGAAAGGTCGTACTGTTCGTTAGATTTTTACTGGCCAGTGAAAGGTATGTGAGCTCATAGTTACGTTCTTGTTGCATTTACCGATGCTCAGTTGGAAAAGAGAGTCCCAGGCAGTTGGAAGATGCAGGAGGCATCGACGGTGTGTGGATCCATCAATAGTATTTAAAGTTCATATGATCACACTGTTTCCATGATCACAATAAAACCACATACACGACAGTTTCAGATGGTCGCATCGCATGGTTGAAGGAAATTTATAGTTTTACCTCACGCTTCACAAAATGTTCATGACGGACGCAGTTATGGCCCGATGTTGATTCGACGAAGTCTGAAGAGAGAGTGATGCTTACCATGTGGCTACGGGTTCTTCCCATGTTAACCCGAGGGAAAACGCTCTCGCGCAAATACATTATTATTGAATTGTTCGTGTGCAAATTAAACAATTTGATACAAATTAAAGAATTGATTCAATGTTACATTAAAATTAATAAATTGGCATTCAGAATCTGTGGCGATTTTCCGTATAATGAATAAGTAATTATGTATATTTTATCATCATTAAATGTCTGGGTGAGAATAGAGCTCTCTACCGGCAGATTGACGTATTTAAATCTTTTATACCTACTAAAAATATTATATAATATTAAATACGTTAATACTGGTGGAAATGCACAAACTAATGTATATGTCTTTAAATTATAATAAAAAGAGATATATATGTTAAGGAAAAAAACATTGCATTTGGAAATATTTGTATGATAGCTACCAAAATAAACGTTTATATATGAATTTATGAACGTTCATACGTACTAGAAAAATAACTAAAACTATATTTCTAACAAGAGCAGAAATATATCTTCGTAAGACATATAACCGAAAATAATCCAATAATATTATTAGGCACGTTCCTTACCGGTAGGGCATAATATAACCCGACGAATTCAATTTCACTACATTATAATTAATTTGATGAACCTCAATACGAAATCTCAAGATATTTGTACTATTTTTTCAGAAAAGAATTCTTTTTTGTCGAACTTGACGAATATTTTACAATTTTTTGCCAAAAAATGCGCGCTCAGCTTTAAAAAAAACGTAATTAACTGTATAATGTCGTGTGGTAACGAAGTTCGAATCCAGGTAATATCGTGCCGTCATCTGGCTACTCAGATGCTTCCAGTCATCACGATGTGGTCTTCAACAACTCTTGGACACAGGTTGTAATGTTATCATGTAATAGTGTTTACAAATTTCATGACATAGTAGTCGTTTGTAAATGATTACTCTCATAGATTTGTAGCACTTCGTGGCATATTTTCATTACATGTATGATTTTTATGATATGTTTATGAACGTCAGAAATATCATTATATACTAATTATGTATATCATCATTTGCTGCAACACCCATAGACCTTATACTAGTGTTCAATTTTTTTCTCTCGTTCCAGTTCCAAATTCCTAATTTCCGTGTTTTTGTTTTCTTGAGAAACAGAGCTCTGAATTCCTTTGCATCCCATAATCCCCTAATCATTCTTATTCTCTATATCGACTCCCCAACCATTCCGTTCCATTCATTTCCCGTGACCTCCGTGCCTCGTATTGCACGGTTCCCTCTCCGTTTAGTCGTATTCCTCTCCTTCTCCTTCCGCGCCTCCCACGCCGAATGCCACTCCTAATTTCCCCGCGGCCCTGCTCCATTTCGACCCCGTGCTCAGACCCTTGTCTCTCACCCCTTGCATCGGAGCCGCAGCCAATTCTACTCCAGCATTGGAACCAGGAGCTGTGTCATCAGACAGACACTGCCTTTTGCAGCGTTGAGTACTTCCTATGGACACGCTCTGGTTCACCTAAGAAGTTCCCTTTCGTTTGCAAAAGCACCATTGTATGCCCATGTTCTTGGTGGTTACTAATGGAGACCTAAAATTGTTTGGTTGCAACGATAGTGGTTGGGAAATTAATATGGTCTAGCTAAACTCGTGCGATTAAACCCATACGATTGAACATTACCTCAGGGGGTACCCAATGTTAGACCAATTACTGTACTACATTCCAACCGATTTGGATGATAATAATATCCCATGTAACCAAAGGCTTGAATTTTGAACTAATAAACATCCTTGCTTTTCAATATTTTTATGAAAATGTGTATTTTAAAGAAATAATTTTGAGTGAACAAATTCTCTCCCGTCCAACAGTACATTGAGAGCAAATACAGGGGCACTGCACGTCAGTGTTTATAATTTCAATTCAATTCAATAGGGCGCTTTATTTACATATATTATTTATGTACAAATGTGTGGCGAGGCTTTTTGTTGGCTGTACGCCTGTAAAATGCCTCTTAAGTAGAGCAGTGGGCTGCGCATACAATGCCCTGGTATTCACTCTCATTGAATGGATAGTTGGAGTTTTAATTTTTGGAAATCTTTGTTTTGAACTTAAAATGAATGTAATTTTATTTACTTGTGATTTGTATTGTAATATTATTATTATTTTTAGCAATATTGTTTATTGTGTTTATAATGTATTATAATGTATTAGTATTATTGTTTATTGTGTTTATAATGTAATACTTCGAAGTCTATTATTAAGTAAATTTCAGTTACGCCACCTAATGAGGTTTCCTTATCCAAGAAATTGAATGGAGATAATTTAGATGTCAATACTTTCCATTTAACTCTTTAATTGAAAGATTTATGGGAAGCTTTGATCTCTATAAGAAGGAAGATTTTGGTATCTATAAAATAAACATCATCGGTATGAATTGCTCACCAGAGCCGTCAAACGGAGTACCGGAGAAAAATTAAAAATAAAACATAAGAGAAAAAAAGCTTCAAAATTTGGCAAGTAGGCTGTTGTCGGATTCTAGATGTTCTTTAGAAAGAGTTTTATAAGCTTAATCTCAACACGATTAAACAGGATTATGCTTCGAATCTCTTTTCCGCCGTAACGCTCAACTTATATACTTCTTTCAAAGTTTCTAATACGCAAAACACGAGGCAATTCCTGCAACTTAGAAAAATAAGCCTTTGAAAAAATATAGAGATTAGAATTGAGGTGATGAGTTGTCACAGTATTGTTTTAGTGTGGCATATAAATACAAAAATTTGAATTTATTCATGTGGCAAAACGTTCACCAATGTATCGTTGAAATATCGATATTATGTTTTTTTATAATATGGACTAATATAAAATACTTATAAAGATATTACTTCTCCAACGAATATGGAAATACATGAATATTATAGGGTTTGAAATCTTAAAATTACAAATCAATCTTTCACACACGACAATGATTCTATTGCGCCAAAGTCACAATCAAACAAAAACGTTGCATATGAAACTAATTATCGTCTGTCGTACAGCTTTCTCAAAGAACATGAGAAGATTCCCAATTAGTGCATGCTCTCAACTTTTGCCCTGCGTTAGTCTCAGCAATACTTTCTCTGCGAGTTGTTAAATCGTTCTTTTGTTGTTTCTTGTTACACGTACTAGTATAATGAGCAAGGAAACCTTTGCCACATTCGTGTATCTTATTGTTCTTTTTCTTGGTTGTGGTTTAAGTAAATTTTAATATGATTTTATTAGTCCAACTTCTTTGTTTATTGTGGGTGCTTAATGTCAATGTTCACCTGAGAATACACATCCATTAAAAGAAAAAATTGAGCACGAACTCTGTCAAAATTTCTAATCTCATACGTTATTTCATATTAAGATCTTGAAATTCTTTTTTACAATCTCTATTACTTATATTTTCCAGCACAATGTCGAAGTGAATAATTTTAATTTGCATTGAATAATTCAAATATCAATAAAAGGAAACTAAATTTAATGTTTAAGTAGTCTTTCATCTTTAAATCATTCGTTTTAGATACTAAACTTCCACGATACGACATTTAGAGAACAATATATTGTTTACAGAAGAAGAAAATAATTTTACTTTTTAGAGCATTTCTAAGTAATTTCAGTGCAACTTGTTACCTTTCATAGTTTGATAACATTCCCATCCCCATTCAGAAGAATTTGATTCGTAAGATAGAATTTGTATATACGCTATACAATTCAATAGCAAATTCTTCATTGTAATTTACCAAACGTGATCATTATCATCTTAATTTTATAACTTAAATTAATCTATTTAAATCATTATTATCTAAAATTTAAATCAAGATATGTTTTGTGTTTTTTTTTCATTTAAAAAAATGCACAATATCAATGAGTGAAATGAATTATCAAACTCTGATATAATTTTTAAGTATTTTAATGGTGCTACGAAACCTTGAAATCGAATATTTTAGTACTTTTTACCGGACTTTAGTCCTTCTAAAAGGTGAAAAGGCATTATCATACCACGAATGCAAGTATTTGAAATGATTATTCTAATGTAAGCTCAGTTTTTAATTCATTGGATAGAATTTAGCATGATTAGTTTCTTCGTTTCACGGTACAATCAAAAGGGGTTTTCTCGAGAAAATAAATAAATTACATCTCAAATAATGCTTTACTGTATTACAGTGTACGTGAGTGACTATACTCATATATACGAGTACTACAGAGAACTACTGAATGTTGTTTGCTGCTCGGAATATACAAGATGAGTTGAACTAATTAATTAGACTTTTTTTTAAAAGTATGATGACTATAATAAATACATATAATTTATTCAATTGAATTATATAAAGAGGGTATGCATATTACTAGTGATAAAATAATTCATGCGATAGTTTTAGTTACGTATAGTTATTTGGACAAAATATTTGCTAGGTGTTAATTTTATGATTATGAACAGCAGTTGAATGTTTCCGAACTGATACGTTAAATGCTGAAAAACCGTTAAAAGTAACCAGTTTATAATTGGAATGTAAATTGAGAGTTGGCTAGTACTGACCAGAACAGCGAAATTGTTTTATGAAGTAAAGCAACAACCGAAGATAGTCTATAGTGATTGTGCGAGGGATATAGTTTGTTTTCGTTATTTATCCAGAGTCACACATGTAATTTTTTCTGGTGAGTTCCAAATTTTTTCAGTTCGTAACTCCTAAGGCCTGTGATTAATCACGTGTTACAACCAATGTGGATGAAATTCCATAACCATGACATGACGTAAGTACCTTTATAGTTACATGATGAATGCTGAATAATGAGATATTTTTTATATTTCGTAAACAGATCGATAACCTTCCCAGTTGCAGCTACGATTTCTGGGCTTGCCATTATTATTTCATTTATTGACAAGAAATACATATTGACAGCTACAATGCTTTGTAATACAACACAAAAAATGTACATTCACGGTGTGAATCATATTTGCCCATTGCTTCACCAAAATCAATATGTGGACATTCCCATCCTTTATCTCCCTTTGCCGTCTCATTTCTTTTTGTCCAGAGAAAGTCGACGCCTGTCTACCACACCCATCAAAATGGGGTTGCGTCCTTTCCCATCATGGAAAGGTGGACAGAAATTAGTTATTCATATCAAATCATCTTTCGTCCTTTAATATGTTTCTTACTTTACATATTTTTTCTTCATGTTTTTGAAGTTTTTCATATTTCTCTCGGATCTCAAATGAGCTCAAGTACGCCCTCTATATCTATCGTCTCATTCGTCAACCATTTTTGCACATCAGTTATGGCTATAGCTTTATATACCCGCTCTCCACAACAATATACCATGTTACGTTATTGGTGTCATTACGGTTGGCATAGCATTTTTCAATTCAAGTTTTGTGGTAGCGTAGAAGTATAGACTTTTCGTGTGAATGTTTGTTCATAGCTCAACGGTAAAAATTATGAATTGAGTGTACGGTCTTTCATATATTGCTTCACACAATCTGACTAACAATTTTATATAAATGTTTGATAATAAATTGATACATTTGTTTAAAAGACAGATCGGTAAATATTCTTCTTTACAGATTACGTTCCATTATATGTCTTGAAAAATACACGTTAAGTATTTAGCGGAACCACACGTATCCTAAGTCACTGAAGAGTGACTGCACGTAACGTGCTTACTGTTCGTATTCTACAAAAGAATCAGTTGTGTTCTTTCGAGAACACTTTTATTTAAATTTTACATACCATTCGTTGAATCCATGTTTAAGTAGACAATAGATTTAAGAAGAAAGTGCAGTTAAATTCTTCAAAGCATACCTTAACAGATTCATGAAGTTACGTCATATAAAATTTATGGCATAAAAGAGGATTTTCAACTTAAATTTAAAAATATATATTGGATTTCCATGAGCTTATTTGTCACAAAAACGATAAATTATCTTTATGATAATTCTGATAATGATTGTTCTCAGTACAAAGAAAAAAATTGAGTCTAAAAACATTTATTTTCAAAACTGTAAATACACGCAGCATACGTGTGATTTTATCTATTTCTCAATAAGTGAACAATTTTCTATCATTATATTTCTGAACATTATTGAAATTGTCCCAAAAATAATATTTCTCAAGGAGTAACTCGTACGACACTCAAACTCATATTACTTTGTCTCAAGAAATTCAACTTAGAAAAAAATAATGAATGGAAACGCATTGTGTTTATTAGTTTATTGTATATTAATTGCAGTAAATTACTTCCTTGTTCTCAATGCTGTCATACGTAGTTTGTTTATTAGTTTATTGTATATTAATTGCAGTAAATTACTTCCTTGTTCTCAATGCTGTCATACGTAGTTTACAGCAGCTCTCTTGACAATAAATTATTTATATATTTATTTAATTATTGTCAGTCTAAGTGATTTGATGTTGGTATAGAACCTGTATTCACTGTAGCCAACGCTTTTTCTTCGCCATCGTCCATAAGAGTAATGATAAGGGTACCTCGCGTTCTTTTGGCAAGACATTCGAACTTGAATACATTGCCAACCTCGGATACCAATTCAATTAACTTGCTCTTGTGCCGCTGTCCTGTACTTTTTCCATCGAGCGTATCGAACGAATATTACCTTGAGTCTTTGTTTGTTGTGTTAATAACTTATATTTCTTTAAATCAAATAGTCGCTTTTGTGACTAGTATTAATGTTTATTTGTATATTACTTAAATTCTTTGTTACTGAAGTTTTTCTAGCAAGATGTATAGGGACGCTTTAACCTCACATTATCAGCTGATGAGAATGACGTGGACAGCTGCCTGCACGCGAGTGAGTTTCAAGGATTTGTTTCGTAGAGGTTGGCAATTTGTTTAAGACAGCCATATTGGATAATTTTAGGCAAAGAATCGTGACTTTGAGTATAGTAAAAATGAAGCTATTTATATGTAATGTTTAGTTAATATAATGTCATGTGAAGCAGAAAATATAATTTCAAATATTTACTATGAACCGAAAAAAGTACATTATTTCATTACTATACACGTAAGGGCGTAATGATTCCATCTCATCTGGTCACACTCTTCCCATTTTCACATCTCTAAATGCATCTGAATGCGGCCTCTCCCGTGCCACCCCTCCAACCACCTTCCATCACGTCAGCACCTCACAGCGCACCTTCAATTATTTACTGCTATGCAGGAGGTCGGGGCAGACAGCAAGGGAGCGTAGAGAAAGGGATCAGAAGTTTCCGAATCAAGTGTATGATTTACTGTGCTACTTTGATAATAAAAATTAATATTTTAAGGTAAGTAAGGGACAGATTTTAAGGTAAGTAAGCTTTCTTGCAATTGCACTCAATCCTCTATTTTTATTTTATTATTCTTTGAGGTACGAATTACATGTACGTTTTTAGATGCTACTGAAATACAATTGCAGGGTGATTCATAATTCCTATTACACAGGTATAGGTGTTGTTGAGGGGACTCAGAACAGCAATATTTGGTCATAAACCCATGTCCGGAAAAGCACCGTTTGGAAGATAAACGACTTTGTAATAACGTCGAAAGATCCGCTGCACGTGCATCAACCAACTCGTACCTACGTGAACTACAACATATACTCGAAGTGGCGACCACGAGTTTCGTTACTCAAAGGGTACCTGCGAACAATGTTCACATACACACGGTCCCAAATTTCCTGAAATGTTTTGAATGACCTCCCCTGCAGCCATTACACGGGCAAGAAGATCGACCTGTCACTCCTCAGGGGTATCGTAAACAATATTCTTCAAGTAGCCCCACAGGAAAAAGTCCAGAGGTGTTAAATCGGGTGATCGTGGTGGCCAACGAATCGGTCCACCACGATCTATCCACCTGTCCCCGAATGTTTGGTGAGGGTACTGACGGACGTCGCGTGAAATGTGAGCTGACGCGCCATCATGCTCGAACCTCATCGTCCGACGGATATGCAATGGGACATCCTCCAAATGCTGCACCAGTAAGTCTTGCAGGAAGGTCAAGTAGCTGTGACCCCTTAGACGGGGCGGTTGAATACACAGGCCAATCAGACGACCATGGATAATACCAACCCACAAATTAATACCGAAACGATGTTGAAATCGATGGGTATGTGTGGCATGAGGGTTTTCCTCCCCCCAAATGTGGCTTTCACGACGGTTGAGCAGACTTTCGTTCGTGAAATGCGCTTCATCTGCGTAAAGAATCAGAGGAAAGTCTGGAACGTCGACACAGCGGTGTAGGAACCAAGGGCAGTAATTGGCACGTGGCGCAAAATCAGCTGCACCCAATACCAGCGCCCTCTGGAGGTGGTATGAATGAAGTTGCAGTTCATGGAGAACTCGCCGGACGCTGCTCGGAGATACTTCCACGGCACCCGCAATGTTGCGAGTACTCGTAGACGGATTCTGGTCGATCAGTTTGAGGACTTCCTCTTCCATGTCAACAGTGGGGCGTGTCCGGCCACGACCATAATCGGCTAATAGTAGCCTTGAAGGTGTGGGTTTCCCAAGTCATTGTACGGCCCTGGAATATTAAAAGGGCCCACGAAAATATTCTAAGTCCCGCGCTCTTAGCAATTGGATTTGTTAGGTTTGCAACGCCACTCTCCTGCGACGCGGACAAAAGCTCCTCATCTTCGTTCGACCAATCGTAGGCAAGCTTGAAACTGCTTCCATATTTGGCAGACCAATAGAAGACTAGTACTAGTGAATATAACCCTATTAAGTCGTAAGAGGAGAAAATGATTTATTTCGCCGCTATTAAAGAAATATTTCGTAATTTTTATTATACACGTCATGAACTTCCATTACAAAAAATTTTCTTTATATTCTTAACTTCAATAAACTTTATTATTCTCTCTATTAAAATGACATCTCAAGTTGTTGTCTCACAACAAATTAAACTTCTCCGTAAAAACATTTGCTTCTTACTGCAAAGAACATTGATTTTATTATAGAGTTTGGATATCATCGCAAGTTATCGTATGGATTTTTTAAAAATTCGAATCAGGAAATTCATATTTCATAATTTTTGAACTTTATACAGTGGTGTAAAGAAGTCAAGCTCATTGGCATGAAGTGTTGTGTATTGTCTATCGTAATTTCACATAATTTGCCATTCTTTTATACTATTCTGATGTCAATCCGAATTCAAGAATTATAAAAAACAATTGTATAAAATATGATTGAATAACACTAAAGGTTATTTTTAGTGATATTAATAAAGAATAAATAAATTACATCTACTAGAAATATATTGATCCCAGATATAACCCTTTGGCTGTAATAATGCAACACAAAATAACATGCTCAGAGTAATATTACAAAAAAATACGTTTAGATATCAATAAATATAACAAAAAACAAATCACTTTTATTAAGATATTCAAATGAAATGGAGTTTTATTCACACAGATTAACTAAGTTAATCACACAATAAAACATCGCATTTCATACATGGGTATCTCTCATTCTCTCAGATATCAATTTAATTATTTTCTCTGATTTCCTTCTTTCCTTTAACTTTCATAATTTCTTTCTTTTCTTCTTTATTTCTTTCTTCCTTTCCCACCTTTTTTATATTTCCTTTATTTCGTTCTTTCATTCTTGTTTTCCTTATATAAATTCAGGGAAATTAATTATAATTTATTCACGCAACACCCGTGATACAGGTGTTGTGCTAATCGACCATTTCGCCTAATTTCACCGTAGATGAGCAACATGCCGGTGTGCTCGGAAAACGTGTACTCCATTTTCTAATGCACCATCTTTCTCGATCGCTCAGTGGCAACTGATGTACATGCGCAACGATTCATTGATCTCTTGAAAACACGTGAAACGATGTCATACAAGACATCACGTAACACGAGAAACCGTCATATGTCTGTGTGTATTGCCTTCCATCGTTTAAAGTAGTTTATCTTCCAAACGGCACATTTCCGGACATGGGTTTATTAACAAATATTGTTGTTTAAGTCCCCTCTACAACACCTATAACTGTGTAATAGGAATTCTGAATCACACTGTATAGTTTTTTTCTGTCTGGCACGAATTATTGGTATAAATCTCTTGTTTAAAGAGATCTAAATAAATGTTAATTCTTCAAAAAAATAACACATTATTTATATAAACAATAATTTGTTTTTACTCAATAAAAAATCATTTGTATTTTTTATATTTTGAAGTATGTGACACCTTCTAAGCATATCTTGTTTGGCTTGAGCCTTTTTTTTACTAAAACATTTTATGGTATTTTTCAGGTTCAATTTATCAATCACTCAAATTGAGTAAAAAGATAATCTTGAAAAGTACAAATCGAAATTAAGTAATTCAGGTCATTAGAATATATATCCGCTAATGAGTCAGGATCGTTGCGAATCATTTTCAGAATCCTTCCACGTACATATAACCACTCCTGATAGAAGTTTCATACATAACATTTCATAATAATTTTTTTTTTTTTTTGCAAGAATTATAAAATAACTTCAAAAATATTATTTTGGTGTCTTGCTTTCAGAAAATGATTGTACGTTATTAAAAGTATGTAATTTTAAATATTTTAGCGTATGGTGAACACTACTAATATACTGTGGAACCTTAGGACAAAATATTTATATTTATTGTTATAAAGTAGCATAAAATCCAATCGATTTTAATTAATAATGGATATTTTACCATTTGACTCGCAATTAGTACATATTTCCCGCTGAATATGTTAATTTTTCTTTCATATAATTCAACTTTTATCACTTTGGATCATATATCATGTTGCATACAAACCGGAAAATATGTCATAAATAAAAAATATATAATCAAATAATCAACGAAATCCGATCATGACTACGGGGTAAAAACTGCATTCAATTGATATACATATACATTCATTAACAAATAAATTAATGAATTGTAATTTACAATTTAATCAATTGTTTCATCATGCGGTAACTGTTTTGCTTCATTGTATCATGATTTAGTATTTAACTCACACGCGCATTCGCAAAGTACAAATGTCACAGTATAAATTATTTAATAAATTTAGTTATGTATTTACTTCATTTAATTGTATTTTTATTGTTTTAAGTGGTATTTCTATTACAACAAGGTTGACTTTATTTCGTTTTCACTAATATAAATTTTTCGAGGGAGTTATTAATTAGTTAGCATTTCCACAAGTCACACAGCCGTAGGTTCCATTCCTCATATAGTAAATATTTCATCATATAATTTTAAATGAAGTTCTGACTGAAAACTATGTATATTCAACATTACAGAATTAAGAAAGCGACAACGATACAATTTGTATCGTACATTTAAAGATCGAATTAATGTATTTTCCGTTAATATAAGTTGTATTCTTAATTGAGGGAATATTTTTTAAAGCGAACGTTGAAGTTTATTATACGTTAATTTCTGAATGCGTACTCTACATTTACTGATTAAGAGGGAAAAGAAGGCTAATGAAAACCCATGTTCACAACACAAACCCGTGACACCCGCGAAGCGTCAGATCGAGCTAACTAAACCCTGGATTGACACATCCCATTTCCATTGTGAAAACACTATCGTCGCATCGGCGAATACAAAAGTAATTGCAACCGTTGATGTCCAGGAAAGAAGATAAACCTCTGTATTATAGCTGCCACAACTGAATTTTCAATTGACACGTTGCATTTCCCTCTGTTCTATGTGAGGGATATCCGCAAGGCAGCAATTCTATCAGCACGCCTCAACCTGAATTTACTTAACTTCACGCTTCATCAGGATTCCAACGATTGATTTTAATCTCATCTGCCGTCAGAGAAAATTAAGTTGAACTAATCATCGGTCGAAACAACGTAAACATGAGCTTCGTTTGTTTCAAAAATATATGACGCCACATCTGATCACCTCATGCGGAGGTCAAACCAAACGCAACAACAGCGTCTGGCCTTTTGACATTAAACGATATTTGTAAAACCATACGCTGAATTTGGGAACTGGTTTTATGATACAGAAAATTTGCAAAATTTCCATGTTCATTTTTCGCATGCATTAACTTTCCGCATGAACGAGACAACACAGTTTGCTGGTCACTTCTTTGTTTCACAACATCTGTTCCTGATTCGTTTTGCTATAGAATTTTGCTATTGCACGGGAAAACTATAACGGATGGTAAAACTGGACGCATTTTATTGTCATAATACTGGAATATATTCGACAGGTTCAATTTTATTTTTTGAAACAATATAAGGTAATCTTTTTAAAATGTTATTTGAAAGAATCACAAAGTTTATTGTTGATACGGTTCTCCCGGGACAATTCCGGATTTCGGAAGTGAGTCCCGGAGTCCCGGTAAACGGTTATAATGACAAGGAACTATATTTAAAATGTTTCAATGGATGGGAGACAATATTTTCTCTTTAACTAACAGGAATAGAAATATCAGGCAGTTTACTGAAGTTTTTTTCCTCGATTGTAACTAAATATTCGCTTATAACTAAAATAAATATTCCAAAACTAAACACAAATATATAAATATGATTGTAGCAAGACATTATCATCATGCATGTCAAGTGATCAAATTAATTCAATTAACTGAGATAGCATGAAAATATCATCTGTTACCTTGTTAGGTACTTAAATTGTCATTAATAATACTGTTTTTTTCTTTGTCATGATTAGTTTTTAATCGTCTTGTTAGTATGCTTCATATTAAAATCAATATTAGTACCACTAGCTTTTACTGATATGTCAATAAAATACCTTTAAATCAACATTAGATAATAATCTCAATTTTTTTGTACGTAATATTTATATTGCGGTACTATTTTTTATTTAAATTTTCTAAAATTTATGCTTCAGCAAGCATTATCTAAAGCTGCTGCTCACTTTAAAAAATGTTCTTATGGAAAGGAATATAAATTTAGAATTACAGTAGTCAGATAATCAGTGAGGATATCACCTTCAACATAAAAAGTGTTTCATCACCATTTCAAATTGTATTGAAACAAGTGACAAACATATTTTTAGTTCTCTCTACACTTGTAAACGTTACTATAAATAACGGATTAATGATAATGAATACTTCTATAAACCTAAGCAAGTTTATTAACTGTAATGCTTTCAAGTTCAGCAGATTTAACCCTGCCGAAGGCTCAGTAAGTTAAAAATAAAGAATTAAAATAATTTGTTTAGATATTCTGTTTTTGTCAGCATACAAACTACGTTTATCTTGAAAAACAACGACAACATACCATAGTCTTTTACATCCACGTTACTTATAGATATTTTTTAACCACTAATATGGTTGGCTTTATCAGGTTGAGGTAAGTCGAGTCACTAAAAAGCTAAATGTATTTCAAAATACATGGTACTTAATACAATAATAAATTTGTTTGGGTTATTGAATGAAAATCCTGACATTTCATAATGAATTTAACCCAATCCACATTAACAAACCACAAACACTCACAAAAAAGGAAAAAACCCTTTACGCAGAGACACTTTTCAATACATTAGCAGAACATTATTAAATAAATAAACGAATAAATGAATGGTTTTTTAAATGATATCAAAATCAATTCCTTGGATAAACCATAAATTACATAAAAAGCAGGGACACAATCGAACACAATTCTTTCCGTTCACAAAACATTATTGGTCTACGTGTCCATTTATATCAATCATTAGAGGAGGATGGGGAAATAACAAACAGAGATGAGAAGAAACTTTTGTTTTCTTTTGTCTTTTCTGTCATTTAACTCATGAAATTTAAATTATCAAAAAACACAGAGGAATCTTAGACCTTTGATTATTTTAGTAAAAATGGTATTGTATAATAGTATTTATGAAATTAAAAATGAAAATTAATCCCAAAATCATGAAGTAATATTTTAATAATATTTTATCTCTAAAGATATTGCTGAATCTAATTTTATGTTTGATTTTTATTATTGTTCTTTTTTTCCTATATTTTACATGCGGCAATATATATTTGTTGTTAAGCTCTGTGTTTATTTCCCTTAAACGACTATTTCTTTCCAGTAAAATAAGTTAGGTGAAATGAAGTAGATTGTTGCTATACGTTAAGTAACTGACCCGTTGCTTACTAGCCGAAGTGGAGAAACAAAATACAACTGTCTGGGGTAGTTAGAAACTTACTGATCTCAAAGAAATAATTAAAGAGTCCAGCTATATAGTGTGCTTCGACATCTTCCACAGTTCTATTGAGGACTCACTGGAATAAATTAAATACCGTACATGCCGGAACCTATATTTAAAAGTACTCAATACTTAGTAGTATCGAACTTTGAGGTCGATACTTTATAGGTATCGATATCGAGGCTTCCGATGTCCTGAGTATCAATGCCGGAGGTCAATACTTCGAACCCTAGGTCCTACAAGACTAATGACACGTGGTTTCTTATCTTCTATACTGTTGTTTGTATCAGTTTTAGAAGATAACTGCACTACATCCGATTCTCGCAATTGATTTCAACTTTAGGCAGTCCTGAAGATGCATTTTGTTTGTTAATTCACCCCGAAGTAAAACAATATAGAAGGGTACAGAGCGTTACTTTTGTACTCAAGTTGTAATTTTTACCCGTAAAATAGGAAAAAAAAAATTTTAATTGTCTTAAAAGATTAACTTTGATTCCTTTGCTGCTCCGTAAATATTTTTACTACTCATTTCTCCATAGTGCTTATTCCACATAAATTATATGCGCAGCTAACAACCACAAGACCCATCGTTCGAATCGGGCTGTGAATTTTTTTTCACTCATTTTCGTAGACATCATGAAGTGTATGTGAAAACACTAGTGGTTTTAATATATTTTACTGGTCAAAAATCATTTATCTATTTTGTTTAACTATCCATTTTGGCATCGGAACAATTAGCTATGTCATCCAGATGAACTTTGACAATCGATGTAATCAGATAATTGGGATCTTATGATATTAATGTCCCGCTCTATTCGTGCACAACCACCTACTGTTATCACATTTATTTCAGTAATGAATTATTGACACAGATAACATTTACACACAAAATAGTAATTTGATACATTAATCTCTTTTAATAATTTTCATTCTATTATTAAGTCCGCAAATTATTTGCGTAAATTCCGATAGTTTAATTTTATTGGGTAAATTTATTTTTTAAATAATTGTGGTATTAATTAATTACAATTAAGAAAACGTTAAATATTCTTAAGACTTTATAACAAGTAACTAGCATTGTTGTTCCTCCTTAAGGATGGAGGACACATAACGTGATACTAGCTTGTGGCGTAGAAATGATATATCCGTCATCTCCTTAGGGTTTGATAGGAATTGGACGGTCTCTTACTTGCTTGCAGGGAGCATAATAATAACAGTGCCTCGACGATCATGTTGAGTTTTTAACTGGTTTTTGACAATAAATTATTTAATTTAAAATATACAAAGACATTTCCGAAAACGAATGTAGTACATAAATTTTATAGCAGTCTACAGTATATTGGTACGTCAAATATATTGTTTACATTCAACTATGTGAGTACGACCCATTATCGTGATCATGAAAGTCTAGTCAAAGTGATGATTCAATGTCCTCACATCAGAATCTAGCTATTCGGACTCGACCATGATTGGATATTTGTGGAACTAATTGAACGACACGTAGAGCCATTCAGACGGTGAGCGCTTCATCTCAATGCACCTGAGCACGATACAAGGAAGATAATCAGAGAATGAATGACACAATGGCGTTCGATTACTAAGCTCCTCACCATACCTGAACAGTCCTCATTTAAATTGAGTTTTTTCATACTAACTTATTTATTTTACTTCATTTCAAAGAGTTTGTATAATGAGGAGAAAACAGTTATTTTAATTTCATATATTAGAAAATATATTCTCAATATTTAAGTATCCAGAAAAATTAATCAGTCTTTACACACATCTAAACCAGATCACGTATAATATAATTCGAACAGTAAATATTATGGTTTAAATATGAATAATATATTTAACATATTACAGAGATTATAACGTGAAGCAAGATTTTCTACATTCTACATACTATCATTCACATACAATCTGTTCCATGATATGTATCAATAAATTTACCCAAAATCTGCATAGTTAATGATTCGTAAAATACTGTTATAATTAAAAAGAAAAAAGATACTTAAACTGAATATTTTTATAGATAATAAATTCTATCTTTATTACAAAACGTTAGTGTATATCATTAAAAAGGAAAGAAAGTTAAACATATATTTTGAGCCAAGCTTGAATTACAAAGCACCTACCCACTCAAGATTAATTACTTCTTTGTAGAATAAGATATTCCTAAGAATTTTATCGATATCTCTGTGGACGGTAATACTCCCAGTAATTGATTCTATTTTTGTTGAAGTAATAAATGAAAATCGTAAATAATGAAATATCTCTGAACAGTTTGAAAAGCATCTAAAATGCTATTACAAAGTATTTCAATTTATATTTACAGATGCAATTTATTTATATATTTTAATAAAAAAGGAGCTCGGTGTGCTTTAAAACAACCTAATTTAGAAGAAAAAATAATTTTCAAACTGTTACTAAGTGTTTTCAGCTTGTGACACTGAATGCATTAGAGTATTTTAGAATCAATCACAAGATAGTTTCGGCGAAAGATTACTTGATTTGTTCGACTGCACACCACACTCCTTTTTAATGTATTGAGAAGGAAGTATAATAATTGCTAATACAAACACTTTTAGTGCTATATAAATTTAATCCAGGGGGAAAAGGTTGATAAAGAAAATATTCAATTCGTATTTGTACCCTGCTCAATATGTAGCAATTAAATTGTGCGTCAATGAATGAGTCCATTAGTATTCCCGAGTGAAAAGAGCTTATTAGCCATCAGGACGTACAAAGATGGTGGAAAATAGGTTCATTGGATCACAAACAAGAAATATAGTTAAAATAAGAAAGTTATAATCAACTTCACTGACAGAAATCCGCTCGTAAACTATAAAATAACGCACACATTATCCAGGCTCACAATCGGACACTCTCAGGGCCAACTCACACAATCCTATTAACTAAGGGAAATGAATCTGTATGAAAAGAGAATATTGTGCCATTATCTATTAAACATTTAATTTTTAATCGCTTGATGTTCATATTAAAGTTAATTTTGCGATAAGCGAAGGTGTAAAGGCGCTTATAAATGTGTTTTATTGTAATTGTTTTACTCTTCGCTACTTATTTGTTTAAGTTTTAATTTTGTAATGATATTACTTAACGTATTTAAATGGTACCCAATATCGTCGGTAATACTCGCTCGAGGAAAAAGGCAATAAAATAGTATTTTCGATTGATAATTTGATTTCTATCCAACACTTAGTCAGCAGCAATCCCACTCACAATAGAAAAGTTTAAGTTCCTAACACGTACTACGTTTTTCTCTTTCTGTATTTGCTACAATTGTGCATTATCAGTAAAATTTTAACGTTTAAAAAGTTGTTTTCGATCCCACAATCCATGGATCTTTGGTAGATGCAAAATTCAAGCATTTGTATCACACATTTTTGTCTCAAAATTTCTCCACTTCCTTCACCAAAAGCCACCACAAAAGTTGAAATACACAAAAACCACTCAAAAGTTTGGGACGCAACAAAGAACCACGTCTCAACTTGAATACTCTTTGAAACTCAATCTGAAACGAGAGCCAATATTTCAAACAAAAAAATCTTTGAGTTAATGTCGCTCCCACTCAAAAACAAGCCGCCGGCATTGCGACTGCGGTGGCACCCTTTCGCGTGAATTTTCCCATTCGAGAGCTAAACACGCGACACACCCACGGAGAAGCAATTTTCTAAATTGTTTGGAGTGGTGAAGCCGACAGCGAGTGGAGAAAAGAAGAGAAGAGGAGAGTGAACTGGTCGCTCCAATTGAGGGGCGGAGTCTTGTCATATATCCTTTTATCTTTTTAAGCGCGCTTACAAATCACGAGGGAGAAACGTGTCAAATGACAATGGTTGAAAAAGTCAAGAAGACACACACAAATTGGCGGCAGAAATTTGGAATTGACGGGAAATTCTCTCTTGTTTAAAATTACTCGTATATTTTAGAAAGGATTTTCTTGGTACAGCAAAGTGGAGGCAAACGAAAATGACATAATAGTAATGCAATTATTTGTTTGGATTGTTGCTTTTATTTAAACACTAGTTGAGATCTCACGCACATCACGTTTTGATGAGCAAATTTTTATTATCAACACAATTTGATCTTTTCATTAGTTAAGATTGTTTCCTTCTTCTTCGTGAATGGGTCACTTAGGACAACACGGAATCAACACTTTCTAGCCTTCCTTTTAGCCCAGTATTCCTTCATGCGCAATGAGTGGGTGTGTTTCCTTTGCGCTGACCATGAAGATTGGGTGGTTCTTCTCTCTTCTTCCTCGAAACCCCGCGTATGAGTGATTTTTCTGATTTCATTTCGGTCTTGTAAGTTTGGGGATCCTAATTCTTTCAGGTCCTTTTCTGTCTCTTTGTTCCAATTTGGTCTAGTAGCCTTGTTCTTTAAGAATGTATGTATTTTGTACGTTACTCTGTTCGGATCCATTCTTTCTAAGTGTCCCATGAACTTCGCATTCGAATTGTGTCTGAGATTTTGAAATATTTTTTTTATATTTCTGTGTAGGGCTTTGGATAATGTACACCGTCTTTGGCTCTTGGTCTTAGGATTTTTCTCATTATTTTACGTTCTTTCACGTCTATTTGCTGCTTAAATGTTTTATGTTGGAGATTGAGTGTCTGAAGTGTAGAGAGCTTCAGGTTTGATTACAGGTGTATAGTGTCGGATTTTACAGTTCCAGGAGAGACTCTCTTTGTTGTACACATTTTTTGTTAAATGAAAAACTGTTTTGTTTTCTGGAGTCTCGATTCAATAGATTTTTTTCATTACAATTCGCTGTAATCCATTCACCCAAATATTTAAATTTGTTTACTCGAAAGATCTTGTTGTTGCCAATTTGGAGATCATCTGGTGCAGTTTTGATGTCTGCAAATAAATTTTGTTTTTTCAAATGAGATTTGTAATCCAATTTTCGCTGCTTGTTCTGGTAGTAGTTGAAGTTGTTTTTGCCCGACGGGGATATATTGGGCAATTAATGCCATGCCGTCGAAAAATGCTAAGCAGTCTAATGCCTTTCAGTTTTGGCCCTAGTCGGTGTGTTGGTGCATCTGCTTTTCTCCATTCCCCTACAACTTTTTCAAGCGCACAACTGAAGAGCAACGGGGATAGTTCATCGCCTTGTCGTACTCCTGTGTCTATTTCAAATTCTGTGCTCAGTTCTCCCATAAATTTTACCTCGTATTTGGTCTGCATGAGTGTTTCTTTGATAATGTTTGTTGTTTTCTGATCATGTCCAAATTCTGTTAGTGCTTTAAAAATCGATTCTCGGTCTATACTATCGTATGCTTTCTTGAAGTCGACGAATGTGACTACACAATTTTTGTTTGATGAAATGTGGGAATATTTCATGGAGATTTTTAGATTAATAATTTGCCCTATGCATGACCGGCCTTTTCTGAATCCGCCTTGGTATTCACCGATTTCTGGATCCAGTTGAGATTCTGCATGGTTCAAGAGGGCTTTGGATAGAATTGTTTCCTTCATTTTTTTAAAATTATCTGCATAATATGAAGCATATGTTATTTCAAATAAAAGAAGTAAATAAACGATTGTTTTAAAAATGTTTTCAATGCAATGTCTTATAAACATATGCGTAAATAACTAAACATATAAGAGTAAAGCACTAACGAAGCTTTTGTTCCGCAACAGCTGTTGACACAAAATAATAGCTTTTAACAGATTCCCAAGCACATGAAACAAACAAAACTATCCTCAAACGTTGAAAATAATATATTTCTCATAACAATGATAAATTCTTGACATGAATATACATTGGAACTTATCATTAGAGGTAAAAAAGAGAATCAACTACGTTTGTATTCATAATTAGTCACATTTATATTCAATATTAACCATGCACGATTAACAAAAAAAAGCAATGAACCTTAACAAAAAGGAGATTGGACAACAACAAATCGCAATGTGTGCTTGGAAGTATTACATGAAAATCAGAAAAATTATCGAAAACAACAATATCAATTCTCAAGAGCTAAATTAATGAAATTTGAACAATAATTGAAAAATAATCCAGGAAATATTTTTGTACGTTGGAAGAATTCTTTACAGATTCCTCCAACCGTATGCATTATTCCTTCCGGGGTGATTCAGTCTTACGTTTCTTTATCCCAAAAATTCAATATTTTATGGTAAATGATTTTCTTCTGATCAATATGGCAAACTATATAAACATAGAAATGTTTCTTACATTTAAATAAAAAAATAAATTCCTCTTTTACTTTCGGGGGTAACTAATAATTGATAACATTTAATTATGTTCGAAACACGAACACAACTTCTTTCTCAGAACTCACCCCTCCCCACCCAAAAAAAAAACATGGAAGGGATTTCTTCCACTTCACTCAATAAAATATAGTTTGGAATTCTTTTTTAAATACTATAACTCGATTTTAGACTCCTGTCTCCAAAATCTTGGGTTTTTTATAATTAGATCTCTCCTCTGTAGCTACTGGAATTATATTCTTCTTTAAAAGTAAAAATAGTTTAATATGTCTATTGGATGATAATTCACAGTCAAGGTTTTTTTTATTTACAAAATCTACGTTTCTATTCAGTTCAATTTTTAAATAACCTACAAATATAATACAGTAATCAAGATAAAATGCGAAGGCAAAATATGGCAATGATTTTCAACTTACTTATTTGTTGCTGGTTTTTTTTGTGGGTAAATTTTATTTCACATGCTTGAAAACGTTTTCTCCAGTGCAACAGCAGGTATTTCGCTTGATTTTTCTGCAGCAGTTCCAAGCTGTAGAAGTTGGTTAAAGAGAGTTTTAGGAATAAAAGCTCAAGGAACCGCATTGTTCCATAATTTTCATTTTGTGTGCTAATCTTTGCATTAAGGAAATATGTTAAAGCTCTTCTAACTGATCTTAACCACTTCATGTTCTCTCGCTGTAAACACTTCATGTTGAAAATAGTTCATACTTTAGTGATAAAAGTTTAGGAACTATAAAAAGAGAGAATGAAAAGTTTACTCCAGAAGTTTCGATTGAGGTCTGCTGCAGGAAATATGAAAGAAACAAAAGTCTTTGAAAGAGTTAACTACAAGAATTTCTTTCATGAGATATTTTTCCTTCGTTGCAAGAAATATTCTCTCTCTTGTTACCTTTTTCTTACTTCCTCACGAATTGTTTTTCGAAGTTATATAACCGAGGAAAGTATTCAATTAATGCTCTCTGGGTATAAAATTCTATTTAAATTAATTACATTGTCATAAAATACCAGTTGGGTGAAAAGGAATAATATAATTTTCTCGCCTACGTCATTTCTTCAGAAATAGAATCTGAATACCTTCACTTTCTCACTATGAGTCTTTAAGAAATGTAAGACAACAAATGTTGCATCATGAAATTTACATACTTTAAGAATTTAATTAGTAACATTTAATAGCAAATACAGAACTAGAAAATATAGCGTCAAATACAGAACTAGAGTCGTGATATTTAAACAAGATACCTTGTTGAGTGAATACACGTCAAAATCCCTGCAAATACAATAATGTGGGAGTAGGCCTTACTGAGAGGTGAAATAAACGTCTCAATCACTGATCTAATCATCATGAAATTAGGCTGAGGACGCTTAAAACTCATAGAGCTTTACCAAATACACTTACGCTTAATTACTGTATTTATTATAATGTACGTGTAAGCGATAAACAAGATATGTATATTCCATACTATGTATGCACCATGTTTAACACATGTCAAGTACAAATTTATCAATGGCATGTTACATAAGTTTTAATAATTGTCTGAAACAAAGTATCAACCTTAAATTCGTCGAACAAGATAAAGTTAGTTTTCTAGTGCTGATTGATTTTTTGTACGTTCTAGGAATGGACATGTTAGGATAATTGATGTTCTAGTGTACTTACGACGGAAATATATTAGAGCGCACAAAAATCTTCGCAAAATTGAACAAAAACTCTTTCGAGGGTACGAGTTACATCCGTCTTCTCTCGGGAAAGAGTCTTTACAAGAGCTCTCTTGGAGGCGTCAAAAGTCATTGCAGCAATAGTACGAAGGTAACACCCTCAAGCAACAGCGGAGGAACGACCGAGGCGCGACCGCAGCGGCGAAAGGGAGGGAAGAGTTTTTAATCAACGCTTCTCCCGCTTCCCTTCATCTCCCATGCCTCACCCTGCATTCTTGGCTACGAGTGCAGGACAGTCGCTTTGCGACTCCACATTCAGGCTTCCGATTAGACCCACACCACAAGAGTGTCTTCTTCACGACCTTTTCATTCGACAGTTTAATTGAAACTGAATGAGTAGTTCACAGGAATGTTAAGATGTTTCAAATGCTGGAATGATTTATTCTCCTGTTGTTGGAAAGTAGTTTCAATCCAAAATGATAGAATGTGGAACGTTAATGAATTCCAAAGGAACTTAGATGAGTCTTAGGCGTCCTTGTGGTGAAGAAAGAAAAAAAAAACTAATTTCGAGCAAGTATTCAGATATCACGGTGGCTGGTATCCTGCAGTGGTTGGATCTGGCTTAACGATTTGTGAACTGATTTGTGGACAGTGGAGCAGCTAATCCGAGTACTGGTGTCGAGCACATGGTCCGGTTCCAATCATGCTTCATGTCGAGTAACATTTTCTCTTCCAAAAACGTTACTGGAGTTAGCCAATACGAGCCAAACGTACATTTCGCAAACACCTTGTATTATTCCGTTTCCCTATTACTTAAACGTATTTTAGACTTTCAAGATGGTCGTTGCCACAAAGGACGCAAGCAGGTCTCAAGAAGCGTCCAATCACTCGTTAAGATACGTCAAAAAATAAGTTACGTAAAACAAAATCTGCATGGAATAAAATGATGTAACTATTATTTTTATTCTAATTACATCACTATCGTGGAATGTAATGATGTAACTAGAATAACAATAAAATATATTCATGAATTACCAGATGATACCACGTCTAATCAATTTTGACTACTGTCATTATATTAATAAAAACTGCGACTCGATCGTTCGATGATTTACATTATTGCCACCATACCATTTATGTTTTTTGCTTTAAAGTTCATGCAAAATACCATTATCACCATTTGTGAAGAACGTACATTCGTATATTCTTCAATCCAATTATTTTACATGTATTCGTAAAATACACATGTTTTCATGTTTTAATAAAATATGTGCTTCAGGGACAGTATGTAGTAGTCCTAAAATCGGGTAAACTAAATTACCTAAATAGATATTTCATTAAAATTTTATCATTAACTGTAGAGGTGTGTGTAGATTTTCTTTAAATATCTCACTTTCATGATTATTGTATAATAATAATTAAATATCTAAAGAAATATTACATTTAAAATATTGATATTTCAAAATGGAACATGAAAATCGCTTAATTACTGTTTTATAAAACTTAGAATTTCATGTTATATGTTCATATTACACATTATTCTCACATACATCGGTAAAAATAATTTATCAGCATTGAAAAACTAAATAGTTACGAGTGTCAATATTGTGCACCTATTCATTAATCCAGAACAATAAATGCAATTATAAATAGTAAACGACTGATACAGTATTTCGTACGTTCTCTTAATTAATTGATTGCTGTGTTTTTAATTAAACACAGTTAACAAATGAAATTCCTACATAGTTCAAATTAAAATAGCAAATATTCAAGTGATTTCAATTAGTTATACAAGTATACAGTTTCATTACAAACATAAAAATATAGAAACAATATTGTACATACAAACAAATGAAGATGAAATCTCGTAAATTCAAGAAGATACTTAAAATTCACTTTGAATTAGGATTATACTTTCTTGCAACACTTCCATTTTAAAACTAATTTATTACGAACAATAAATTATGTATTTATTATTTAGCGATATTCCCCGAGTTTAATTTAATCGACTCCTGTTTCTTTTTTCCTTGGATACAGCTATTTTATCTTAACTTTTGCAGTCTCCACCTAAAGTAGCTGGAAGCAGGAATTTTTAAAATCTTCTCTACCACGCCATTTCGACAAGACCGAGATAAAAAATAACGAAGAACCAATCATCAAAATCTCAAGCACAAAATTGTCCTCTAATGCCAAAATTAAATGAGAATTCGCAGTGATATTCGGCGAAAACAGTGCTGCACAGCGATTGTAAATTGTCTTTAAGTCTACGTCTCCCTACAGAGTCCTCTCCCAGTCCCTACTCTACAACCCCTTCCTTCAACCCCAAAGAAGGAAAAACATCGACGACACCCCATGCGCAAGCATCGTTAACAAGACCCGACGGGACGCGAGCTCTTTCCCCGGTCAACCCCTTCTCGTCGCCAGCCGCCGCTTTCGTCACCAACCCCCGACCCCAGTACCCCATCAGCAGCGCCTCTGCAACCACGGAGCAGGACTAATGAGACACAGAGTCAACGAAAGAGAGACACGACGTAAGAAAAGCGGAGGGGAAGAGGGAAAGAAAGAAATGAAGAATCCTTCCTCTAAAGGAAACAACGAAACAAAACTTGGTTCGGCGTCTTGAAAAAAGTGACAAGTGGTTCAGATGTAGAGGAATGCTATTATTAAAAATATCCACACACGCTATAGAAATATTTATTTCCCATATCTATATTTTACAGGACAACCATCATTTCCGTCATTACTATATAAAACATACAAAATTATACTCACTTCTATTTTTTTGAAATATGCATGATGACGAAAATATTCGGGGAGAATATTAAAGAAAATAATTTATTTCTTAAGTTTTTTCCAAAGAACGGAATCAGTTTCTTTTGAGAACTGAACAAACAGGACAGGCTAATTATCTCTAAAGTAAGATCATTAGGGAGACGAAGAAAATTAAAAAATAATTACCCCGATAAAAAAACACAAAAACGACAGCTGTCACTAACCCTTGACAGACTCACGAGCTACTTTTAAAAAAAGTGAAAAATTACGTTCTAGAACGCAAGAAAACCGAATACGAAACAGCAAACTGAAAAAGAAGAAAATATTGTTAAGAAGTGCCAGAGTAGCGGCTTAGATAAACGAAACCTTGTGAGACTTCTCGAGCTCGAGAAAAGCAAAAGAAGGAAGAAAAAAAAACTAAGTGNCCCCCAACCCCGTCCCCACTCTTGTTGGCGGTTTCCGAGACGCACCTGCAGGAGTGAGAGTAAGCAAGGGGGAACAGCACTTCAGCCGCCCGCCTTTGTGCCGCACTGCGCCTGCAGCTTTACCCCGCGAGCGACTGATACACCCGGCCGTCTTGTTACGCGAGGGAACTCCTCAGGGCCAAGTTTGTTGTCAAGCCGCAGTAGTGCATGTAGAGACACCTCGCGTATAGCGACACGTGTTCGTCTCAAAGGCAGATTAGCGACGGAGGTTGGGCGAGTCACTGCTGGCACGCAGTGGGCGAAACTTTGTCAGGGTGGCGAGTTGTTGAATTATGCATTTCAGTGAGACACAGGGTAACGTCGTGCTATGAATATCGGGTTGATGCACTGTGTACGTTGCGTAATGTTGGGAATGAGACAAGTCAGTGATTACGTATAGTGTTCCTCTTCTAAATACTTCGATACATCAAAACATAAAATTTTCGTTATAAGTATCCTAGTTTAAATTAATAGCATCAAATTAATTCTCACATTATTTTATTTTTTGCAGTTTCAAATTCAATCCAACTATTTAAGTGAATAATTAAACTTAGATACTTATAAGTTAACAATAAAAATAAAGAAAATAATTTAATCTACAAACGGAGTCCGTAAGAAACAAATTTATCTTCATTCGTTGGACATTTTCTCAACTCAAAATTTAATGTGAAGCGTGAAAATTTAATGGGAATTATGATCAAATCAGAGAATTTTTCCGATTTCATAAAACATGCTAGTTGTGAAATTCGACAAGCTTTTCAAAACTTAATAGCAATCATTAATTGAGAATTAAAATCCTTAAAAAATCATTTTCAATTCTACAATAAATTATGTCATTTTTCACATCCAAGTTTTATAAAACGTAAATCATTTCGGAATGTACTTTTTTCTCAGCTATATATTAGTTGGAAGATATATGTCCTTCAAAATACTCTCTAATCCTTTTTATCGCTTTCCACGCCAGTAAAAATTTGTGATTTGACGACAGAAAGAAAATACCCGTTTATGTGTACCTATACTTTCTTCTCTTTTCTTTGTTAAAACAAAGAACAAGGCACATAATTGGAAATCAAAGCTGTAGGAACAGATGTTTCTTCGAATCCAATTTGTGTTCGTCAATCAATAAGAAACTTTAAAGAGAAACAAGACGGCAGACTAAATGATGAAGAAATCAAGGAATACGCAGACCAAGGACTGCTGTAATCCGTATAAAAGTTCATAATGAAAGTTTGCATAACTTACGCTAGACGCAAATATGATATCTTATTCAATAATTTCTTCATTAAGTCAAAAAATTGAGATAATTGTAGATAATACACAAACCGATAACTTACTTCCATGACACTTCCCTAAGTCGTAAAAATACCGAATGACGAAGAACTGAATTACCGCAAGTTATTTCCACAACAAAAAATGAAATTATCTGAGTACCCGCAGCGTTGGTCGCACGATTAATGTTATTTTATAGAACAAATATTCTTTGTTATATCCCCATCACTGATCATAAAAATTGTGTGTTTCAGTAAAGTTTCCTAAATCCTCATATAATAAAGGACAACATTTTTGGATTCTATTATCGGACCACATAGGACTATTGTGGGAAAAAGAGACATTAGCCACAAAATCCCCACATTATTATACGTATCGGAGAGTTGGACAATGCAAGACAAGTACGGAAGTAAAATATTTCTAAGGAGAGTTGTCGGGAAAGTAAGAGAGAAAAATTATGAATTTGCAAATCAAAGAAGAATTGCAACAGAAATGTATAAATAGTGTGATGGAAGAGAATGAGCTAAGATGGTTTGGACATGTGGTGAGAATGAGTGAGAACAGAAAGCAAAGACAGGTAGTGAAAGCGGGACGAGAGAGGTAGAAAGCCAGAGGAAGACATACTCGTAGACTGAAGTGCGAAGAACACTTGGGAAGGATTATACAGCACGGAGAAGAGGGAAGAACCTAGGCTGGATGAAAGTGATAGCGGTAGACAGGAACAAATTTAGAAGGTGATTGAAAGGACCCGATGCTTAACGACACGAAGGGTGAGAAGAAGAAGAGGAGGAGGAAGTAGAAGAACTTGTGATTGGTTTCTGAAGACTCAAATTATAGATATGGTGTAAATAATCAAGGAGTATAGCTTATTTTCTTTAGTCATACAATGGGAATGGTATACATTTAAATTTTCCTGTTAAGTTTCATAATTTTCAGTTCGCAACTCCCTCGAATACTGCGGAAGATCCGAGACTAAATATATGTTCTGACCAGTATAACTTGCCCTGCAGTGCCTAGAGATATCCTACAAATCAATACAAATAGTAATAATAAACATTTTTATCAAAAAACTCATAAAACATATCATGGAAAGACGCATCAAGATAGACCTCATTGCCTACCTTATGGCAACGATATCTGAATGTCAGTATAACCTATTTTCATATAAGACTATTTGTTTATACTCATGTATAGCATATTCTAGTAAAATATTCCATTTTATATTTTCCTTGGCGTAAGTGCTGGCCTTGCATGAGCCGTTTTTACTTTTCTTGGCGATGTCAACCCTTTTTTACGAGAATGGCGGGGATATCTATTCGCGAAAGAAAGTATTTGATATGAATGTCGTTATCATCTAGGCCGTTCCACACAATTTCACCATCAAAGGGTATATTTGTATTGAAGAGTTATTATTTATACACCAGGTAACCCGCTGTTATTTAATTTACGTGTATTTTTTTTCAACATACTACGTACATGGTATAGCGGCAAATATCAACATGTGTTATCATGATAAAAATTCTGAAGCAGAGAAATCAATTACGACCGAGAAAACGTCAGCTAATACGACTAATTAGTATCTTTCTCATTCTTAATATAAGAACATTTTAATCACTGTTTACACAACGTTAAATCCATTGCGAGGAAAATTGATGAGATTTAGTGCCATAAACAAAAATCTCGTGTATATTCAAGGGAACAGTCATCTAAATTTAAATATATCGCTGTTTATCAACTATATTTTAATGTTTTCTGCGAAGTTGTTGTAATTCAATATAACCGTGTTAAACTAAATTAGTTTGAAAATGATTGTGAATTTCATTTAAAGTTTTTAGCTAGTAAACCACTTAAAATGATAATAACTTATACATAAACTTTTGTAAACATACAAAACATATACCGAATTTGTAATTATCATTTTTAACTTCGAATAAAGTCTCTCGTAAAATGGCAACGAATTTATTCTAAAATGTCTACGAGATTCAATGACAAATATGAGTAGACCATTTTGCAATTTATGAAGTTCATAAAAGATCTGCACAATATTGAAAGTAAATAAAGATTATATTTTCGCAAGTAAAAATCTGAAAAATATGTAAAGGATATTTATGTAAAAGTTCAATTAGTTTTTAAAATCCACAACGTATTTATAAAAGTCATAACCCAGACACAATAAAAATTAATGTGAAAAAGTTCTCAGAAATTGACGACTTTTATTGAGCTTTTTACTGCAACAGACAGTATCAATAAAGTACAAGAAGCTATCTCACGTAATTATTTCTAATTATCTGCTGTCTTTTATAATACCATCTTACATAACTATTATCTCTTAGAAGAAAAATATAGAAAATCGTACAAAATGAGTTAACTTTGCAAAAATATTTTCTGGTCTTAAAATTATCATGCATTTTAAGTACGTAATCTTCCCTTAGAATATGCTTTAAAGCAAATTTTTTTCAAACGGTCTCGTAGTAACGTAGTTTGTCGCGTGAGAGCATTTAAAGATAAAATATAGTTCATAATTAAAACAAATACCCTTTACTTTTAGTTTGTGATAATAATTTGTGAAAATAATAATATGAATATTATGGTATGGCTGAAATGCATTAAGTGAATATTCGGGCAGACCAATGTAGTGTGTTATTTAACCAAGTTAGGTGGGTTTTGCTTCGCATCGTATTTAAAGTTGATAAATTTCTGTGTTAATATTTTTCCATATTTAATTGTTTGTGCAAATTGCTTAATTATGTAAAATGAAAAAAAAATCATAATACCTGCGTAATGTTTTTAATTGGGACATTTCTTCTTCCAATTTTATGGTATTGCGATCTTCAAAGTGATATTGAATGCTGTAAATCAATTTCGGGTTATACATCCATTCCCGTTGTTATTATTATTATTATTATTATTATTATTATTATTATTATTATTTATAAGTACAATAAGTACCAAGTACCTAACAGAGTCAACACCTGTGATTAATTTTACTTGTTTAATGTCTTTTTTGATGCTCTATCCTTCATAATAATTTTCACTATCATAACACAAAATGCTCATTAACATTGAGATCATTTTAAACATTGTTGTAAAAGCCTTTCTTTGCAATTGTCACATGTTTTAAAACCTTGTAATAAAAAAAGGTTGGAGATCGGTGATAAAATCTTACTCAAACAAGTATATCATAAGTTCCCGCGAACATCCATATCCGCAGTCCTAAGAAAGTCCTTCATCTCCCAAGAGGTTGGTAAGAGCCAGCGGCCGCAAGCAATCATCTGATACTGGTGTATCGCAGCACCGCGACCGCCGCACCGTTAAAATCAATCGCGGAGGAACACGCGGCGTGCGCGCGGGGCAGCGGCGAGGCGTTTGCCGTGCGACAAAGGTGGCTTGATCTCCGAAGGGAGCGTTGACCGTCGCGCTGCGGCTCGGCCACGTGGCCCTTGGGACGCCAACCGGTACATCTGCAACGCGCCTCCCGCCAAGCAAGCACTGAGAAACCATTTCGTCCACAAATGCAGTCGTTCGAGGTTAGTACATCGTAGATACCATTGGTTTTAAAACGGTTCGAGTTGAAAGGTGAATTAGTTAAAAAATTTAAACGACTACTGTGTCTTTGCTATATAAGTTACAACTAAAATATTAATAATTAAAAGTAACCAAAAAGTTTAAAAAATATAATGTTGCTATGGTACTGAAAATAAAATGAATTTCCCATCTCCGTTTATTAGAAGAGAATATTAATTTTACCATTTCGTACATTTTACCTCTCTTACGGACTCGTGTTAACACCGAAAATCTACTTGACAAACACATGTCTGTTTCCAACAAACAGTTAAATATAATTCACGAACAAGTTATGGTGTTATTTTTTAATTTAATGAAAAAATACGTAAACTGGAGCACTGGATTTAGTTTTCGCGAAAGGGTTTAGTAGAGGGAAATTGTCATTTAGTTATGATGTGATCGGTAAGTAGAATTTTTTCTAATTTGTTATTACATATGCAAAGATGAAGTCAAAACAAAAATTTTTGCAATATCTTACAGGAGCTTCGCGAGGAAATTGAATAAATGTGCATTTTTTATGCATTTTAGGGCATCGCTACACTATTTTTTTAATATCTCCAGTTCTAATGATCGGAAATAATAAAAAATAAAAACACTTGTGAATGAATCAACAATCGAACTCATCTGGTAAAAATACATTTAAAATGAATCCTAACATCAAAAAAACAAAATGTATGAACTTTAGTGGGTTTTTTTCACTAAAAGTGCAATAAATAACAAAAACATCAGCGTATTTTCGTGAAAATTGGAGAATACGTATATGATTATGTTATAAACACATGGGTAAATTTTTAACACTATATTTTTGCCATACTTTTTGGCACTATACCGACGAAATGTAGTTGTTAAAAATATATTCCTTTCATAAACTATTGCTTAAAAACTTTTTTATAAAAAAGTTGCCCAATAATGTGTGTTTTGTAGCAAAAATATGAAAAAATGGCAAGAAAGTGAAAATTGAAAAATTTTCAGTCCTAAAATGGGCATTTCAAATAAAGCAACACATTCGTGCGTATGCTTAGAGGAAAATACACTCCCTACATCTAGTAAGTATGTGTTTGGCAAACACGGGGCCCCTAGCTGAGTCTGGCATTACTTCCACTTACTTGTGTTAAGTTCCTTCCTTTCTCTTTCCTGACCTTCCTTGGTCACCTCTTGTTCTTTTCGATCCCGACGCTTGTTGGTTGCGAGGGCTAGGGTATCTTTCATTTTCCTCGTTGTAATGTTTTGATGTAATGATATATGTTTAGTGATATGTTTTGGTATGTTGTAATTAAGGAGGGTTTTTAGTGGGAATGGTTGAGTCATTCGGCGAATCCCACAAGCGGGGAGAGTCATGTAGGCTCTCCTTAGTACGTAACTGCATTTACCCTACCTGTACAGAATTTTAGGGCTCTAATGACCTCGATGTCGACGAGCCGTAAAGCCACACAAAAAAAGGACAATACATAAAAAATCTTTAAATAAAAAAAATTGCCTAACGATGATTTTTCATATAACGGCGGCAATTTTGTCGAAAATTGCTAATTGAAGTCGTAAAAATCAAAATTCGTTATGAAATTTTTACCATGTGTTTATAGCATTTACATACACGTTTTCTCTTATTTTCATAAAAAATCCGCCTATTTTTTGTTTTTATTGCATTTTTAGTAAAAAAACAAATTTCATACATTTTGGTTTTTTGATGTTAGGATTCATTTTTAAAGTATTTATATCGGTTTGATAGTTTATCATTCTCGAGTATTTTTTTAATTTTTCTACGACTATTAGAAACTGAGATATAAAAAAATAGTGTAGCGATGCACTAAATATGCATCAAAAATTCACATTTATGCAATTTTCTCGCAAAGCTCCTGTCCGATTTTGGAAAAATTTTTGTTTTGACTTCATCTTAACATATTTAATGAAAGAAAACAAAATCTTACTTAACGATTACATCATATCTTGGCTTTTTATGTTTATTTTCCCTATTCTAGTTACAAACAGTGCCCCTCTTCTTCCATTTAATAAAGCGTGAAACCACTTTTGTGCATAGCGTTCCGTACATATCCTGCGTACAAAACAGGTCATTGTTTTGCAATTTTGAAGTTTCTCTCATCCCTACTGCCGCTTTTTCCTTCATTCTACGTATCGTTGGTTACTCTATATGTCCATACTTCGTCATCTGCTTCACTGAGGTGCACCGGGAAAAATATTGCACATCTTCGCCAACAGTAATGCATCCAGCACTTGGTTAGGTGGTTTTTAATTTAAATGCTATTTAAGTACATAGAAATAGTAAAAAAAACTTTTAGTACTAAAGATACAATACATTTAGTATTAACATTAAAACAAATAAGCTTACACAAAGGAATATAGGATGGGTAAGTCTATGTGACGAGGCTGAGAGAAGAATAGGATGGAAGAGATTACTATTGAGAGAACAACGGTACGCCGACCAAGAACCTGCATGGACAGCATAAAGGAAAATGGAGAAAGTGATCGACAAAATGAAGGCAATGACATGCAACTGCAAAGTCTGCAAAGAGTGGACGAAGATATCCCTAATGCTACGTCCTGCATCCTAGGGAAGCAAGATCAGATTAAGAAGATAAATTAAAAAATTCCAGCTACGAGATGAGGTGTTCCCGTACGTTCATCTCCGCGAATCAATGCTACCGACGCACCATATCACCCTCCATTTCAGACCTGTAGGACGAGGAATGAAAGAACGTCATTTTATACAGCGAAAACAATATTTGGATCTGATAAACAGTTAAAACAGTTACTCTCTATTGATTATTGATAATTGTAAAAAAAAAATTACATACAGAAAAATGAACCCAGCCGCAATAATGCCTTTTAATGCAATTCGTACCAGTATAGTCAATCAATAAAAACATAACAATATATGTAGTCTTAAAGGAACCTAAACGAGTACTCTAAAATAATTAGTCAATCTTACACTGACGGATTTGCACGTCTTCCTACTCTCTTTCTCACACAAACATAAATAATTTGTTACCCACGCGTGCAGACTCACAAACCATTCTACAAGTATTGTTTTTGAGTATTTACCCATTCATAAAAACCATACACTACCTTTTCCCAAATCAAATGTGTGATCAATTTAATTTAAGATAACCAAATAACTTCTTGGTATTGATGTTATGAGAATATTTATACAAATTTAAAGAAATAATAATCATATTTAGTTAGTGTATTATTACGAGGACGTTTTCTGAAAATGAGATATGTCTATATCATGACGAAGTTTAAAATATGGTTAAAAAACATGACCATGTCGGGGAAGATATTTTATTGTATTCACAATAACGTTTCCTCCTCTCCAAAATAAATAAACTGAGTGTGGTTGAAAAGAGCAAGATTTATTGCGTAAGTAAACAAAGTCGCATGGGGACAAACAAGTGACTCGCACAAGACGACAAACGGCAAAATTGGAAGTTCCGTGTGAACTAATCGCTCACGTATAACAGGCGTCGTGTAGCGTTCTCTGCGTCGACGGAAGGCGGCGCCGGTAGTAACGGTCCACGGAATGTGCAGCGCCCTCTTGAACGATGACGCCACTAGTCGAAGTCGTCTTAGGAAGAGTGCTTCTTGATCGATCTTTGAGGTCGATGGTTCTGGGTCGGAGAATCCTCCGGTTGCGGCAGCGCGGCCGGTTGAAGTCGTCGGAATGGTTTCTCTCGTATCGATTCTTGGGATCGATGATCTCGGCTCGGAGAATGCTCCTGTGACGTCGTTCACGGCGTTGCGTGGAGCGTCTGGACTCGTCGAATTTGGGAAATAGCGTTCCCCTGATGACGGGCGTACCCGAGGATTTGAGTTCCTCAAATTTTGATCGGGGGCCCGTTGAAACGAAATTTCTTTCGAGTCTGGCGTAGTCAAATTCGATTCTGAATTTTGACTTGCATGAGCGTCGTCAGCGTAAGTTCGAAGATTGGATTACTTCGGAGGTTACGTACTCGACTCGGAGCTGCTTTAGAACGATGTGTTCAGTCCGACAGCTGGCGAGAGAATGATTTTCTGGTTGCTAGCAGGTATAAGCTAAACAAAGACATATGACTGTCTGAGAGGTATAGCATTGTGTCGTAGTCGAGGTACGTGTTTTGTTTCTTGACAAGTTGTATGAACCGAACAGGTCAGTAAGCGGCTCCTAGAGTTTCTCTCTGCTGTCATGGAGTCGTATGGTTCTAGTTTCTGTTTTGTTTACTGTTATGAGTATTCCTTGGCGTGGCGAGTGGTATTGCCTTGGAAGCCAGTAAACAACATGGCGAACATGCAACGTGCGTTTGTTGCATGGGGGAGCTTTCAGTATGTAGTACGAAGTTATTAGTACGAAGGTATGTACTATATGTAGGATATATGTAGGAATAGTGTTCCTACAACCACATAACAATTCATGTATCACAATAAAAATACATTAACTTATTATTAACAGAAAAATATAGTAATAATAATAATAGTTGTTAAAAGGTACGTCAATTTCTTAAAAAAGGAGCATGTTTTTGAAGGAACCACAAAACTCATTTAACAGAAAACATTCATTTTGTTTTTCTAAAACTTCAGGACATCTAGAACCTTCTTGGTTATGGGTAACATCTGATTCATGAAAAAAAGAGTTCGGTATTGAATCAAAATTTATACGATTAATTGATAAATCTAGCTTTAGCAAAACATAACGTTTGAAAATCACATTACTAATTCACGTATATCTTTGCTGCTTTAGATCCTTACTTGCTTTGTTTCGTCCCTTTTACGAATACTCTCTCACCACATTCTCATCTCTTCCAGCACATTCAACCTCTCTCCAAACAACATATAATTCCTATCAGCTTTGCTGCCGTTTGCAGCTCTAGGAATCTCCTCCTAACATCACCAAACTATCTACGTTCGTCCTAAAGATCGCTTTACGACGCGGAGTGGACTTCCTTTGTTGTCATCATGTAACTACGTACTTCTGGCGTTCAAATACCCTCCTCCAATCAGAACTAACCTACTTAATGGCGGACTTTGCTGCTCAGCTATGGCTCCAACATTGTTTTTATACACCCATTATAGTCTTAATAAAAAGCGTATTGTAATGATAACAGTACCGTATTATTGAATTAGTTACAGGATGAACAATGTAGTGAAGTATTCAAATTAATTCAACCATTTTTGAAAAAAAGACTGAGACCTCTATGATTAGTACTATATAACTTGGAAATTGGTGCGTATTTTTTCATGAAATTTAACAGATGTAGCCTGTATACTCTTAAAAAGTATATTTTGAAATGTCAAAACTTAATATTTTGTCAAGAACTCTTTTCTACTTTTGTTTGTCAGTTAGTAAATATACGATAGTTAAATAGACTCGTATTATACGACCTTCGTTGGAATCTTGAAAATATGTAATGCGATTGTTTCCTTTGCACTCCACAAGGTTGAGGCATTCTTCAGGTGTAACCAAGGAACCGAATGTTGTGTAATGTAAAGAAAACTATCTCTATAAATATTGTGAAGAGTGCTACTATGGGTATATAATATATTCAACGATTCTATCTTTGTGTTTCTATGCACAATTCATTCATCAAGGAATGGAAATAATCATTCAACAGAAGTTCTTCGTTAAAATATTTTCATTTGAGGTAAACTTGATATTAGTATGCGAATATACACTATAAGTAAAAATTATCGTAAGCTTAAACATTTTTATTCAATTATAAAATCTTAATATGAGTAAACGGGTATACACTATTCATGTCTGTTTGCATATTTGATTATTATTGTCTTGCATTGCCTTACAAGATGTATTTAAAGTACACCTTTGCATGATATATTTTCAAATTCTGAAACCACATACTATTTATATTGACTCGAGTATTTAATAAGACCGGAGCTTGATGATCCCTAAAGCCCCAAGAAAAAAGAGCGGAGCTTCAAATATTTTGAATATTTATAATTCCAAAATTTCAGTAATATAATGTGATCTTGCACTTTTTATTAACGAAGCGTATAATACATTTCTTATGCTTTCGCGTATATACTGATTGAAGCGAAAAATTACGAGTATTCTGTAAGGATGGCTCTGAGGAAGGAAGTCATAACGTTACGAATGTCATGAACAACGGAAGTTGTCATTTGTATTGAAGATGTTGTTTGCAAAAAAAAGCACGAAGAGTGAATAAATCAACTGAATCAATCTCTCACGAAACACCACAAAAAATCAATTTCGTATTAATATATTGTACTGTCCTTATTTAGCCTCTGTTTCTTGCCTATGTATTATTACCAATCACTTATATAATTTCTTCCATTTCCTTTCTCAAAAGTATTTTATATTCAATTCCGTTCATCCTTGCGTGTGAGTCTGTTCCTAAGGTTCTCAACGCTACATTACTTTTCTAGTTTTGGCCACGTTAAATATTCCAATCTCATCCTATATTTTTTTAATATTTTCTACGCTGAACTGCAAGATCGACTCTTTTGCGAGAACTACTGGATGTATCCCCGTTTCCTTCCCACCCACCCCTCCACCCACCTACATCTCTGCGCTACCCCCATCCACTGCAGCTTCCACCCTCGTCTCCAACAGACTTCGAGCTCAGTAGGAGGGGATGAATAAGGTGAAATCGCGAAACTTGACCGCTCGCGGCAACCTCCATCGCTGCGGGGCTTTTTGGGGTGGAGAAGGGGTCGGTCCGGAGGAAGGGGTTGCGGAGCTCGTAAAACACTGCACCACAGCTTCGCTCTCTCGGTGCCCGGACACAGGGGAAGGGTGGAGAGGGATAGAGGGAAATGCAAGAGCTTGGAGGACGTAAAGACCAATACACGGAACGCTGTACAAGATGTTGAAAGATAAAGTGACGGAGCACAGACTCTTGGGGAAGGATTAGAGCAATGTGCACAGGAAGGATATGAACAAGGTGGACAAAATCAATAAATGTTTCCAAACATCAAAATGACAAAAAAATATTAAATTGAGAATTACATTTTATTAGGATGTATAAAATATGTGACTGATCGATGTTCGCAAAAGTTTTATCACGAAATATGGGATAAACAGAAGTTAAAAATGAAGTTATTGGAAAAGCGCAGAACACCAGAGGTTATTCTGCAATTGGATGTTTGATGAGGATTTACTTGTTGAACAAAAAATATAGCTGAAGAGAATTAAAAGAAAACGAACTTTGTAATTTTTTTTTATATGAGAAGTAAAAGAACGAAAATTTTCAAAAGAACAAGAGCAACATTGAAGGCAATATTATGAAAGAGGAAGGAGATCAAGTCTTACACTCAACAACAAAAACAACCGTAAATGAAAGGTAAACAAAAGGATGGCGAAATTCATCGAAATACTAATGCAAGAAATACAATAATGTCAGAATAACTTAAGATATCGGGAAGAATAAGCAGGAATAGCGTATGAAACGGGGCAGTAATGAAGTAATTGCAAGATAATGTAGTGGCATTGTAAGGAATCCGCCATACTAGTCATGATGTTAAGTTTGCACATGTGAACTGCTAGCAATTAAGAGAAGACGAAATAAAGAAAAAAGTCAAAACGAATGAAAATCGTTCCATCAAAGATAACTGACGGTCTGTTAAATGATTAACAAAGTGACAATCGTGGTAGCATGGAAAATGCACCGATTGTCGTAGTGGTGAAAGCAGAGAATGACTCTGTGGTAGCGACAGAGGGTGGAGGCATGTAGCTCCCTGGAACTCTGGGAGCTAGCTGGCACATAGCCACGTGCCGGAGAGGCGGAAGGTCGAATACGTACGTACGGGAGAGATTGGTGATGCAGGGCCACGGAGAGAAGTAGAAGAGAGGGGGGGGGATGGAGAATGGTGCAAGCAGCGCAGCGTGGTACTAGCGCAGGAGTATCGACATGTCGTCTCGAGTTTCGAACCCAGGACTTCTGACAAGGCAATAGCTATGCTTCTTGCTGGCTTACAGACCACCCACAGAACTTGCCAAGAAACGGACACTTTTCTCGAGATAGATTTCCGACCAAGAAGAAATGACAGCAAGACTTCACGTAAAAGTAAGTTGTCATCCATAAATAAATAAACATAAATAAATTTATTGTCAAAAAAGCTGTACAAACTGCGTATGACCACGTGGAGGACAATAAACTAATTTACACTCCGGAAGCAAACAAGGGACCATTCCATCAATTCCGATCAAGGGCCCTAAGGGAGAGGCGGATTGACAAATTTCAGGAAAAATTCCTAGATAAGATAAAAAGTTAGCTACGAGTTATAATACTAATAGAATATCGACATGTTTGTAATTTAACACAAAAAATGTATTTTACATGTACGAATTATTATCGAACTATAGATTATTCTGAGTATAGTGTTTTACAAATCATAAGAATTAAAATAATACTAAATTGTCGATTTCTTAGATATCTCTTAAATTCCGGTGAACCTCAACACCAGGTAACAGTTATGTAATGTTAAATGAAAATAGTTATGTTAAATGAAAATGGTTATGTTAAATGAAAATCTTGGTCCCGTCTCCATTTTCATTGAATATAACATAATTAATCACGATTTCTTGTTTCAATAAACGTGTCCCTAGACAAAAGCCTAGAGAATCTTAATAAGAAATCCGCCTCTACCCGAAGGAAAATCGGAGAAAAACTCGGACTTTGAATTTTTATATTATTTCCATTATTTCATACACTTTATTTAATTAAATTATTCATAACTTTACAAAAATGATTAGAAACCTTGGCAACGCTCATAGAAATTCCTAAAAATTCTTTTAATTTTACTCTCTTTAAATATCGTACAACTTAGGCAATAACCTGGATATTTTTAATTAAGTCTTCATATTTACCATCTTGTAAAAGCGAGAAATTCATTTAAAATTACGAGATGAAAACTAAAAATAATAACATTTCATCATCTCTAATGGAAGAGGAATTCTCCGCTTACAAATCCCGTAGAAAGTAACTATTCCTCACGTTCAGTAAATACTAATTACAATATCAAATAATATTACATTTCACATGAATGTAACATTTCTCACTCGAAGTGCCCCATAATTTGTTTGTAGTGACACTGTCCCATTATATCGTGGAGTGTTGACAATCTTCATCTCGTGAAGTAATTACCTCGCGTGTTTATTCTCGAGGCCTCTGCTGCATCTGCCTCTCATGAGCCAGTGTAGAGCTCGTGGAGTACGCATTTGCAAGCAGAAAGCCGTAGTCACAAACACGGCAACTCATCCTCTCCACATTCAAGCTGACCTGCCTTCCTTCCTTACTTCAACTCACGTCTTGTCGCCACTCGGGAGAGAACGGCCTATACTTCCAAACACTATTTACTCCTCATCGTAGTCTGACTTACTCAAAGATGGTGTGACACCAATTACGCTGAAATTTTGACATTCAATAAATATTTATCGTGTTTTTGTGCCACATATTACTAGGTGTACAAGTATTTCAAGAACTCTCTGAGGTAGAATCCGTGCCAAATTAGTTAAGAGAAGAAGAAAATCAAACGAAAATTAACTACTTTGCTTATCGTGAGATTTCAGGTACAATTTGAAAGTACCCGTAGCGTTTCACCAAGTTCTCCTATACTTCGTTGCAATAAACACAAAATATTCCTTTCTGGACGGTCATACCTATGTTTCTTTTCTATGATTTGTTTGATAGTGTACAGATACGCGAAATATATTGATCGTTTCGTTTGTATACTGTTTACAATTTTGAACTGTTCCCGGTAAAGTGTAATTTGGCTTCTTTGTTTTTGTAATAAAAAATTAAAACTAAGAGAAAATACTTACCTACAATTTAGTGGCGAGTGGATTTGTTGTAACAATAAGTTAGTCGCGATTGGTTTACATTTTTATCTATAAAATCTTCATGACGGACGAAGAATTTGTATTCTAACACTTTTCTTTAAAGACCTCGTCAAGGAAGCCACAAGCAACCATTTTCTATTGTCAATCACCAAATTTGATTTAATTTTGCAAAAAGTAATCGATTAGAAAATAATCTAAACCTTCTATTTGATGTTTCATGTCTAACTTTGATTAAGTGATAGACGGGAAATGGAGAAGTTCATAAAGCGGGATGTGAGGTCCAGTTTACATGTCGTCTGTAGGCTGGAAAGTGGCTACACTCCTACAAGACAAAGCACATACTGGCGGTTTCCTCGTTGACTATTTCTGACTATGAGAAGAAGCGTTTGACATTATTCGCTGAAGTGCTTTGAAACCACGAAACATACAACGATTTTAGCTTTGACTCTGTGGAGTATGGCACTCAGCGACAGGATTGACGTACATCTCCAACAGTCGCTAAGGATAATACTGCACGTCACATAACTAATTTTAATAATTGTTCGAAAATTATGTATTAAATTTATATTGTTTATATACTTGTACTTTTCATTTCAGGTTTGTTCTAGCACATGTATATTCTACTAGATGTTTGTGGTCCATCCTGAAAACATTGAACCATCACGCAGTAGTAACGCTTCTAACAATTCTTCTCATTCATCGTTTACATTTGCAGAAGTTTTTATATCGAACTAATGAAAGCTGAATTCTTTCAAACTGTCGCGTGCAGATTCTAGGATTTTAGCACAAATCTGCATTTTTCTACAAAAATTGTTTCGTACTCTCTTTAACATGGCGAGTTACTTTTACCTACATTGTCTTCACCATCCTTGATACTATTTCTGTCACCGAGAAAAATGGATAGATAATTCTAAGAGAGCTAATTGATACAAGAAACTCCTTTCTCTGCTTGTTTGTCAAAGAACGTTTTCTATATTCACTTTCTTAAAGACGAGTATCTCCTGCAATCACAAAAGTCCAATCACGACATCAAGCGAAAGTAAACGTGCTCCTTTTTCTCACAGTTAGTAGAAAAGGGGTGGGATATTAAGATTGCATTTCATACGCCCGAACATGTGTATTAGTAAATTTAACTGACTTCCCATAAGTTACCGTAGTATTGCATTTACACAGTGTAGTATAATGTAATGTAATATATAGGTAATAATCGATCAATTGAAAAGTTGAGCTGCAACTGACACACACAATGACTTGTTCATACTCTCATTACTGTTAACTTTTACGATTCTTTTAGGGATAGACAGTCACTTATTGTCCGTTTTACAATCTATCTGAACATCTTATTTATTTTCCTCCCGTTACCCGTTAATAGTTCGGAAACGTTCCGAAATACTTCCCGTGCCAATAAATGTACGTTTTTCATTCATGATCCATGAGATTTGAATGATTTCCACGAAATTACCATCAGCATAGTTCGTCTTTACCCCACCGCCCACGCCATGCCAAGCATCGTTGAGCGCGTCTTCTCCAGTGTCCTCATTTCTATACTCCAGAGCTGCCTCGCTTCGTGCCTATGTTCGCCCCGAGGGCGAACATTTATTAAACTTCCGGCAGCGCAATATTTGGTGGAGGGCGGACGGAAAGACACGAGTGGGTGCAAGGGAACGGCCTGCAAGACGGTGAGAGGTGAGGACAGAGAACCGTATTCCACAGCTCTCACTCGAAGCAGAAATCTGTTTCGCAAGTGCACGTATTGCACAAGACTTGTCCCTCGGGGCAAATACCACGGCTATTGGGACATTTCAAAGAGAAAGTGGTCACGTATGGATCGTGTTTTTAATATATTTTTCCAACGAATTCCACATTTCTCATAAGTCCATATCTGCAAAAAGAATTTTGAAATGCGAATTATGAAATGTGCCTCGGGCAGAATGCTTTTGGATGTACTTCCTGGTCGCTTTGAACAGCAAAAACATGAAAATAGTTAAAATAAATGAATATAAGAGAGATAAATATGTTTTATGCGACTATGTAAATATTGGTGGAAACAACTCCTGGAACTTATAATACTATTGTTATTATTATGAAGTAGAAAAAGAAAATATTTTGCAAGTATTTTTTAAAATTCATTTTTCTGCAGAACCTGCAAAAAATATATTTTTGCAAATCCTTCCAAGTTTTCGTTCCGGAAAATCGGAACTGTTTCTATTACAGAAAGCGATAAACTCTGGTGAAATGTTTGTCCTTAGTAACATCGAAAATTCTCCTATCATCACATCCCAGGACAGGTTGGAGGCATGGAAGCCGAAGCATCTCCATGATAGATTTCCACGTGCCCTTAAAAATACCTCAGTGCAGTGGTTCAGAGATGGGGCTCTATTTAGAGAGTCGAAGGAATTTGTGCACGCAATCCAGGATCAAGTCATCGCTACTATCAGCTATAAAAATAGTGTACAGAAAATAATTAATGACTTACGACCTTTAACGGACGAACACTATCTGCTTTAAAGTTTACTACCTTTCGACTTAACGTTGAAGTCAAAACGTTGTGAACCTTAAATCACAAATTATATAGTATTCGTCCGTTAAATGTCGTAAGAATTTAATTAATTAATTAGATTACACAATGGACGGTAATTGTGGTAGCGTATAGAAAAGTTACAAATGTAGCTTGCTTTCTGTAGCAACTGAATTTATAAATCAAGCTAACACGCCGTATCTCACAGACATAACTTGACTGCAAAAATCACACATTAAGATGTTGAATCCAATTGTGGACTTCTAAAAAAGGATACCATAATCACCCCTTACTACCAATAAAAAAATATGATTTTAAAGTGTATTATGATCTCCCATTATACACTGATAAAACAATCCCAGTTAATATACCAAACATTATATCACATATAATTAGGAAACGAAAAGCATTCATGATCGATGATACTTAATCAGGAAATCATAACATTAACAAGTGGATAAAATTTCAAAATACATCCCATTTTCGATTGAATATAAAATCATTTATTTGCTGGGATATAGAAATTCTACCAATAGTTCTAACAGCAACTGGTCTTACGACAGGGAATCTGAAAATAAATTGGAAAAACTAAATCTACATCCTTATAACATTATCCCTCAAATTCAAAACCTATAATCCTAGAAACATGCTTTCTTTTTTCTACAATGACGTTATTAAGTTCCCTCTTCTGTTACGCGTCGCGACCTCAATTATTCTGCAGTTTAAAAACGTAATTCGAGAACTAGATTTTCTTTCTTCCTTCGTAGGATTTGGTTATAGTGCTCCAGACTCATTCTTAGCTGTTCGACAAATTTATACGATATATTTTTTCTTTTTATTCTTCGAAGCAATGTTACGTCTTAGTTTAACGTCCTTAATTTCCCAAACCCTGTCAACCTACTTCGTTTCGAAAATTCTTCCACTTACGCCCTCATGCCACGACCCACTTCTCGGTGACTTCGGAAAACCGACGCGTTAGACACCAGAGTACGGTCTCAACAAACACTGTAACATTCGCTTCGGACGTCACACAAAGTCACCACACAAGACGACGATCAAAGAACGTAAATTACGTAGAAAAAATAATGTCAACACTGTCGTCGATTTGGAAGTGACATCGCGATCTTAGGATCCACTCACTAATGTTTTTGTTATCAATAATTTGTTCTTTTGTTTCTATCTAGAAGTAAGAGACAATTTGTGAATTCATCGATTCAAATCAAGATAATAGAAAAAATTGGAGACATAATATACATTTCACAAATTGGTACACATCGAGTGCAAATCGAAATATAACTTCAATATGGAAGTGATAACGCAAAGAATAGAAAACTAAATTATAATAATAAATCAATTAGGGGTATAATTCAGAAAATAAAAGAATATGTAAATTCCCACTTTTAAAGTATCACTTAAATTAATAGTTACTTGGATAATATTATGCAAAAAATCTTGTGTTATCGGTAATGCAATGAATATATGGTTTTCTATGTAACTAGATCAAACTATCAAATTCTACGTTCATATTTACATATTAGTTATGTATAGTTGAAAGACTCAGTCATATATGTGGCAACATCAGTGAGACGTCGAAATGAACCCGGCGTTTCCTTCTCCGATCGTAAGAATACTATCCAAAATGTCACCAGTTTGCGTTCCACAATGGTGTAACTCCCAGGAATCACTTGCAGATCGTCGCCACGTTTTGTCACCTGACTGTATAAAAAGAAAGGGGAATGTGGAAGAAGAAAAGCACCCGACCTTCTCGAGATGAGGACGGGGTACACAAAATGTGTCCGAGAAGTGTTGCTTAGTCGTGAGTGTATCAGTTAAATACTACTGCAATCCTGCAACAGAGCCTTTTAATGGGACAGACAAGGCGATCGAGATATGTGGCTGAATGCGAATGTAACTGAAGTGTATTAATCTGTATGAGATGTATTAAATTATTAAAAATAAAATAAATGTAATAAAAATGTCACATGAATGCAAGAAAAAAGAGGATATTGTACCAATTTTCTATAAAGGTGCATTGTGTTATTATAGAATATCATATTTATTCAAATAATAAGGAAATAGTTTTACAACGCACGAACACTTAAAGACTTATTACATTTAATAGCATTTAATAATTATTGATATCTCTTGGCTAATTAATTTGCAAAAAATTTATGAGAACACTTTTGTACATTATTTTTTATTCAAATATAAATGACAAAGGTAAAATTAATTTGTCTTGCATTTTAAAAATAATTTGGGTAGGATAAAATATTTGTGTATATTACTGTGTATTAATAGGTGAACGGTTAAATGTATAATTAGTTTTCTAGTGCTTTCAAAGGAACTTCAGTTCTGTAAAATATTTGTTTTGTGACTTAAATAACTCTTCGGAGAAGAATTAATTGTAAAACTTGTCAAACTTGTAAAAGTTTTAAAAAATTTAGGAGGTAATATTCCCTTAAGACATAATAAGCTATTGTGAAAATGTACCACTTAAAAGGAAAGTACCAGTGAAAATTCGAGGTAAAATTACATGAATAAAGAAAAAGTATATGTGATGGGAAAGTGTTGTGACACATGAGGAATAAAATAAGTGAGGTGTACTATGTGAAATCAAAATGTGAAAAATATTCATCAGAAATTCATTTTTTCGCATCAACCCCAATTTTTCAAGCACCCGCCCCCTTCGTAACGGTGACGTGCGCCGGCATCGCATCCCTGCGACAACTACCGCCAACGCCACCATCACAGCTGCTACCACCGTCGCGGTCCGCGTTGTGAACTCAAGCAAACCTGGCGAGAGCCAATAAGCGGAGCTGGTGATTGGGGCGAGGACAGGTGNGAGAGAGAGAGAGAGAGAGAGAGGGGGGGGGTCGGCGGTCGGAAAAGGGACAGATGACAGGATGAGTGAGAATCAGTAAGAATTTGGTGAGACGTTGGAAGGAGAGAATTAGTGAGACATTGGAGAGAGAGTATTTTAGAAGGCGGCAGGAAACTCGAACCTCTGGAAGATGATGATAAAGCTCTGATTATGTGAATTAAATAAAGCCATGATGAGTTCACGGTCAGTAGTCATGTATCATCAACGGAGCACGGATGTTATCTGCTGCTGTATGTGTCTTTAGAAGAAGTTGTTTAGCCCATCCAGGTATTGCGGTGGAATTAATATTAATAATCTGAATGGTGTAACACGTGTTAAATTTGTGAGTGAGATGGAACTATTCTGGAACTATCGAAAGTGACCAGATGACTGGAAATTCGCACGTAATGGACTCGTGATCAAATCCGACCCGCATTACCATGGAAAACATGTAGGAGAATCAGTATGTGAAAAGTAACTTTGACTACCTCAGTCGTCAAATTTTTCTATCAATGTTCACTTTGGTTTCAAAGATACTCCTTTTGTGTTAAACAAAAAAGAAAATCAATTAATCTCTATATCTGATTAATTGTACTATGATATTCAAATTACGTTGGAGAAGTGAATATTAATGGGATTTATAAAATGCAAAGGTATCAATAAGATATTTTCTGTTAATGAAAAATAAGCAATTAATTTGGTATCTGCTTAACTTGATTATATGATGTTCGAATTATTTTGGAAGGGTAATGATTATGAACGGGATTTATGAAATGCTATGGCATGAATAAGACGTCTTGTGTAAAAAAGTATGAAGTAAATAAAAATTAGTTATAATATGAAGAAACAGATGGGAAAAGTGCGATATTAAAACGAAGAAATATAATAAAGAAACCCTAAATGATATTGTTGTATACGGGGGTTTAAAACATCTATAGTCAAATGAAAGAAAATCACCTGGCAATAATTATCGCATCTCTTCTCTCCACATACCAGAAAAATATTTGTATAACAAGTCCGAGGACGTAAGAAACGTATACAGGTGACCCTAAAGTGCAATTTTACTCTGTGTGGGATACATCTGAGGCTTTCGGATTGCAGACCGTATGTGGACATGGTGCACCGCTGTGGAAGACAAATCGGTGGTGTAGATTCAAACTCCCCACAATCGCTGCAATCGTTATTAGATTAACGTGCACATCCTCGCTAAAATTCTCTTTTTGAATATGTGTTAGGGAAGAAATCCAATTATCCGTATCAATTGGGACCTTACCCCGTCAGCATAATCAAATATTATAATGATGGGGTTTCTTTCAAGAAAGTATATTCTAAAGGCAAAATAATTAAGAAGTATCATGTTGTAGAGAACAAAACAAAACAAATTCACAATCTCCAGTTATAAAATTATTCAATGATATAGGTCTCTCGCGGTTACAGTTAGCTCAAGAAAGGAGTCACCGTTTAAACAATTTGCTAGCTCCATCGCTTCACAAGTTCTGCAGTAGTATGGACCCGATACTGTGCACGATAACTGAATACTCCTTGCTCACAACTAATTTCCTTTTAGTCTCCTTTCTTTTTCTCATCGATCCGGATAATTGGCAATCCGGATAATTGGCAATCTGGATAATTGGATGTTCACTGTAATAAAAAGCAATATGAATAAAATATTAGTAAAGATGAAGATATAACAAATCTGAAACTCTTACCAGAGAACGCGGAATGGTTTATCTTCAGAACGAAAGGAATCAATTCGTCAATTCCTTTACGAAGAGGCAAAGGTCTAGAAAAGCGGAAATCTAAGCATGAAAGTAGCTGTCAGCACTCCACGTAACAACGATTGCGACGAGAAGATCCGCTGCTATTCGAAACGAATCCGGATTAAGTCGCAGCAGTGATTCCCTCCGGCAAATTGGTTTCCTAAGACTTGTATGAGATCAAAACGACGGCATCGCTCGTCATCATGATATCAGAGACGACAGGAAATGGAGAGATGCTAATAGAAGAAAAGAGCGGAAATGGAAAGAGCAGGCGAATGGGATTGATGCTGCATGAAGATTTGTTGAGGTAAATACGAAAAGAGAATGGAAATGAATTGCCAACATTTTAATATTCTTTCGTGTAAATAAAAACTTCCTTTTTCTCTCTCTCTCTTTCTCTTTTTTTATCTCTCTTCTCTTTCTCTTTTTTCTCTCTCTCTCTTTCTCTTTTTTTCTCTCTCTCTCTCTTTTTTCTCTCTCTCTCTCTTCTCTTTTTTTTCTCTCTCTCTTCTCTTTTTTTCTCTCTCTCTTCTCTTTTTTTCTCTCTCTCTCTCTTCTCTTTTTTTCTCTCTCTCACTTTTCTCACTCTCTTTTTTCTCTCACTTCTCTTTTCTCTCTCACTTCTCTTTTCTCTCTCACTTCTTTCTCTCTCACTTCTCTTTTCTCTCTCTTCTTTCTTTCTTTCTTGAAAGAAACATTTTGAAATATTTTTCATATTCATTATTAGGATAACCATGTGTCGTTGGCACGTAGGAATTTATTATTTTGTAACAGTAATAGTTTCCTTTAATTATTGCTTAAATTGTGAATCAGAAAAGATACGTGTTAAGACTTTATAGATAAGAACAATTTAAATATTTTTCTCGAACGACTTATTTCCCAATCCTTATTTTTTATTAATTTATTGAACATCACAAATTTCTAAAGAATAGCAGCAATAGTTCTTCTATTATAGTAAATATAATAATTCTGGAACAGTTCATTCACAAGTATTGACTCATCTATGTACAACTCTCTCGTATAAAATAGGATTTAGATATGTCCAAAATAATTTTCTTCTTTGACGCAAGAATTCTTTACTTTGATTTCAGTGATGTAAGGGAAAGCAAATTATCAATCTAACCAATGAAGGAGTTACGGTAGTTTAGTTGACGACTCAACTTCTCTCACCGTGCAAGAATTTTTCACAGCAGCTGGAAGTAACACGACGTGAATTTCAACATAATTCCAACATTTTGAGAATTACTTCTTTAGAAATGCATTATTCAACCATAATATATATAAATGCAGATTAAGATGTTTTGCCGAGGAATAGTGGATGTGACAAAATGAGAGAATTCTCAGAGATAATAGTAATTTAGATTGTCCAATAAAAATTTAAAAATCTATTAACATTAAACTGTAAGTGACAATCCATTCGCCGTAATTACGAACAATATTAGAGATTATTTTATATAATCTTAATTCCGCGACTCAATTACCAAATATCGAATTTTAATAAAGCTAGGTTCAAAGCCTCATTACGTAGGACTTAATTGCTTTTATCTGCTGCAGCAGAGCAGAATTCAAAGAAAATCGAAACCGTCATTAAGAAACTCGGAGCGGAAGTGGAGTCCCATCTCCCCGTCTGCGTAGACGGAGGAGGAGACAAAAAAACTATGATACCAAAGGGGAACTTAGCTCTATGGAAATAGTAATGGAATCTACATAGACGTATTAAACAAACAGAAGTTTCCAACAAGAAAATTACGCTGTACATATCTGAATTTTACATAGTCACTACTCACATGAAAAAGAGAGAAACTAGTAATTTTAATACAAGAACTTCTCTCCAAGATCCGTCGCAGTAAGTTGATCTGTAGAAAAAAAATTTCGATCACCCACTCTCATCATCACTAGCAGTTCCTTCCATTTTTAATGCGAAGGTATTCCATTCTCTACTAGAGATGTTGGTGGTGACGAGAGTGGCAGAAGAAGGTTTATGCCTTGAAGAAAATGTTTAATTAACAGATCTGAAGAAGGTTACAATAAAATACCAAAAAGTGGACGAGTTTATAATCTGTTATTTATTTTTAACCTGTTTTTCATTCGGGAGAGGCGAATTTTTATTAAGCTAGGTTCTTACCTAGGGCGGCTTCCATTGAAATAGTTATTTGCGAATTTAGTGTTATTTAATACAACACAAAGATTTATCAACAATACTTTCTGAATTATTTATAGTTTGGTAATAATACGTTCTTGTGAAATGACTTTGTTTTATTAAATACGATATTTGTTGGTATTATGTTAATACCATAAATCATGCCGAATTATTTTTACCGGAATTGATGGGATGGTCCCTTGCTTGCTTCCGGAGAGTAAAATTAGTTTATTATCCTCCACATGGTCATACGCAGATTGTAATTGCTTTTTTGACAAGAAAGTTTATTATTTGACGAAGCCCTCAAGGATATTAATATATTAATTCCTTGTACAATGCCCATTTTATTCGAAAATATAGGTAAATTATAGTTGTGCCCATCTGAAACATCGAAGCTAAGAAACCGGATGACGTCAATGCTACGTAAGTAAAAACAAAAGAAGTTCGTGTAAATAGAGAGAAAACGAATCGCTGCTCTGTCTCTTTGGGAGGAACGCCAATGAAGAAAAATGGTTCGGACGCCGTAAATCCCAACCAAACCTGCAAAAGTCGCTGCGCAGGAGAACAGAAAAACGAGTCGAAAGGTTCTGATAGTGTCGAGCAGAAACTATGACCGAGAAAGTCACGAGAAGATATGGGTCAAAGACAAGGAAATCGTTCCAATTCACATCTGACGGTATCTAATAGAGGTTTTTGAGAAAAGTGTTGCAATAATATCGCATTTATTCCAGAATTTCCAATAGACGCTTTCATAAAAAATTTAATTCGTGTTTTTGTCAGGGGATACATAAAAGATACTTTTTTCGCATTAATTCACATATTTTCTAGGGTACAGTTATTCCAACTCTTGGAATATACTAAAATAATTGTGGAAGATATTAAAATAAGAGTGGTAATTTCCAATGCAATTACTGTATATCAACGATATGTCTAGCCCTACAAAGAATAAAGTCGCATACTTTCGTAAAATATACATCCATATTATACTTTTAAATAAATTATTTCGATTACAAGATTATAGTGTAAGAGGAATCAATAATTTGTGGGATGAATAATAAATTGATGGGTATGTCATTTTTTTGCGACGATTTTGATGCTAATATTATTGAATTCAGCATTAGCCATGTTTCAAAAATACTCAAGAGAAATGTATTTCATTTCTTATTTTCCAACATCACGATTTTCATTGAGCGTATATTTTTCCCCAATGTTTCGTTTGCCGGTTTGCCGAAAGTTTTTCCGGTTCGAAGATGAACATATTATTTTTTTACTACTAGAGGGTCACTAAATCCTCGAATGCCAAAACTAGTTATATTAATGATGTTATAGGGTTCTGCAATTCGTTAGCCACCCTCAACGAACATTTGTTTGCCTATACATATAATTTTTTAATGACGATGTAGTCCCAAAATTATGTTTCATATTTGAATTATTCGTATTAAAAGACATTTTACTACATCATGAACATAGGTATTGTTTCACACAACTTCAGTCATGAACGATGTTTTCAAAAATATTCTTTCACTCCTTCTCATAATCAATATGTTTTTTACGATTAACATATTTCAACTGAGATAATAAACAAAAGTTTTATGGTTGAGTTATTTTGCAAGAAGCATATTTTGAAGTTAATGAACTTAAACGATTACGACTAATTTTTTAGCCACACCACACGGTAGAAGCTGTTTGATATTCTACGCATGCAAAGACAGATGCACTTCGTGGTTCCACACTACCACGTCACACTTTCTGCAAATTGTCTCCTCGAAGGTAGACCTTTTTTTTCTAGAGTATGCTGAAATCTACAATTTTATTTTAGTGACGGGCAATTGGGTGCGTATCATAAAAATAAAGGTTATTTTTTCCGCATATTCTTGCTAAACTCAATATTGATGTGAATGCTTTGCACATTTAGAGAAATAATACCATTGTGTTTACAATATGCCATTCACTGGTTTCTTACATTTTCCAAACTCCTATTATTAAAGGTATAAAACTATTTCAGCTTTTCTTCACAGGAACAATGAGACAAAACATTTTTCACATAACTTTCATTCATGCGCCATTCCTTTGGGAAACCTAATGTTTTTTAAAATAAATGCTCTCAAATAAGATTTATTAAACTAAAAATTATTTTGTTCACTAACCAAACAATAAAACAATTTTATTTTGCATTCTCAACATTATTTAAACATCTTAATTTTATTATTTTGCAACACGCACAAAAATTTGGTAATTGTAAGCACACGTGATTTACATGAGAGCTAATAATGAACTAAAAGCGATTTTCCGTTGTTCGATACCAAAAGAAAAGAAATACTCATTCAAGTGTTCTCATTACTTCAAATAATATTACCTAAATAGATGAATGAAACGGAAAATTGTAAATCATTTTTCTTTTATAGTGGGGTAAATGTGTCTTGACGAAAATAGTGATATAGACGAAATAAAGAGGAATGTGTGGAATCCGAACCAGCAACTCTATGGTTTGCAGATACGCGGGACAATTTCTCTATTGTAACTGCAGTCCTAGAAATCAGAGAACATTTCTGGCGAAAGTGGTTCTCCCTTGTCGTCTCTAGAGTTATTTTTATACGCTCCTCCTCGTGGTTCAAAAATAGAATTTTACAAATATTACTTGCGTGTACCACACATGTGAAGAAAGCAGACACGAATACGGAAAAAAGTTCATGAAACTTAAGTGAAACTTTTTTAGTGTCTTACTTCTAGGGAGCAAAGCGGGATTTTACCTAGAAACTTGTGTGTAATAATACTCAGGATGCAAACTTTGCGTCTCGGTAGAAACCCTGTAAGGAATACCACGAAAACTTTAACAATTTCATTACTTAATTCGTGTGGCTTTAACTAACCTCACCGCTCCGTATTCGCACAGTACATGACAGAATAGCATAGTAGCATAATGTAGGAGGCTAAACGGACCGACATAACGCATGTCAAAAGCCCCGACAGTAGTGAACCACAACCAAATACCAATGAAACAACCACGATTTTCATGCTACAAAGATCTCGTCATGGCGCTAAATTAACCACAAATTCTGACCTCTTAATTGCCCTTTGCTTGCTTCAATAGAATTCGATTTTGCGGTAGCGGACTGGGGTGGTTTTCTGGGTATTACCTTCCGAGCTGAAAAATACTGGTTGACTCCTTCACTCGGGTAGAATGAAAGTTCAAAGGGGAGTGGCGGGGTTTTCTCGAAACTTAATGTCATTCTGAGTGTCCAATATTGCTCCTCTACTCTCATCATATGTAATTTTTTAACTTTGAACATGCATATTTTTATGAATAAAAACTTGCTCTATTATCAAAATTTCCTTTCAGAAATTTCTTACTTTTATTATAATAACCACAACTACTAATACGTTCTTATAAGTATATCATTATTTATTGTTTACTTTTTATATTGGCGAGATTCCATTCAACCACGTGATTTGATGGAAATTGGAAGGAAAACGTGGGATTAGCTGAGAATGTAATGCACCGAACCGGTACTGGCCTGAAATAAGTGAGGGAAAGACCCTTCTGGAAACATTCTGTTCGGTCAAGTCGGGGATCGTACCCGCGCTTTTGCGCCCAGAAGAGAATTAAAGGATGAATCAAGGTAGAATTACAATTTCCGAATCTATTGGTAAATTAATGTAACTGGATTTGTATACGAAACTTTATCTAAAAATAAAATATTGGTAACAATGAGGAATAACAAAGCATATTTCCGGAATTAACTGGTCTAGTTATATTCTTGTCTGACTCGTATTCAGAATTTAGTTTTGGAAGAGACCCAAAATTCTAAGGGGAATAACTATCTACTTCAACGTTAATGTTATTTATTCTTAAAATATTTTTAATTTGTTCTATTAATTCTTTCATTATTTTGAAGGAATTAACACAATTATACTGAGATAAAATAGTTTTATTTTCACAAAAAAATATGAAGGGATCCTCGGCGCTGGAACTACCCCCTCCTTTGACCCGATTCTTTAAAAAAGACAGATAATTACGTATCTATACGAGCAGAGAATCTGAAGACCAATAGGGTAGATCATAAAATATTTTGAAATTTCGACGGGGTGTCCCCCATTTTGATTTATTTCTTAAAATAAGACTTCCATCAAAATTTCAGGTTTAAAAAAATATATTTTACGGGGCGCTACAGAGCTTTAAATCTTGAAATTTTGAGACTTAAACTTAGTAACAATCCCGTCCAAGTTATAAAAGTTGATTTAAAAAAAATATTGTTGAGGTCAATCGATGATTCAACTCTAGTTTTCGAAAGAGGATATAAGATGAAACGTGGAATGAATAAACGTTGGAGTTAAGTCGCGGAATGATAATAATAATAATAAATTTATTGTCAAAAAACAGTACAAACTGCGTATGACCACGTGGAGGACAATAAACTAATTTACTCTCCGGAAGCAAGCAAGGGACCATCCCATCAATTCCGATCAAAGGCCCTAAGGCAGAGATAAATTCAAGAAAATTCAGCATAAGTTCCTAGATAGGACAAAAAGTTAGCTGTTAGAGTTATAATACTAATAGAATGTCAATATGTTTGTAAATTTACGAAAAAATTACATGTACAAGTTATTATCGAACTATCGATTATTCTGAGTATAGTGTTTAAAAATCATAAGAGTTGAAAAAACACTAAATTCACGATTTATTGTTACAATACACATGCCCCTAGACAAAGCCTAGAGAACCTGTATAAGAAATCCGCCTCTACCAGAAGGAAAAACGGAGAAAAACCCGGGCCAGGATGGGGCTACAGAATTAATGTACATAACCGTGCCAAAGTTGAGTACACATAAAACTAAATTAATATGAGCCATACGGCAACACAATCATGCAAGAAAATAGTTTTTGAAATTGTTATAAGTTATTTAAAAAGTGCTACAGCAATGGCGTGATAAAGTACAAGACGAATTTAACTTTTATTAAAATCAATAAATTATTTTACAGTGTACAAGCACTGGTGCAGGAGGTAGTTTTTAACCGCCGATTTGAAGAGATTCAATTTCATAATATCTTTTATATTCTTGGGCAGGGAATTATATAGAACGATTCCCGAATGATAAAGTCCTTTTCGGCAAAGAGTGGTTGACACTCTAGGCCGATGAATATTCTTACTATTGCGAGTATTGTGTTCGTGAATGAAGTGAGAGGGGGACGCGACGAAAAAACTAGTTAATGAAAAAAATGTAATGGTGGTAGATGAGGACAGTGCATGGAGACAGCAACGCGAAGGTGACCAGACCCCCAGGCAAAGAAAAAGGCTGGGCTGAAAGACCGCCGCCGCTGGAAGGTCGATTGCTTGCTTTAGAGCTCAGCATAACCCCGCTCTTTGACGGTGGCGCGCGGGCTAACTAGGGCGCCGTAAAAAGTTAGCGCGAGCAAATGGGGCATATGGAAGCTCGTCTCGACCAGTCTGCTACTCCTCTCTCCCATATCCCTTTCCCCGTCACTTCGCTTCGAGCGATGAACTCTATATGGTTACACGATGCCAGTCTCCAAACAGGGATCACTTCTCAGAGACGGAATCACCAATCACCCTTAGAACGATAATTCAAAAGAGATACGAAGTAAGAGTCCTCATGAACGGGAGGAAATATATTTCTATGATGATTCACGTAAAAAGTGATAATAATTATGCAATATAAGTAAAGGCTAAGAAATATACATTGATCTCTAATATATTTCTTTTAAGACTAAAAATTTATCTCCACAGAAATATGAAATAAAATAAATCTCAAATCATAAAATATATATATATTACAATCCATTCAAGAAATAAATTAGTGATATGGGACACGGAACTGTGGTTTTATGAATTCGTATCATGTGAATTAATGATCTCTCTAATACCTGTTTGTTTTTTAGAAGTTTCTGTTAATTAAATCCCACAAGATTTGTATATTCGATTTGTACGTGACATTTCTGTAATATAAGTAGTATTGTGGTATTAAATTGTACATTTATTGGATTTCTTATTATGATATATGTATAAAATACGTATTTATAATTTATTCTACAAGTCTCATATCAAAGAATAAACGACGATCTTCAATTAAACGAAATATACTTTTTCTATATTCGTGTGATAAAACATTTAAGATCTGACATTTTATACACTGTGTAACTTAAATATATGCATCACCATCACAAGAATCATAACGTAGAATTTATTCCGGAACTCATCTGAGAGACATCAGTGAGACTGATTTATCCCAATATACCATACAAACGCTTTTTTTCTTTTTTCGGAGAAAACGCATGATTAGTTACAAAGAGACAAGGAAAAAAGTGTTCTGTAGTCAACTGAATAGACAAACTCTGCAGAAGCATGTCTCCCTTCTGCTGTCTTTTTTTACACACAAAAGACCTTCGTAATCGATGTTATCGATCGAAATCGTTAGAAAATCGATATTATCTTACAGAGTACTATCGCATACACATGTACAGACACATGTAGCAGTACCTGATTCTACTGTTCTCCAATTCATAGTAATTTAGTGTCATCTCCAAATCTTCATATAAATATGTATTATTCGTAGAACAACGAAGTGAATAATTTAAAGCGATTGACAACCTATTGATTTACATTAAAATTTGAATAAGTCTATAAAGTATTATAATACAATAGCGTATCTGACACTATCTTTTTCCATGCGTTTATACATAAAATAATCTATGTTTCATACACAGCAAATATGAGCAAATATCTACAAAACTTTATCTAAATGGATAACATATTTAGTAAAATTTTCTAGATATTGAAATGAACAAACTCCTAATGTAGGATGACAAGTTATTCTCGTCCTGGTCAATGAAAATTATAGCGCTGCATTCAACATCAACAGAATTATACCGACAGAATACAAAAGATGAAATCCGATGCAATCGACATAATGTAAGCACATCATTTCGTGACTACCAAAGTAGCCGAATGTCCAACAACATCGTCTATCATACCGGAAACGCTGTCTGTAAATCAAAGCCAATCGTTAATAAATAAATTGAACCAGAGTCCACTGAAGGTACTAAATTTCCTTTGATAGCCTTCTCTTGATACAAGAATCGTTGCTCTTTTTTATGAGAGTCAAATGCATTAAAATATGAGTCCAGCAAACTGCACAAACAACTGCCCCTCAGTTGTTCGTGCTAATTGCAGCATCCTGTCGACGCTGGCAAATGCGTCATTTCTCGTAATTTATTTGCCGCCCGGATGTCCGCTACTAGCTCTCACGTCCCCTTTACTACCACGAATTCATCCTCTTTCTCATGACCTTTTCATAGATGACAACACGACTGTTTTAAACGAACATTCTAGGTTCGTTAAATTTTTGTTTAAATTGTAAAAAGAATGCAGAGGTGAAATGGGAAAGTTCCTGACTTTGGTGGACGAATAAAAGAAAAAAATTGGATAATTCAGTTGAATATATAACCTCAATAAACAAAGTCTATGATAATTATTGATATTGAATCAATGAGATAATACGCTCATAGGTAGAGTTAATTTACTGTTGGATACACATGAAATTCGATTAAGATTATGTTTACCTCTACACAATGTCAAAGAACTATATGTAAAATATTAGAGAGATGATTGAGTAAATTAATAGGAACAAAAAATCATTAACGTAAGCATGACCGGAAATGTCTTCTGAAGAAGATTTAATGACAAAATACTGTAAAACACTACACAAATAAATGTGTAAAATTCTTGATAAGGGGAATTGAGCAAGAGGTATAGGTGTTCAAAGTTCAACAACAAATTACAACAAAAGTTCAGATTTCCGCTCATTAACAGCGATGGAGACCTCGCACCGACGCGTGGATTGGCGACTGTGTTCAACCTAGAGTCTCGCAAATCCCCGTGATGTAGGTGCGAGATCTGTATTGGTGCTAAAGGGTCGAAATTAAAACTTCTATTGTATTTCATTGTTGTTGAACCTCGAACACCTATTTCACTTCCTCATTCCCCTAATAATAATAATCTTGAATCAGAAAAATGAGGAAATTGCAAACAGGTTTAGAATCCTGCGACGTCAAATCCATATAAAGCAAAGGTCTTGATAACTCCAAACAAGTTTTGTGAGTAAGCGACATTCAAATTTAAAAATTATTTCATGAAATATGTCGTTTTAACTCCGTCAGTTCTCATAGTTTTATTATAATGGGAAAATCAGCACTTACGAATTGTGTTAGTGATGAAAGAAGAAAATTGTGAATCAGGAGACTAGGTTATCACGCATTGTGTACCTGAAACAAGAGAAAATAGAATTAATATTGAAGAGGTAACACAAATTCATTTCACATAACTTACATTCGCTTACGCTGCCTAAATGATTAGGTTGACAAATATGAGCGGCAATATTATTCGCCTCAAAAAGTTATACAAAAAAGTCCGCGACAGCATATGTCTATCTACATAGGTAAATCTAAATTATCGAAGAAATGTTATTAAATAGAGAAGTGTTAAAATACTTCAATTTAAGGCAGTAATTTAAGAAGGAAAATTTCAATCAACAATAGGCTCTTTTTTTAGTGTGTGTGTGCACGCGAGAGAGAGAGAGACAGAGAGTATGTGTGTGTGTGTGTGTGTGTATGTGAGCATTTAACAATGATTAAAAAATCTTTAAATAGTAAAATTTGGATGAATAGATTAGATTTCGCTTGCGTTTTTATGAAATTTAACAACTGATATTAAGATCAAAACGATAGTTTCAGGGTTTTTGAGATTAATAGTGGTAATCCTGATGCCTCTGTGTAACCGTTCTTACCTCATGAGGTGCACGACACAACTAGAAGTAAGGGTAGGGAAGTAAATGAGAAAATGTTCGATATTTAAGTGAATACCCTAGCTTTCAGGATTGCAGAGATGAATACAGACACTTCCGATGTTATGTCCGAGTTGGTCCACCACTGGGGTTAGGGAAAGGGTAAACAACCCTAGAAACCCCATGAGTAGTGTGGAAGGAGGGTCATGTAAAATGTTTTATCGAAAAATGTTTAATCTATAGATTTCGGGATTTTACGGTTAATCAGTGACATGATGACGTATAAATACAAGTTCAGCACATATGGAGGTAAAATATCCTTTACTCTCTTAAGGGATATATACATTTTTGTATTTAATTTGTATTATTATGTAAAATTAAGATTCTATGCATCTTCTAAAAATCAGTAAGTAAAATTATTTTGATACTACCAGACAGATTTCATTTTTTCGTAAGTAAAAGAAGGTTGGTCTAATAACAATCCCCAGCAGCGAGAATCAGCTATACAAAAGCATAACAAAGGTAAATCAAACTATCCCTGAACCGATCCCGAAGGTGCCCAAGGGATTCGCGGAGGGTTACTTGACCTCGGCACAAGGAGGAGGAAATGTTGTCAGAATCTCACTCCGTCCGGTTTGACCCCAGGATAGACTCTGGTACTCATTCAACAACAGGCTGAGTAGACCTGGGAGTCAGTCTGGATGGTGAGGTGTGATGAAAACTCCCCACGTCACCGGGGATCCAACCCCGATATTCCAGTCAGAAACTCAGCGCTCTAGTTACTGAACAACGCTCAATAGGTACAAGGGTTTAAAGTTTATTAAAGTTTAATTTTATATTGACAAAGGAAATATGATAAATTGATAGAATTAAAATGAAATAATTCAGTAAATCCTTTAATCCAAATAACGATACATTTGATTATGTCTAAGAGATTTACATTCTAATCTATTTGTGTTAATTTTTCAAAGTTTCAATAATGGTTGAGTACTGGAGAAACGTCTCGAATGGAAATATATCTTGAAATGTCATGAATTTACGCATCAACAAAATCTAATATTGGGGAACTATAGCACGTTTAAGGTGTTTTTCCCCCAGGGGACTTACATCTAGCAAGTACGTGTTTGGCAAACACGGGGCCCCGAGCTGATTCTGGCATTACTTCCACTTTCTTGTGCGAGACTCCTTCCTCGGTCCTTGGTCACCTCGTGTTCTTTTCGATCCCGACGCTATTAGGTTGCGAGGGCTAGGGTATCTTTCATTTTTCTTTTTTCCTTCCCTTCTTTCTTTCATTTTTTTGGGATATGTTTTGAGATGTGTTTTGATATATTGTAATTCAGGAGCGTTTTTAGTGGTTATGCTTGATTCATTCGGCACGTCCCACACGCGGGGAGAGTCATGATGGCTCTCCCTAGTGCGTAACTGTATTTTCCCTACCTGTACAAGTTTTTAGGACTCTAATGACCTTGATGTCGACGAGTCGTAAAGCCTCACAAAAAAAGGTGTTTTTCAATGTTTCTTCCAACCACGTGTTTTTCCTTTGTTTCTGGGCGCAGAAGATTTTTGTATACACATCACAAAAATTCTTTTTTCTGTAGTAAAATATTTCTTTTGTAAAGTAGAATAGGAGTATAAATTATATATGGGAGTAAGTACGAGTGTACATAGACCCGGTGCGTAAGGAAGGTTTGCATTGGACAAGATATTTATGACAATGCTTGTACACAACCAGTAAAATTGTAATGAGTACCGGTATTTCCTTTCATTTCGCACTCCGACTCACGAAGCAGCAACAATATGACAGAAGGTCGCTATGAGCTATTATTAAACAGAAATATTGTCTCCTTGGGAATAGTCTTCTAGAGACATTTACCTGCTATAATGATGAGTTTTCTTCAAATGTGGATTAAGTCAAAAACCGGATTTGGTCCAAGTACAATATTTTTCGCAACTTTTCTTCGTATGTATTTCAAGTATTGGTCATTTAGATCATTCATAATATTTTTAAGTCCAATCTCACTTGCCACCTCTATAACTCTATTTATCATTTTTAAACATTTCGAGTATATATTATTAATTTATACTTATTTGTCTTTCTTAACCAACTTTAATTTAAAATCATTTAATTTTATATAGAAATTATTACATGTAATAGTGACTAATGCCATTAAAAACGTATACAATTATGCACTAATAAATAAGCAATGAGAATTTGCATAATATTTACTTTATTGATATCTGAGCTCTTGAGTCTCTGAAGCCTAAATAATTTCTTTTGGCATATTTTTGGGAAAATATATCGAAATACATTAAATGTCCGTGAATTGTCAAACAAACTTGTCACGAGTGAAAATAAAAGTAAATTTGGGAGTATTTTTGTTACTTTTTTTGTAAGTTTTCGAAACACAGTGCTTTATTGTTTTATCATATTAAAAAATTACACGCAAATTTTGAACCACGTTCGTGATATTTTACTTTGCACGATGAATCCATTTTTAATCTTACATAAATGTTCAATTTTTTTGATAGTTTGTCATTACTCATATATTTAAATTCATTTTACCGAATCTTTTCTTCTAATTCTGATCGATGTAAAGACATATGATTAGTTATTTGAAGAATTATAAATGAGAATTTATCACAAAGGTTATTGCATTTATGCATTGTATTTTTATTCTGCTTCAAACGATATATCGGAAAAAACATCGGACTTATCTGTCACTCACTCTCCGTACATATAAACAGATCTGGAAGCGTTTAAATGACCGAATGGAAATTCGGGACCGTAATGCAACACCTCAAACTCATTAGAGAAAGTCACATCTTCAAATCCCATCCCTCATTTCCGACAGCACACATTTCATCTCCCCCGCTCAAGAAAGTAATATCCCCGTAACTTGTCTCTTCTGTTCCAAACAAGCTTTCGTCACTTCCACGTTCTTTCCCTCATCTTTACATTCTCGAATCCACGCGCACCATCAACCTTCACATCACTTCACAACTTACGCTTTTCAACTTTTTAACAAAACGCAGTCGCACGCGCCAGCAACGTTGCCGTGGAGCCGTGGTTCCTGCCACTAAACAGTTTAAGAATGATCATAAAGTGTTCCTCTCTTATAACTTAAGTTATAAGAACGTAGACATCTTTAACTTTGGTAATAAATTCCCTAACGTGCACATCGTTTTGCCTTTATTTCCCTGCGACGTGCGTGTGGGGATGGCAAGCGAACTCTGATACGAGCAGAACACGCAAGAAAAGTGGATACCAAGAGAGAGGACGTTCGACATCCCATGGAGTGGTTTCCAAGGAGTTCCACAAGGAGAGGGATATAAGAGGTACTGGTTTTATTGAAGGCGAAGAAACAAAGTTGCTGTACCGTTTCATAAAATTGAGTCTGAGCCAGACACTTAATGAGTTAAGTTTAATAACCTGAAAATATAAAATATGGCGGGCAAGCTCCTCGCTCACTAAGCTACTTAACGACTGTTTTTGAATCGTAATAGTGAAAATATATCTCGAATTAAAGACACCAAGTTTTGAATTCCTCAGAATTAAAAACAACTCTTTTTTATCGCTGAAAATATAATTAGATTCAACAACTTTATCTCAGTTATTAAAAAAAATTACAGGAGTCTTAATTCAATAAACTCAAATGAAACAGATATTACAGACTAAAGCCAACCAAACATTTCCATAAATATTACTTCATTAACAGTATTTCAGAATAACTTATATATTCTTTACTCTCCTAAAGAAGATCTTTCCTTCTAGAGTATTCGGAAATAATGGAGAAATAATATGTCCATAAAATATTTTCCAGCTTAATTTTACATATCGTGAATTAAGGACGATCTTTTTAACATTACTCTCGTAACAAATACGATTTCAAGCAAACGTCTCGTAAAATCTCTAACGTTTTTTAATTTATTCTGTCGGGGTGATTGATTTCTTTACTTCGCAGGTTTGAACTGCTGGTTCCATAAAGAAATCCCCCTTCCAAATAAATAAATTTGTAGTCAGGAATGGACGAGTTTTATTCAATTAAATTGGAACAGAAACTAAGTGCTCCTAGAAAGAAAAATATAACATGAATAATATCTGGTGTCAACAACAGTAGGACACGTTAGATCGTCTACAATTCCTGTGAATTAGTGTCGATACAGTTGCCTGCAACGCTCACGAATTGACGTAACTGAAGTCTTCAAATTTCACTACACAAAGTTCAATCTCCGTAGTGGTGTCGTGTAATGAAACTCAATGTTCATGAACTGCAGCAATGAAACTTAGTCGTTTGACTGCGCTCCGGGCCGTGGTGCGAGGAGAAATTTTCCTCAAGCGACGCCGGTCGTCAAAAATGAGCTGGCTTGGTGAAAGGCGTCACAGAGATGTGCTCGGTAGAGCGGCTTATACAGACTCAGTTCTGGTTGTTATCAATAAAATACTTTTCATCCTGGTAACCTCCGGATTGGTGGATAGAATCCTCTGATGACTTTCTGGAATATTCCTAACATTATTCGTGAATCGTCGAAAGTGTCCATAAGGAATGCGTAAAAGTTATTAGCATCTGTCTGGCTTATGGAATACGTAAACAACCGTTTATTTGTCATAAGTAAACAAACGTTCATTTGTCATGCTTTCTTTTGTGGAATATATGCGTAATGTCTTCCGTATGATAACATGTACTAGTTATTCCAGTGCTCTGAGTGATTATATGTGGCAGTGTTGTAGTGATGTATGTTTTACAAATTAATTAATCCGTGATTTTAATCAACTATTTATACCAAACAAAACAGTTTGAGTTGTATTTTTTCATTAAGAATATGGTAGAATTTAAATCTTGTAAGATTTTCTTGGGTATTTCCATCATCGTATCCTAATAAGTTTTCTAAATAAACGTGCATATTTTGTCACATCAATCACAATTTTGAGCTCATACCAATTAAGAGGCAACGAATAGGGAAGTGATAGTATTTTTATATGCTTAAGACGAATCTAAATGGTAAGAATACCAAACACCAATTTTGTCTATCCATACAGACATAATTAAACAGAACAAGTGCTCAACAATACTTAACGTAATATTATTAAAATAAATAAGTTGGTAAAAACTACAAGAAATCTTCATGGTAACATTTTAATGAAGATGTTTAGAGCTGATAGTACTCCCGATTGTCTCATCTAGCAGAGCAGAATAATTGAAAAAATTGTTTGGAGATATTTTGAAAAAATATGATAAACTTACCTGACGTTAGCTAATAAGTTGATAACATATTAACAACAATAATTTTCCTATAAATATCTCATAATATATAACAATATTAATATGTAAGCATGCAAACAGTAATAAAAGTATACGAAAGGAACCAAGGTCAAATTTAATGCGTATAATTAAATGTAGTGTAAAAAGTTCAGAATAAAACGAAGTTAAGTGTAATTTAATAAAACATATGCATATCTGACAAGTTTATTACACTGCAGATTTAATATCTTCACAGCGAGAAACGTAAAAATTAATAATAGATTTAAAATAATAGAACAATAATATTAATTATAATCAGTAAATATATCTCATATATAATTCTGATAAATAATTATCAGAAAATAATTTTGCAAATCACCAATAAAATATTTATTATTACTCAAAGGTATAGTTTTGCACATTGTTGAAACAAAATTGCTGTGAACGGAAAAATAAGAGAATGATTGAGCACTCTAACCAAAAACCAAATATTGATTTGGAAACCCACTCACTGTAACAACACTCATTTTGTAAAAAAAATCAACTAGATGTATTTTTTATATATTTTTATTATGTTTGTAAATGTCAATCTCGGTAACTTGACTGAGTCGAATTTCACTAATCCTCATATCAATATATGAAGTTGTATCATCATTAGCAGGTGATGTATATTTTGTCGCACGGCACGATATTTTGAATTGATTAAAAGTTATTAAAATAGTAAACTAACATGTTCCTTCATAAAATAACCTACAGAACAGAAGAAAATAAAGAAATGAAAAAAAATTCTTGAAAACAAAAAGAACAATTTTTAACTATTGTGGCTCAACTCAATCCATTGTGGAGAAATCCGTATAATAACTTACTAAAATACGATTTTTTTCAATAAAATAATATCTTATAAATATGCTATACTTTTTCAACAAAGTACTAACATTCAGTTTGAATCAAAATCATGGTTCTCGTATGATCATTTTTTAAAGAACGAGTTGCGTCGACAAACGTCAAAACTCTCTTAATTTTTCCTCCGATAATAAAAATATCACCGAACTACAATATTTTGTCCTTCTAATTTACCTACAAAGAACACAATAAATAAAATGTTGGTATATCGGTTTTCGTGTGGGTGTTCAATCACAAATTCGAATATGTAGCATTTGGCCCAAATTCTATTCTCATTTTTCTTTTAATCATCTACATATTAAAAATACCTTAATATTTATTGTGGTTCTAAAGTCATTCAGCATTTAGATTATATTTACTACGATGCTTTTTTAAGTGATTGTAAACATAATCATTCTAAACACTTTACAAACTACAATAAAGCTTTATAAATAATCGATTTTCTTATTTATTTTCATTGCTAAATTCACTTTCAGCACCTTAAAGTAATTTCGTTTTTGTTTTTTCATTGTGAGTTAACAAAATCTAATAACAAATCTGCATGACCATTGTGAACACACACCTTCCGTACCAAATGTGTATCGTACCATGTTAAACAATCGCTTGTAGGGCCACAAGCCTTTCAAATTTAGAGAGCGTTTTGAACCTGATTCAACTTTCCGAAGCCGAAGGCGAGCTGAAACGAGCCAAAGAATGAGCCTTGCGGGACTCCAGTGGTTCCGGTGGTGCGCAAATGTAAGCAATGCAACCAGCAGTGTTGCGCGCCCTCAGTGGCGCGATGATCGCAAACAGCAACGCTCGGCAAACGGTAACCTCAGACTTCAAACACATTCCGCGCCTTTTCCTGCCATTAGAGCAGAACTTGGTGCCAATTGTTCTCGTCACAGCCACACTCAACCATCATTTCCGAAGCCATCGCTACCACATCGGTTCTCCAACTACGTCATACACTATACCATGCACTAAAAAGTTACCTTCCCTCCATATTTTTGTATTAATTCTTTATATTCATAAATTATAACTAGTTTATAGAATGTTCAATTAAATTAATATTTATATTTAAGTAAACAATAAATATTGTAGCAAATCATAAGTACTTTAGTAAAACACTTAAAAAATCAAAAATGTAAATTGTAACGCATCCCATTAGAATTCCAAGGGTTGGTAGTTAATAATGTTCTATTTTTGAAATAAAGTTTCTTTTTAGCTAACTCTGTAATTAATGTAATAGAATAAATCCAATAAAGTACGCAAAAACGGACAGACAATTAACTACATTTCATATTTGATAAAGATTTGACAAATTGAATAACGGGTTCCTTTTAGGTTTGGACAATCAGATAAAAATATCTACGAAATAAATTACAAAGGGGCATAAGAGGTAAAGATTTGTAAGTTGAACTAGCTATAGTTAATTAGTCAATATGATAACAACAGAGATAAGAACCATTTTAAACATTATAGAACTGGCACTCACAGGTCATTATCATCACCAGAAATGATCCATATAAAATATCACAAATAATATCTTTAAACACTATACTCAGAAAAATCTATAGTTCGATAATAACTTGTACATGTAAATTTACAAACATATTTGCGTTAAATTACAAACATATTGACATTATATATGTATTATAACTCGCAGCTAACTTTTTATCTTATCTAGGAGCTTTTGCTGAAATTTTTGAATCCGCCTCAGCCTTAGGGCCCTTGATCCGAATTGATGGGATGGTCCCTTGCTTGCTTCCGGAGAGTAAATTAGTATATTGTCCTCCACGTGATCATACGCAGTCTGTACTGTTTTTTGACTATAAATTTATTAAAATTTATTATTATTAATTTTTAAAATGATTTGGGAAAACGTCGTGAGGTACAGTATTGTATTATATATTCTTTTATACATAATGTAATTTGCTCTCTCTATCTGTATGCATAAAACGAGATATTACAATAATTTAAATTTACATTATTGCGTTATTAGTTCTTATACACTGGAGAATTTTCAATTGCTTCAATCCGACATTTTCCTCGTTACTGTTTTTGTAAATTACTTAATTTGTATCGAGTACTTCTCTTAACCGTATATTTAAATAAAAATCTAGCAACATTATCAACTATTCAAAAAAAATCAAATCATGCTTGTGTTTTATTTGATAAATAAAGTTTCTGAGAGGTACAGATTGAATAACAATTTTTTACACACTCTTCGAGTATGAGAAATAGAAACATCGATGAAAGAGAAGCAAAGTGAAAATATCTAGAATAAAACAAGAGAAATTAATGCATTTCTTGGTTCCAGTAGTTTGAAATGATTCTCAAATAAAAAGCTTTAACAAACTTTTATATTACTGATAGTTCTCAAACTGATATTGAAACGATGCTCTGAATCCTCTAGTCTTGGGTTCAGTCTTCAGGAATCTGCCGTGTGGAAATAAACCATGTTGTGTGAAAGATTGCTTACATAAATACAAATAAACTGTCTTAAATACATCCATTGTTTCATAAACTGACCTCACATGCGCCATGAACCACGACGAGGTCAAACCGTTCTGCGACACAGTAACTCACAGGTTTCTTAATCACATAATAACTTCTGCTCAATTTGCATGTAATTTAAGACCGAAGGCTATCATTAATAACACTTAAACAATCTTATATCTTACGTTTCAAACGTTTTCATCAGTTATACAATTTCTCGGTTATCGCAATGAAAGGGCATTAGGACTAGCACGCAAAAATGAAATTTACTCCAGTCGTCTATAGAGTAGACCCATAGTTCACACAGCGTTTTAAGGAAGAGGCTACATATTAACTTCTAGGATTTCAATGATGCACCATGGTTCACATTCCATGTTGATTTGAAATTTTACAATTTTTGCATTCTTAAAATTTCAATGACTAGGGGTTTATATCGATTAAATAAATTTTAAATTGACGGCTGTTTTTTATTTTCATTTAAATGTATTTTTGAACTATAATACAAATATTTTAAATTCCCATGCGGTTGGCTAAGAATTTCATGGTATAATTCCCAATTACAATAACATTCACCCGAATGTTTTAGAAGAACATTTATTTAATTCTTCAAATTACAGTGTTGCAAAGTTATGTTTCCGTGTAATACAGTAATAGAGAAGCAATGCTCTTTTAAATTTACTTGCTGTATATTGCAGTTTCTATACTAAAACAGTAAATTATATATTATCGCGGTTGATGAAATGACCATTTTATTTTAAGAAGCATTGCATGTTACATCATTTCAAAATTATTAACATGAAACGCTTTCTCCTCAATGGCTGCCTGATTTTTTATTGTCATTGAAGACCATTGTTCCATATTTACTCCAAAACCTTCCAAAACATTTTTTTTTTCGACTAACGTAACTAATATTCTGATATCTGGGCATTTCTGACCTCAAGGTTTATTTATAATTTAAGTATTCATGAACAGTACAAAATTCATGAAATGCATTTTACATAATCTTTGAAACTTACTTTTGGGCACAAAATTAAATTCGAAAAAAAAATCAATAATGATATTTTTTAATAATAAGATATGTGTTCATTTTGCATAAGGACAAATAGACACTTTTTTCAGAAAATTTTAAAAATTACCTACTGAAGAAATTAGTCATTAAATTTATATTATTTGCATGTAGAAGATAATACCTTTCAATAATCTAGGTAGTAAAAAGTTTATATCTCTTTCTTATATAGAAAGTCATCGATAATATTTCTTATTTGGCGTCGATACATAATACAACATGTTTCACTTCTTCGCTGTCATTTTCAATTAAATTATTTTACAACTATATTCAGTCAATACAACCTCCAATCAAATTGATACCTATCTTTGATCGAATTCGTTTCATGATTATTATATTTTTCTGTGTGTCACTTTGGTCGACATGACCCCTATAAGTCATGGATTGTTCTTTATTTAAAATTCTATAACTCTCGGAATTAAACTTTCCAGCCAAAGTATTGCAAAACCACGAAAAAACTAAAAAATACACTAGATAAAAACCACAAATAACATTGACAACTTAGAATACGTGTATGGTTAGCTTAGATGTTCCGCAACTCATCTCACTACAACTAATTATGTTCTCTTGGTTCAAAACTTATGTCAGGATAATAGTAGGGTTAACAAGCGTATACAAAATTTATTACCCTAGACGATCATGAAATATAAATAAATTCAATAATTGCCCTAAAGACTTTTCATTTTTTATTTCAATTATATTTCCGTGAAATTGGTTTTATAAATAAATAAATAAATTTATTGTCAAAAAACAGTACAAACTGCGTATGACCACGTGGAGGGAAAAAAAACTAATTTACTCTCCGGAAGCAAGCAAGGGACCATCCCATCAATTCCGATCAAGGGCCCTAAGGCAGAGGCGGATTCAAAAAATTCAGCAAAAATTCCTAGATAAGATAAAAAGTTAGCTGCGAGTTATAATACTAATAGAATGTCAATATGTTTGTAATTTTAAGCAAAAAATTACATGTAAGTTATTATCGAACTATAGATTATTCTGAGTATAGTGCTTAAAAATTGAAATAACACTAAATTCACGATTTATTGTTACAATAGACCCGCCCCTAGACAAAGCCTAGAGAACCTGTATGATAAATCCGCCTCTACCCGAAGGAAAACCGGAGAAAAACCCGGGCCAGGATGGGGCTACAGAATTTATGTACACAAACGTGCCAATGTTGAGTACACATAAAACTAAATTAATATGAGCCATAAGACAACACAATCATGCAAGAAAATAGTTTTTGAAATTGTTATAAGTTGTTTAAAAAGTACTACAGCAATGGCGTGATAAAGCACAAGACGAATTTAACTTTTGTTAAAATCAATAAATTCTTTTACAGTGTAGAAGCACTGGTGCAGGAGGTAGTTTTTAACCGCGGATTTGAAGATATTCAATTTCATAATATCTTTTATATTCTTGGGCAGGGAATTATATAGAACGATTCCCGAATGGTATGGTCCCTTTTGGCAAAGAGTGGTTGACACTCTAGGGCGATGAATATTACTACTATTGCGTGTATAGTGTTCGTGAACGAGACTGTTTCGTATAAAGCAAGGGTGGCACTTCAGTAATTCGGACTTAACAAACACGACTGTTTCATAAATATAAATGCAGGGAAGTGTTAATATATTTAATTCCTTGAATAAAGGTTTACAAGAGTTTCGGGGGTGAGATTTACAAATTATCCGAACTATCCTCTTCTGAATTCTGAAAGTTTGAATACTCTGACCGGAATTACCCCAGAAGGTAATGCCGTAACGTAAATGGGAGTAAACGTTTGCAAAATATACGCAACGGGAAATACGTGGACTAACTGCGTTAACTAAGATTCGGAATGCGTAACACAATTTGCTTAATTGGGAATTAAGATTGTCAATGTGACAATTCCATTTGAGGTTGTCTTGAATATGGAGACCTAAGAATTTTGTATTTGTAACAGTTTTTAATTGTGTTCCGTTTAAAGAAAGAGAAACCTGGGGTAAAGATTTTGTGATACTATTGTGAAATGACATAGACACTGTTTTGTCAGTGTTTACAATGAGACGATTTGCATGGAACCAAGTCGAAAGGTTAGACAAAACTTTTTGAGCATTGGCGTGTTTACATAGTAAATTAGTGTCATCAGCAAAAAGAACCATTTTGCAATCTGATGTGGATGATGACATGTCGTTCACATACAATAAAAAGAGTATAGGGCCGAGAATTGATCCTTGGGGTACTCCGCATGTAAGTGGCTTTGTTTCAGAAAGACAACGCTCAAGTATTTTATTTTTGGTATAGGATATTTCTACTTCTTGATATCTATCTTTTAAATAAGAAGTTAGCCATTGATGTGGAAGTCCATGAATGCCTAAAGAATGCAATTTGGTAAGGAGAATTCCGTGAACGATGACATCGAAAACTTTGGATAAGTCAAGAAAAACACCCTGAGGATTTTCTCCACTGTCTAGAGATGTGGTAACATCGTTTAAGAAGGAAAATATGGCGCTTGTAGTGGAAAAGGATTTCCTAAAACCGTGTTGATCGTCAGAGAGAATGTTATATTTTGATAAAAAATCTAGAAGACGCTTATAGAACAATTTTTCTAGGATTTTTGAGAAAGTGGGTAGTAGAGATATTGGTCGGTAATTTCCAATATTAAGTTTGTTTCCTTTCTTGTGTAAAGGTTTCACTTTAGCTCTCTTAAATATATTGGGAAACACCCCTTCCGATAAAGAACTATTAAAAATATTTACGAGTGGATTTAATATAGCGTGGGACGAAGATTTAACAATAAACTCAGGTATATCATCTATGCCTCGTGAAAATTTGTTTTTTAAGGAGCTGATGATTCCCATGACTTCACTGGCGTTAGTTTCGGAAGTGAACATAGAATTGGGTATGTGGGTGGTAATAATTGGAGGACATTGATTTGGATATATTGAGTTCGTTATTTTACCAACTTCTGAGAAGTGAGAATTAAACAAACTTGCGATGTCCTGAGGATTTGACACGATCTTGCCATCGTTTAGTAAAGAAACATTTTCTTCGCGATTTTCAGAAGTTGACGTGTAATTGTTAACAATATTCCACATGGCTTTCATCCGGTTGTTCGATTTTAGTATATGCCTGTCGTTTTCCATAACTTTAGCTGCATAGACTACTTTTCGGAGAATAGTCTTATATTTACGAAAATAATTATGGAATTCGGGTGGTTGGTTATAGCGTTTTGAAAGATAATATAAACGGCGTTTGTTTTTTGAAGAAAATTTAAATAAGTGGTTTCACATAATATTTTTTCCTCTCTTTAGAACCTTCTATACAAAATCGGTAAACATCTCGTTTTATGGAGTAATTTTAGCGTGTTTGATACAATCGCATTAAAATAAATAGTTTATCCGTGTAGTCCTTGCACACTAGATTGCGTTAAAAAAACGAAATCAGTCAGATATTCCACATAAGAAAACATTAGATTGCGAATGACAATGACCCTATGCTGTCGATGCCCGGGAGACATTCTTGAAGACGGAATGGGGTGTATGTCTGAGATGAAACCCTAAATGGAGTTCCAGGGGGCGAAGTCCTCCGCGAGTGAAGTGAGTTAATTAAATTAAACCAAGTGAAAAAAATGTGGTATATCATCAAGAGATAATTAAAGTGTGTTTTAGACGAATGCTAAAAAAGTTAATGATTTTTTATCTAGGCTAGTGAAATGAACACCAGCATTCAACAAACCCTAGTTTCAAAATTATTAATATGAAACGTAGTCTCTTTCCATTATAGCTGCCTGACGTTTTAGCTTCACTGGAGACCATTGTTTATATTAACCCTTGATAACTTATTATCTTTCGACTTACATAACTAATATTCTGATTTCTGGGATCACCTCTGACCTCAAGGTTCATTTATAATTTAAGTATTCATGAGAAGTAGTAAAATATATACAACTTATTCTTTGTTGTTGTTATTTGGATATACAACATGTGTTCATTTTTTAATTTCTTGATTTTTAAAAGTTATATTTTTGTAGGAGATTTCTGGACTTTAAAAAATAAGAAATAAAATAGTTACACTCGAATTTCGAGAGATGGAATGGGTTAGTATATGATAAATATAGAACCATCGCTAATAAATTAATGAAATAGCTGTGTTAGCACTTAGGCATCACATCTCTCATCCAAGAGATATTGACCAAAATGTTGACCAGCAACATCCAGCCATGCTTGAAGGCACTTGCAACGGACTCGCCGTAACCTAACGTCATGAACATAACTTCCCTCTCGGCGCTCGGTCTTACGGCTAGAGTGCCTAACAACAGATATTATTCACATCACAATACGCATTACCTTTCGCGTATCCTTCGTAATCCTATCTTCTTCCATTCCCTCACCATATACACATTCGCATGGAAGAACATTTCCGCCCAGTAATGTCATACAATGCCCCCGTTGCAGAACATCCTTATTCCACGACTACGCCAGGCTCACTCTACAAAAAGCTGCATGAATTTGCTGCCTCAATGACGTTACAACCATCGTGTTTCAAGTGCAAATTCTCTACGTTGTAAAATCATAATAATCATGGTATTGAAAACTCAAGGTTTGAGCAAGAAATTTAGGAGAGTACTGATTTATTCCACAATATTTCCCATCACACTTTGAATAACTTTCGTACAATTGCTACTGTTAAATATATAACTATGAAACAATTAATCACTAAATACTTGATAGCAAATACAAATTACGACATNTATATATATATATATATATATATATATATATATATATATATATATATATATATATATATATATATATATATATATATATATATATATATCCGACATACAAATGAGAATATTTCGACATGGATTGCAAATGAGAACACTGTTTCGGACTGTGAAGCTAACAATTATGAAAGTGAAAATACATTTTCTAACTGATCACCGAGTATATAAGACTTTTGTTTTGAAATAAAATTCAACATCCATAGGAGATATGATTGCATGCATTAGCAAAACGCAACCGAAAGATTTGATTCATGTAATCTTGAATTTTACTGACTCATTGAAAATGTAAACAATAAATTATCCACCATGACACTTAATTTTTTAAATAAAAAGTAATTATACGAACTTACTCAGAAATGAACTCATGTTAGGTAGATTTTTTCATATCAAATCTCTCTTTCCTGTGAAATTTATCATTATCTTAAGAGTCGTCTCGAGAAAAACAAAAAATATAAAAGTTTACACATTTAGTGCTTGCTATCTCAGTATAGTACTGGGTCTGTCATACGGTTGGGGACGAGTTAGAGCTAGTGAAGGCAATACGGCCGACATAAACATACGTCATTGATATCACGAAGAGTTGTTCTTGAAAGAAAAACTTGATTTATGTTATTAACTATTGATAATATTTGTAAAGGGTAGTATTAAATCCATTCCAAAGTAATTTTATTGATTGTGAACGTGTTTTGCGCGAAAATCGTATAATGAGTTGCGAGAAATCTGCGAATAACGTTGTTTATAACAGACAGTCTCATGAAGAATTAGAGAAAACTATAAAAATGATTTAAAATTGCTTCTACGCTACTATGAAGAGTGACCAACTGTTAATACAACGGAAACAGTGTGATCAGGAATGCGTTTAAACAACAAGGAAGTATATAAGAAATTGAAACTTAGCGTAAAGTGACAATCCATAAAACATTCCAAGACTCCCAAGTATATAAGGGGATAAATTAGACCGTATATTGATAAGTACATCAAACCCATTTAGATGACTGAAATTAAAAGAAATATATTCCCCAAATATTGACGAAACATTCATTAAGGAAGTTAACTAAAGTAAATATGAATTGTGAATGTAGTTATGTTATAAGGCATACCGTTGTGGTAAAATATAGTAACGCATTTCCTTCAGGATATGTCATGCCATTTTTAGATAGTATTTAGATGTATGGAAGTAATGTTGGTACGAAAGTAATATTGTAAATGGTTACCCTAGAATTAATGTCAGTCACTTTAGAGATTTTTATGTATATCGGAGAGAGATATCCAGTAATAGGGATAGCTCAAGAATTTAAAATTCACAACCGCAATTGCATATCAACAATAAACAAGATAATTAATCATTATTTATTCATGAAAATTACAAATAAATTTAAACCAGACTTCAAAAAATTCTTTATCTCACAATCTTTAATTTCTTTAGCTAAATTATTTTAATTCATTAAAATGTCACATATGTAAATTATTATTTTGAATAAAAAATTGTAGAAAATATTAGCGACGGCTAAGATGATATGGAATCAAAACATATCACAGTCACATTATTAAGAAAACTAACTAACATACATCTCAAACAATGGAAAGGAAACAAGCAAGAACAAAACTTTTATAACTGTTTTATCCCGGTAATTTTTATTAACAGGAAAAAATTTATACAATTTTACTATACAGTTCCATACAAATATTAAATTATGTTGCTGGAGATATATTCCGGAAAACCTAATAATATCATTATTTAATACATTCAATTTACCGTTCCAAAGATGAAATAATGTAATTTGACATTGGCGTAGGTATTCATCAGATGTATAAATAAATTTTCCAGGAATATATATACATGATTTAGNAGACAGTATATATATATATATATATAATTTTAAGTGTTGCCTTGTTGCCTTGATCTGAAACAATTAGTCAACACACCTGCGATTTCATTTTTTTACAATTTATGTATAATAAACGTTTCGTGTGGGAAAACAGATGGGTGAAGTTCGACTTCATTCGGGATATTTTACTAAAACATTTTGAGCATTACACAACACAGAACAACAAAAAATAAAATAAAATCATATTATAAATCTTAGAGAACTAACCATAAAAATATTCTGAGAGCGATAAACCCTTGCAGTAGAAACACTTGGTGCGTGCAGGAGCATTGCGTGGAGTGACGTAGCTGACGAATTTCTACGCGTACTGAGCTCAAGGTCATTATCGCGTGGCGCAGGGAATGTTGGACTCCTCGCTATGGCTTCCACGCTCATCGGATAAGCATGGACGACACAGGATTAGCGCAACGCTACTCTATCGATTGAACCAAGGCTGCCAAAAGAGTACTTGTATTATTCACACATCCTCCTTTTAAACAGATGTACTACTGTAGAGCGTCAATTATCTGAATGTCAGTTATTCAAACATTACATAAACCTTTCTTTATTTTATATGTACAAATAGATGTAAAAACTAAAAGAAATCCAAACGTTAATTATCCGAAACCGGCAGCATGGAAAAATGTACCTAAATTTGGCATTCCGGTGGTTTGAACGATTAGAAGAATCGGACAACACCCTATCGTTGCAACGTAAAATAGAGACTAATCTGCCCCACAAACAGAAAGTAAATATTAGAGACGAGTATTAAAACTTCTTTCTAGTCCCATATTTATCTTGGTACATTGTATATAATTATGGTATATGAAAATACATAAAACACACATACAATGTTTGTCGTTTGTTGGTTTTTTTCATTCTGTACTACACAGTACATGAAATACAAACACGTTTTTACAAAAAACTAACTTTACTTGCATCTTTTTTTTTAAATATTAAATTTGACTATCCGAGCAATATTAGTTCGGGTAATCGACTCTCCACTGTACTATTACCCGTGTTCTGTTAAGTTCGCGGAAAAATTATACTCAAGAAAAGGATGTGCGGATTTGTTTTTCAGGGACGCAGTACTGCACCCGAAAATATAAATATTGGTAATCAATATTTTGAAGTATTAATTCATTTTGAAACATTCCACATCTCCACATTCCAATGCTACTTTTTGGCTTCATTTAATGTAAGAAAATTATACGTTCTACAAATATTTCGTTTGATTTTTATTAATGAAGACAATAACAAATCACTATGGAGTAAATGAAATAGAGTGTACGAAAATGGAAACTTTTTTTTGTCGATAAAAGCTTCCTATGTTTTTAGTTATCTCGTCTGCAGCAAATTTTTATGAAGAAACTCATACGGTAATTGTAATTAAATTATTTTGGAATTCAACCAGCAAACTTTTCCTACATGTAAATAATATAAAATCATACAGTTCTTTATTGTGAACGTTCAAAAATATACTTATTTTAAAAATTCCTAATAACATTTTTTTCCTAACGAGTGTATGATAACAAAAATACTATATTATTTCAAACACAATTTAGAAATAATCTACAAATAATAAAAATTGAAAAAGAAATATTATCTCAAACAGCAGTAAAATGAATTTCTTTCAATTCTATGCAAATTATTTTTTTTTAATAAATAGAATTAAATTATTTTGGGAATACAATTTTGGTAAATTAAACCATTACAAAAGTCCACTTTAATATTGTTTTAAACGTCGAAACATTTGGGGAGAAAATACGTCTCTCAGTCCCGAACCATATGGATAACAGTTCCGGTAAAAACAATTTATGGGGTAAAGAATTATCACTGCTCATCCACAAGAAGACTCAATTGAAACCGGCAACTATTGTCAAGGATATGATTCATTCAAGCAAACTTAACTAAAGAAGTACAAACTTACCCTCCACAGAATATTGCAGGAACTTCGCACACAAAAATTCAAACACAAAGATGAGAGTTATGTCTCATTCCACGCCGTGCATATAAGAAACTTCGTTATTATATTCTCGGGGGCTCCGTAACTCACTTAGAATTTGCGAACTGAAAGAATGTTCCGTACTATAAAGCAGATGATTAATATGTGCGTATAATTCAAGTTGCAAAAATTTGTAACAAAGCCTCCCTCGATCAGACGAGTTCCACATGAATAGTAGGCATAAATCTAGCCAAACAATGCCACTACGATATGGTTCAAGGAAATGAGAAGGTACTGATCTACGAGAAGGTAAAAACTGCTAACAGAATATACGACGATCATTCATGTAGATATTACAGGGCGTGCGTCTATATTTCATATCAACAGTCTGTGTACTGAATTGAATTTTTATTTCTTAATATAACCTGCTCTTTCGTCTTTCCTCATACATCTATACATCAATATATTACGAAAATTAAACAATGTATCACTGAAAAATACAATAACACACTAAATAGTGTCGCAAGATTGCTCCCCATCAGTAATGTAAATAAAGATGTATAATAAAGTTGAAGTGACTATCCATTTTCAAAATGGTTGATTCAAAGAAACTTCCCTATATTTTTAAATAAAAATAGGAAAATCGGAAACATTACTATTTATCATCTTTCCGCATTTGCTACACACCTTTTGTATAATCAGGCGAAGCGTGTAACCAGAGGGGTTGAGGTGGCCCAAAATATAGAATGGAGTTGAATGAACATTTAGCTTTGATGGTTTTCAATTGCAACTTAGAATACTATTGAATTACGAAAATACAATTACTATATACTGATGACATTTTACAAAAGCTATTTTATCGGTTTCAGTTAACACAACAAGAGCGTCAACCCAAGTATAAAAAAGCAAGTAACAAATGCAGTCTTACTGCAGCTTTCTTATATTAATCGATCTCCTATGATACAAAATGTTGATACAATATTTTCCCAGTAACGACAATATGCAGAATTAACTATAATTCATATCTACAAATCTTGCTTGATTATATTTTTCATTTATTATTTTAATTCGAAATATTTACAGTTTAAAATCAATTTCTGGGGCGTCATTTCATATTTTCGTTAGGAGGTGGATGGGAGGGGAAGAAGCACGACAAACAAGTTTTGTTATAGTTCAGTATTACCGAAAAACATAAATTCAATTTCCTAATTAGATGATAAATAATGTATTTCATCTATTTAATTGTCATATTGTACAATGTGCAAACAATATATATTTCATTAGGTATATACGTGACAACAAAATTCTGAAGAAACCAACAATACATTATTCTTGTTAGGAAACGACCGACTAAGCTAAAACATGGTACACTGTAGCTGCCCATTTTACCAGTGATCTCAATAGAAAAAATACTTGTCTCCAATTACAAAATTACTGTCTCTGATTGTACTGATATTATGTAGGAAATCAATTTTAGTATTTGCTATTCTTGTTCTATTAGTTTCTTTCAATCGTTACCTCGTTTAAACACAACTTCTGCTCTTCGTATGGACTAGAATTTTTGTATATTTTACATCTTTGCTAAGACAATGGAAAGTATCCAATCAATACAATAAACCAACTGTGAATTAAAAGAGAAGAAATTTGATTTCTTCCAATATCAAAATAGTTGGATGGAATTGACCCGTCCTTTTCAAGACTACTCTCAAATGACACCCGTGATTCATTTAATATTATTGAACATGATCGTTCGAAAATGTGAAACATTTATGGAAAATTTATTTTGTCCATACTGGTCAAGGGAAGAAGAAATAAAAGTGAAAACTTTTCCGACAGCATTCAGTTTGCACGTCTCTGAGCTGAATAAACGACCACACTATCTCAAATCCATCGAGGCGATTATTTGAGGCAAATCACTGTCTATGAATGAAATTCAGTGCAGACTATGATGAATTTCATCAGAATTGAATTTAAACTATGCGTTTCTAGATTTTTCATCACAGTCTACTTTGGAGTATTTCAACTATCAGAAGAACATAAATGAATCAATAAATTTATCTGGTCATCTTTCCAGACTTAAGAAAATGATTTTTCTCATTGTAAGAATTCAACAAAACAAAATGGAATCTTTAATTTTTGTCTTAAATTAAAAGGGAACTTATGATAAGCGTTTTGTTTTTATGAACAAATGAAAATTATTTTATGGAAATTTGATCTCCATTGAGAGTGACCATCTGTCGCAGTCCAGTTCCAGAATAAACGGAATTATCCCGTTGCGAAGGTTGCGAATTACGTAATTTCATCAAGATCATTTTGGGATAAATAAATAAAACTTAATTTAAAATTAAACAAGTGTAATTATATTACCTTGAAAAAAATCGTGGATTTAACATGTGTAAAAAGACATCAACATTTATCTCAAAAACTAATAGCATAGTTCAATGTTCTTATCAACTGGTGTAGCTTGTTAAATATTGTTCAACTCTACGACTCATCAAAAATTTTTGGGGGTGGACGTTCCCCAGAATATTTTATTTGGATTGAATTTGTAGTTTGCTTTAACAGATGTAAAACTAAATTAGCATGTGGTATTTAAATTGTAACTTCAAAATGACTTTGCTCCCAATTTTTGTAAGATTTATTAACTTACTACTCTCTTTTTATCTATCATGCTTATCTAATTTTTCTCTCTATCATGTTTATGTATTTTCAATATTTTATCAACAAAATGAGTATCATGTTCAAAAAATGTTACTGAAGTATATTAAAGGATCCGTGTAATGAAAATATCAGTAATAAATATGTATAGTTAGAATTAGTGCAAATCCTTTGATGATTTTTCTCAACATAATAACTTATGATACAAACATACCCACTTGAATGCAGATCCATTAAGGAAACCATTATGCAGATTAAGGAAGCACAAGAATCGTATTTCGTAGCGTTAATATCTACCCCTCCTCGTACATCTCAACCCGCTGCCCGCATTTTGGAACCTCACCCCTAATTCTTGGTTGCCACAACTATTACCACAACTGCGGGGGAGTTTCCGCCCACGTTGCTACCTCACTCGGGAGACCAACAATGCATAGCGTCAGAAACTAAATAGTTCGATCAACGCAAACAAACAGTCCTGTCATATTATGTTAAAAAACTGAGAAAGAGAAACTTAAAGAAATCTTATACATGGAATTAAGAATGCACTATTATAGATGACAATTTAGAATTTTCCAACTGAAATAATATTTTAAATTTTGAACAGAGGAAATGTTTATATTTTAAAGTAACGAATTACAGAACGTTGTTTACAACTTTCACGATAAAATAAATTATCATTTTGGATTATAAAAATCAGGTACGATGAATATTGTTAGTTCATGCATTCGTTCTTTCCTCTTCACTCTTGTTTTCAATATGATGATAAAACATTTTTATATATTTCTGAGAATAAATTGTGAATTCACAACTTTTATTTCGTCTTTTAGAAGAAATATGTTGATACCACACTACTTCCGTTGTTCACACGTTAAAAAAATGTTACGTTAAAAAAATGAAATGTCGTATACGTTAAAACAATATTATTATCAATATACTACGAGAGTTGAAAAGAAAAAATTAATCCATAGTGTTCTTTAATCTAATTTTTAAAGATTGGTTTCATTAATAGGAATTCTGAAAGCAATAATTTTGATAGTATTCATGAATGACAATATAAATCCGACGTTACATTTTGGTATTAAAATCGTTTATGAAAAGTATGAAGCAAATATCCTTTTATCATCATTCTGTTATTCAATAGCCCATCAAGGACCAATGTCTGGTAATTCGCACTTTGATGGTGTAATGAAGGCTCAACGTTTGTGGACGAAAGTTCCCCATCTATGTTGTAAATCGACTAATATTATGGGTATGAAGCAAGAAATGAAACTGTCGGACGAGGATTAGAGAACGTCGTCAAAACACGATCCAATATCTTTTTTACCAACCATACATTTTGAGTAGTGGAACACCGAAATTACGACCCTAAGAAAGTATACAAGACATAAAAAGAATTATTTCGTATTTACTATAACAGTCGAGAAAATCGAAAATACATTATCTTTGAAATACTCGTATTTTCATGCGCCTCAAATGTGTAGGTATCCGGACATTATTCTTCGTAAGAATATAGCTGTAATAATGAAAAACTGAACTACTTCATAAGAGGAATGTGTCCATAACCTTTTGAATTCATCTAAGCAATCTCAAGACAACTGAACAAACTCAATGTTGCACACCTAGTTGAATGTACTGAGATTGAGTCACTAATGAAAGATATCACATATAGAATTGTCAAATTGTTACATCAATAATTTCCGATATCCTCTAAAATAGACATTATTAGACACAAACATATTTTATTTAATCAGGAAGTAATTTTTTTATCTTTGATAGTAAAAGTAGGATAATTTTTTTCTTTACCTCTAAAATGATTAGAAAAATAAAACTATAGAAAATATTTTGTTTATATTTTTGTGTGAAAATATAAAATATTCTTCACACAAAAATATAAGAAGGATTTTTGAACTGTTTTTTAAATACAGTATGACATGTATTTGATATTTTTTCCCGCGCACGAATTCATTTATTGGTACTTCTCAGTGTTGTTGAACAAGATAGATACTAAAACATGAAAAATGGCGCATTTACTACATTTTTTGCCGCATTACGAGATCTGAGCTACAATGATTCGCAATTGATTATCCAAAATTGGCTAGAACAAAAATCATTCAATGAAGTTATATACCCATAATCCAGTACGCTATTTCATAACTAAGTCACATCTCGGACATTAATTAGACCAATAACAGCCTCTCACGTCCCGTGAAAGTGCATAATTATCCGCCTCAAATGATGTTCCGCCGCGGAGCCAATAAATAACTCTCGCGTTGCGCGCCGCAACTGTCTCAACTTGGCGTTGGAATTCTCGTGATGAGAAGTCTGAGTCGCGGGGCACTTTATATTCACAGTCATTGGAGGCAGTTTATTTCAATCCTTGGCGTGTAAAGTCAATTGCAGTGAGTTACTATCGAGAACATTGCTCTGCGAGATCTACAGAGTTATGGAGTACGTCCCGGAGCTGTGAGGGACGTCTTTTTAACCTGGTTCTGGCGATGGTTGTGTGTCTGCTATATCTCGTTGCCACATTTATGGACGAGCTATTGTGATTTATAGGTTCATGTACTCGTATGGTTGGAGAGGAGTTGTAAAGAGATACGTTCAAAGAGAAGACCGTGACGCTGGAAATAGGAGACGAATCAATATATTCTTTTTTTGAGTTTCATGTGGAACGAATTTTTATGATACACCTGCTTATATTTTCAACTCACGAGTTTCTGCTTGCTCCGTCATGAAAATGAGACAGTTTTATGCTTATTGCATTTTTGTCAGACCTGTTACAACGAAAAGAAAAGAAGTATTGTTTGGATACCATAGTACGTACCACAAAAATGAAACGAGGATACGTTCCATTGCATTCAACGTGTTTCTCTATTCGTTTCTATTTGGTCAATCTTTCGTTGAACTATTTAAATGGAAAATTAAATAAAGAAGACCAAAGAACCCACAGTTCAAGGTGAGAAAAACTTAAATGTGAAAAGAGCAATAAAACGTCATCTGAAATTTAATGAAACACAAAATTAAAATTATCTTTGGTACGTCTCTTTATGAAAGTTCTCACTATGAGTGGTAATCTGCAAGAAATATGATTTACGCAAAATATCTTCCAGTCCAAATTAAAATGAAGTCACAATATATTTATGTACTTTATATTTTAATTACTACGTACAAAAACTTTTGTCTCAAAATTTTTTGTCATAAAAATAATAATATGTTTATTGTAGATTTTATCTTCGTAAAATAAACGAAATGAATATAATTTCATCACACCTTAATTGGCAATTTTTTCTTAAAACTAACAATCTTTTCTTTCTTTCCGCAGAAGTCACGGTAGAAGAGCTCTTCAATTCGGTGAAACAGCTCTCCACAGCCTGGCTCGTTATTTGCAGTCCATAGTACAGTTTGAAGAAGAAATAACTAGACATGTTGCCGAAAGTCTGTAACTTCATACTGGCAGAAAGCAACAGTAGCTTTCAAGATTCCCTAAATTGTTCGCTCTTCGGGAAGGAGTGCTCGGCTGAATTCTCTCGTCAACCGAGTGGTCAAGTTTCGAGAAAGATGTGTTTGTTTCGAATGAATATGTTTTACAATTTTCATTCTCACTCATGCTCCACATTTTGTTGAACTGATGAACATTAAGAAACAGAATATTTCCGTTCATCATACTTTGAAACATGTTTCATATTTTCTAGCTGTATTTAATAACAGATGTTCATTCGAAAATGAGCTGCAATCAGAAATAATTGAATTTTATGGTTGAAAAATTCTTTTTCCCTGAGGACATAATCTATTCTCGAGACTCCTTGTTATTCTCAAATATTACCGAAAACGCATAAGAAAAGAGGCAATTGAATTCTCTTACATTTATCGTGGTCCTGTATATCAATTTCACGGTCATTCACTACACTACCGTATGTCACAAAAAGTGAGATGTGAAAATAGACGGAATTCCGAAAAACCGCTTAAGATAATTTTATTGTGTCTTGTAAAATATCTTCAGAATTTTTTCTTTACTGTTAAAATCAAGAACATCTCAAAAAAGGTCAGATAAATGGCTGTATACGTAATTCGAAAAAAAAGTTGAAGAATCAACGCTCCAATTAGTATAAATGAAACCTGACGAACAATTGTTAATATGTATAACACCAGTAAAGATTCAAGTTATTTTTGCAAAAAGTACAATTAAGGTAATATTTATTACACGTATGCTTGACTCTGTAACTTCTTGTTCATAAATGTTGATAAATCTCCTGAGTTTTTTTTGTTTTTCATGATATATGATATGATTTTCTTGTTTTTCATGAGATATTATTGTTTTCGTTTAAATTTGTATTTTTAGTTTCATAAAAATATTTCTGAACATTTTGTAACTACAATCGAAAAAGGAAATAAATTGAGTATCAATACAATGAATATCCATGGATAAGTGAATACCAGAATTATTGAATTGTGTTGTTATTAATTTATGGAGAATAAATTATTGGACTCTTGAGATCATTAAATCTATATTGTGTTCTACAATGTTATAGGTAAAGAAACAAAGGAGCAGAAATAGAGTAACTTATGATTTTTAATTCCGACAGTGGTTGTCTAGTGGTAGCATCTTCGCTTTCATGATCTCGTTGAACGGTAGAGCGTGGGTTCAAACCCTGCTCAGCCGAATTAGCTGAGGTTTCTTCGCTGGAGTTTCCCTCACCTACTCCAGGTAAATGTCGGTTCGGTACCATACATTCCCTGGTACTCCAACATATCACTTTCCCAATTTCCTCTCCCCAATCTAACGGTTAGGTGGAAGAGCAGGACTCACAGCCTGAACCTCACCAAAAGAAATTAAATAAATTATGTATTTTAACCCCCAAATTAAATGCTCAAAATGAATGACATTACGATAATTATTCAACTTTACAACAATTTATTACTTTTAGTTATGTAATTCCTTATGTACACAAAGGACAGAAGATAGTAGCAGGTTGTAACAAAACTCGGTATCAAAAGGTCCCTTACGTGGTTTTCACTATGAAATATTTTTCTTTCGTGATGCCACTGTAAAAAAACATTAATTATGGTGATATTTCGAATAAAAATAAGTTTTCATTTTTGATTGGCAAGAACCAATCAGAAAATCTCGGCAACAAAGAGAGGTCTCGCAGATTGAAGACGCTTCGTTGCGCGAGTCCAGCGGATCAACGCAGACGCCGCCGTCTGTCGGGTGACGCGAGGACTCTTCTCGCTTTGGGGGGCTGGCGACGCGGCTTCCAGCAGGCGACTCAGTGATCTATTCGTTTATATTCGCTCCGCAGAGCAACCGTAAATCGCGCCTCAGGCGTCGACGGACTGATTTACGGCAAGAAAACCGCAACACGGGCGTCGCAAGAGGAAGCTCGCAGGGCGCAGGGATGCATCGGCGGTGGAGGAAAGGGGGTTGCGACCGACGGTTGGTAGCGAGGCGAAATTGTCGATCTGCAAAGACGCAACGTTTACATCGGTTCTCTTATTCGGGAGTGGGTTCTTTCACGAGGGATTACGGGGCGCTCATTTTGACTGATGGGTGTACTATGTTGAATTATTGGTCAATGTCATGGTAGAATATTAATGCTATTCAGATACAGACAGGGAACTAAAACCAAAACTTCTTTGATTTATTACACTAAATATATTTTTATTACAACAAATTGAAGTACGAATTTAATTTCTATAATGGCTACCAGTTATACTTACAAACTCAATACACATTCATATATATTATTACTAACATACAACAATAAATGCAATTGAAACAATTCTTGACGGGATTTTAACAATTGTTTATATATACGTATAAAATTTTGCATGCCATTTTAAGAACGTCAAAAATACATGAATAAAGTGATGACATTTTATTTAAAATACACTTATTTATTCAAATTTATATTTCTTCTAATGATGTTATAAAATTCTTCTGTAAATATTCAAATATCGACTTTTATAGACTAACAGAACCCAAGCATAAATACTTTTTAAAAAGTTGCATATTTGAAAATGTTTAGAAGTTTGGAAAATGCTATTCTCATCAGTGTGGTTAAATATGTTGAATATTCCCGAAATATTTGTTCATAAATTTGCTTGTTCTTTGTTCATTCGTTGTTCTCTACAGATACAATTTGATAAAATATGTTCCATTCAGAACGAGAACTTTAATGTATAGTTAGACACATTTTCGAAGTCAAATTTATTATGAAAAGCATCAAATATTTTTCTGTGGTAATCTCCCTCTCCCCTGCCCCCCCCCTGTTTCCCACGCTAATTTCTACCCTGCGATTGCTTATAACCTTATCTTCTTTTAATACGAAATCCACGACCCCAAAGAAAAAATGCAAGCAGGTGCTGCCCAGGTCCATTTCAAAGTGAGTAGATTACATGTACTAAATAAGGTTATCAAGATTGTTTCAGAACAATAAATTTATTAAAATGAAATAGAAAGAACAAAATATTTCACACATATATTACCTCAGGTTTATTCAGAAAACCTTGAAAACTGATTTACTAGGACCACATTATTATGAAAATTAATTTTGGCGATAAATACGATACATTTAATACGTATAATAGAAAAGAAAGAAATAATTACGGGACGTGAAGATTTTAGAATTATAACGAAGCGGACAAGCAAAATGAATGACACTTCATTTTTAAGAAAGTATCAACAGCACATTGGAAAAGAAAACTTAAATAACTGTATTTCTTCTTCAAACCTTTCTTTTCGGAAGCTTTTAACTACAAACCCCTCCGACTCAATCTTTATCCGACAAATTAAATCTCACTTTAACAAAGATTTTAATTAAAGGCATTGGTGTCTACTGCATTACATTAAAAGTTTTAAATCATCACTTCACCGCAGAAGTTGTTGGGGAAAATGCTATTTTGCGGAGAAAGCTAGTCTACAATTCAACGACTATTTAATTTTTCATTTCCAAACGATTTAACCGAACAACCTTTTATTTTACTTCATCCTTTCTCATTTTTTACAAAAGAACGTCAATCTCGTCGCCCCTTTGAGCCTTCCATCCCTCCTTCGGTAACGACGTCGCCGTGTTTCGTTATCCATCATGAGCGAGGAAGCGAACGTGGGCGGTGAAGACGTTGGAGGGCGCCCGCTGCCGCTCGCGTTGTTGTTGTTGAGGAAACCGCGCCCAAGCGTAAGGTCGCGATACGACGTTCAGCCTTTCTTTCACGAGCTGAGCTCTTTGAGAAGAACAGGCAGCAGCTTCGTTTGCCTTCTGCGAAAAAGAGATTCGCGCAAGAGAATCAATCTCAGGTTAAAGAGATCGTTTCCGAATATCTCGTACTCGCTCGGTTTGCTGCATGATGCATCGTTCGCTCTTGAATCAACAACGCCTGCTTTATGGTTTACGCTTTCGTCTTCGTGCCATCATTTGGATATGGCCTGTTATTCTCTTCTTCATCTTAATACTCCCATTTTTTTCGCAACGGGATCTCAGGAGATAAATTTGATACCGAGCAATTTTTTCCGGTTTACGAAGAACAGTTTACTGCTACTCGCAAAGTAATATTTTTACTGGGGTGTTATTTTACATGCGTAAGACCATTAATTTCCTTCTCGAGATCAGAAAAGATCCCGTTTACGTGCATCAGAGATGAAGTAGATGAAGTTTCTAAATAAATAGCACTTTGCGTATCACACTTCAACTGTAGGAAAATTAATACAATTAAAATTATTTTCGGAAATATCGTATTCGAAGTAGAGTTAACCATTATTACGAAATTTGATAAAATATGCGTATAACTATAAGTTTTTTAACAATGATATAATAAAAAAACAAGACTCAAACTGACGATATCAAAGATTTCTGAATTCTGGATTTTTTTCTAACAGAAACTAATGCTTAAAAACTGATTACACTTGAAGCTCGATAAAACTTTGTTCAAAACACGAATTTGAAGACATTTTATTCCATCAAGAAAATCAAATAATGAGAATAATACAGAGATCTTGTCTTAATGAAACGTTGATTAGCTCACTTAAATACTAACTTCATATACCCCATCTTTTGTCCAACAGTACTTGAAGTACACTGGAATATCCCTTCCTAGGGCATGATAAAAAGAGGTAACGAGTAAAACAAAGAAGTCGTGAGGGTGTGGAGAGGAAGAGTAGAATTGTCGCGTGCCTGGAACATAGAACCCTTCCAGCCCTTATTCACCCCTCGCATGCTGCCTTACCCGTGGAAGAACTCTTCTAAGGACGAGTAGGGTCCTCCCTGGGCCCTTCCCTTTCACATCCCAGTATTTCCTCATCAGGGTGCGTTAGAAAACTGCACTGAGACGCTAGAAAAAGAGATCGGTGTAGTCACGAGGAGTATATGTGAGGATAAGAAAAGATCGTGTCTTAAATATGTAGGGCAAAATATATATCTTGACGTTTGACAACTTAGGTTTTCAAGAATATTATGTTTCAAATATTTGTTTGTTCATTACACCCATCTAACGTCACCATACAAGAAAATTTCTTGAAGGTTTATGTGATAAAATGACTTTTTTGTTTTGTTTTTAAGAACCATGATTTGTCTTCTTACAATTAAAACTACTATTTATTGGGAAAGGGATCTAATATTTTCTAGGAAATTTTTCAATATGAGAATGTATTTTTAAGAAAAATCGTAACAAACTCCACATTTTTATGCACATATAAAGAAGTCAAGGTCTTTAGAAGCAATGACTTCCGAGAAAGATGATAAAATGGTACATTATTGTACGTATTGCATGCATATTTCTAAGTAAAAAGTTTTAGCTGCTAATTAATATCACCAGCTCCGTCCCCCATGGGATTTACATCTAGTAAGTACGTGTTTGGCGAACACGGGGCCCCGAGCTGAGTCTGGCATTACTTCCACTTACTTGTGCCAGGCTTCTTCATTTCTTTTTCCTGACCTTCCTTGGTCACCTCTTGTTCTTTTCGATCCGGACGCTATTAGCGCTAGGGTATTTTTCATTTTCCTCATTTTTGTCCCCCCCTCATTTTTTTGTCCTACCCCTCATTCTTTGTCTCCCCTCATTTTTGTCCCCCCTCATTTTTTGTCCTCAATGTTTTAATATATGTTTTGAGATATGTTTTGGTATATTGTAATTCAGGATGGTTGAGTCATTCGGCGAGTCCCACGCGCGGGGAGAGTCATGTTGGCTCACCCTAGTGAGTAACTGCATTTTCCCTACCTGTACAAGATTTTAGGGCTCCAATGACCTTTTATGTCGACGAGCCGTAAAGCCTCACAAAAAAACCAGCTCCGTTTTAAGTTGCAAGTTACCGTTGTGAAAGTACAAAATTCACGGAAATGAATGCTTAGAATCTCAGCTAGTTATCTATATCATTCACAGTTCTGTTTTTTATGAAGAAATAAATAACCAAATATACAAATGATGAAATAAAAAATTAATTACTAATATATAAAAATTCAAAATATTGTCTTTACATGAATGAACTTCTATCTCGTCAGTACACGAAGCGTGTTGGACATTTAAAACAATAAATACGTATCAGTAAGTCAATTTCAAGTCAAAGAATCATTTCTTCGAACAAATATTAACACATGTAAAATGAACTACTGCAATACAATCATAGCATCATGACTCGTCTGTAAATTGTACTTGGCGTTATTCAGGATATAATATGATACATACATTACTGTCTTTGTTACGGTAAGTTATGTCACCAATTAAAATTTTTGCAATCAGTTTTAAGTAATAATAAATTAAACGAAAGTTGGAAAATTTATTATATTTTTCAAAATATTTTCGCAATTACTGTGAGAGAAATAAAACATGTTGCATGTAAAACAATGATGATCTTATATGAGTATATTTTTGACGCACATCCTTTTATGAGTATATTTTTGACGCACATCCCTGGAATGTGGTACCCTTGTGTGGTCACTTAGTCCCATTCCTTCTCAAAGCAGATCTCACATTAAGTAAATGCATTACAAATAAATTAATATTCACGTGAATTTAGCAAGTTCAGGACATTTGGTGAACTTTCCGACCACAAACTGACGCCACCATTTACCTAATATATTTGTTATGGTTCTAGTTCAGTTATAAAAATGTTATTTATTTATTTACTTATTTATTCATTGTATGTCTTTTGGATACTGCTCTTCCACCTAACATTTGAACTTGGGAAAAGGAATTGGGAAGGAGAGATATTGAACCCTGGGACTTTATGGTACCGAACCGTCATTTGTCGAGCGTAGGTGATGGAATCCTCTGCTGAAAACCTCACCTAATTCAGACGGGCAGGGTAGAATCCGTTAAAATAAATACATTCATTACTCTTAACATAAATACTATAAATTGAAAGTTACTATAAATGAAAGTTCGCGTGTTATTTAAATAGGATAGATAGGTTTACATAGATAGGTTTACATAAGTCATCTAGGTAGGTTTACATCCTTCAATCTATAAAGTATTATGGGTACTCAACTTATCGATATAATATTTTTATTTTAAGAAAGTATTGAGTATTACAGAAAAGATATTAGATTATTACTTTAAGATTGTATTTTAAAAAATAAAACAAACTAGGAAACTAATAATCGGTACTTAATTATTCGATGTTATTTTCTTGCCATTCTTGGAGGTATATTCAAAGAGAATTGTTATTTCTGTTTATATGCTTACAATACATCACAGCTTAATATTGGACATCACTTTAAAACTACTCTACCCCATCTCATCCTTTCATGAATTATCGAAATATCGAATCTACATAGGTATAATGTTCACATGCCATCAAAATCTCAAAACTACTTTGTCAGATTTCATACCATGATGGAAATAGCACATTTAGCATTAATTGTTAATCAGCAACAAAGTAATAAGATTAAATTCCAAACTTGCGGCGACTTCACTTTCTACGAACTTACAAGCAAGAGTGTGTTTACGATGAGGTGAACAGTTCTCTGTGCTCTAGGTAAATTTCGGCACAGTTCCTCAAACTCTAGTATCCCAGCTGCCCTACGCATTCGCAAAAAATGTGAAAGACAAACTTCTACAGTCTGAACCTTGCCACATCAAAATATTAATAAATAAATTTAATTGTCAAATAAGCAGTTGCAGACTGCTTAAGACGACGTGGGGAACAATAAATTAGCTTATTCCCCGAAAACAAGTACGAGGCCATCCTATCAATTCCGATAAAGGACCCATGCAAAATACATACTTAAAAAATACATAATTAAAAAACATATTTAAAACCTTATTGACGAATGAGAATTTACTCGATGCTCCATTTGTTTTCATAGACCTTCTGTAGTAACAGAAATGCATTTAACTAGGAATGGAATCGAAAGTAAATCTACATCACACCTTTCGAACGCAGTCCATCTGCGTCCTCCGCGAAACTTTTCACGTGCGAGTCTCTCTGACTCCCCGTCTCGTTCTACATCTCATCGCCGGGCAGCGCTGCAGTCACTTGGGCTTCCCCTCGCGCGATCTCATGTTTATATGCGTGTTCGTAGCAGTCGTGCGTCTGTCTGTTCACACGATCGGTTTCCCTCTGAGTCCGACGCCGTGCACATCAATTTTCCATGCGTGTGCTTTTCTCCGCCTCAATGCTTCTACGTCCTCGCTCGTACGGATGTTCGAAAAGAGGATGGCCAGTCGAGAGTGAATGTGATAGGGTGAGGATAACGGCGGGGGATAGGGGAAAAACATTCCATACACATTTCATCATCTGTCAACGACTATAAGTCAACAAAAAGTTCAGAGAAAAAGTTGACAATAGTATGTTGCTAGTCTAAGAGGCAGTAATAGCGCATTGTTATCAATTTTCTCTGAAAGTAGCTCCTGTTGTGAAATGAACAATATCCTGCCAATATATAAAACAATTATAAATATTACGTGGACACGAACATTATGTTGGCAGATTAAACAAATTTTAATTGTCCGCTGCTTCCCAAATTATGCTGCTCTTACTCTATTTTTCCCAGCGTTAGACCTGATTTTTTGTGAGATACAACAGTTAACTTAATTATATAAATACTGTAGTTTTCCAGAAAGAACTATAAATAAAAAATGATATTTCAACGGTCAAAATTCTGTCAGTTATTTGGTGTCACAGAAAAAATAACGTTATAGAAAAATTATAGATGTTCGAATCAAAACATTCTTCAAAGATGTCCTAGTGTTTCTCTATCGTTGCCAGATAGTATGAAAAAACGTCACGAGGTACAATAAACGAAGAAAATGATAGTAGTAAAAAGATAGTAGAGCGTCCGATTCCATTTAGCAGAAACGGAAACAGGTGTGCATAATCACTGACCAAGTGACGCAGAGTCAAATTAGAACAAACGGTGTCTTGCAATAACAATGTCGCAGTCAACATAGTCATACCCGATTGCCATTTAGTTGTAGTGCATTTATATGTATATATGTGTGAACGTATGATATGTATTTTCTTTTGTGAAATAATATAATTGAAATTTAAAAATGATTAAATTGCTAGATAGTAATGTAACTGAGCTCGATTTAAGTATCGATGATTTTGAAATTTATACTCAGTATCAAGATATTTCACATTCACTTACTAATAATACATTTATTGTCAAAATGGCTTCGAACAAGGAGGGGCTCGTGGAGGACTATAAAATAATTTATTATTTACATACAAGAAAAACCGTTAAAAACATTTCGTTACAAGCAATACCAGGACAAATAGAAAATTTTAAATTATTATTTAGAATAATTTTTAAATTGGTGGAAGTAAGAATTAAAAATCTAAATGGTGTACAATCATTAACCCAAATATCTTACGATTAACTCATCATGACATTAAATGTTGCAATGAATTGCTACAAAAAACTCAACTAATTTTCGTGTGAAGATTGTCTAACAAAATAAAATGCATTTAATAAAAAATCTAAAGAATTGTTTAAACAGAAGTAATGTTAATTTCTCACAACATTTGCAGCGCAACACATTATAGATTTTGAATTACAGGAATTGTTACTATTATTCTTTGAACCATATGATTCAAACCTCAATTCATGACCTAAACGAAGGAAAACAAAAAAAAGCCTCTGATAATTCACTGGTTTCAATTAAATGATATATTTTATTTTTGAAAAGTTTAACAAAGTGTACAAACATTCAGTAGGCATCACGTCTGTGGATTGCATCGAAACAAATGAAACCACAAAACGAACAAAACGTATGAAAACAAATTTCAAATCATGGAAAGCATGACAAAATACGGATAATGTAAATTATTCCTATCTATATGCCCCTATTAGTATAAATTATTCCGAAAAAAATAATTCATACATCAGTACATTGACAATAATTGTTTTATTTTATCTTGGATATATTATACGTATTACCACTATACCTTTAACAGAATATTACTATAGCAATACGTCTTCTCAATAAATAAATTATCAACAAATAATTACTCCTATTCAATTTGTCGTCAATATTACGAAATCAAAGCATAACACTTTCATGAATTATTTTAAAATGACGTAAAATATGCATTAACATAGTAATACAAAACTCTTTGAAATCTTGTATTGCTGTTTGCTTCATAAAACAAGAGATATCGAAAAAATATATTATGTGAAATTATAGAAAATAAATGGAAAAATGACATCTTGGAATCCCCATAATTTACCGGATAGAACATAAAATACTCCAAAAGATATCCATCGACATTAATTCTGTAAAATTGATTGTATGGTCTACGAAATTTTAAGTGTTTGTTTCTTCTTGTTATTTTATATTTTTAGTATTTATACAAAATTGGGGTAATGTGTGAATAATTTTCTTCTTCACATGTTCTTATGATTTTCTTTTTTACATCAATCGTTAAAGTTGTTGTGTTTGCAGTGCAAGTGTGACTTCTCAAGTATGAAAGTGTGATGAGAACACACAGTGTGGTCATTAATCAAAGAACAATCATTCACATCGGGCATTGTTGCGCGTCTTGTGCAAGATAATTTATTGAATAATAATAAACATAACCTTCGTAACAATATTTCATATGAAATTTATCAAAAGTTTAGAATTGCTCCAGTAGTTTACAAAACTTTCATATTTTCGAAGCATCATAAATGTTGGCAACGGAAACTAATAGCCTTCAGAGCCTAAGATTGAGAAAAATGATTGTGCAACATAACAAAAAGTCAGCGAACACAGTCTCTTTTGGAAGAGTAAAAATAAAGGGAGAAATTAATGGGAAAAGATACGAAGACCGAAAGAAAAATGTTCAAGTATGTTTCACAGAGAGAAATAGCAGCTAGACAGAAAAAGGGGCATAACACCAATAAATTGATGAAAATTCATCAAAGTTCTTATAAAGAAAATAAAGCCAGATTTCTAAATAACCTGAACGTGAGATAAATTTATTCCATGAGAGATAATACAGATCGTACAAAACGTCAAAAGAAGGGAAAGAATAATTGTTTTAATCGATAATATAAAGGAAGATAACATAAAGAAAAATAATTGTTTTTGAAAAATTGAGATAAAATATTGTGATTCTAAGCAAAGGTTCGATAACAAGAATTAATACCTCAGTAATAAATACTTGACAATTTTTAAATATTATAAAGTAGTTTATGTGTATAAGAGGACTATAGTTTTGAATCTAAATCTGAATAAGAAACTTCCTCTTCTTGTTGCTTTTTGCTGGGGATTAAAAAAGTTATGAAATTTCGTATTTTTCTACCCCAAAACCAAAACAAAGTGAATGAACAAAAGTCTTTCATTGGAACGCGCGCATACCGAACTAAGAAATTAATGAAATGTTACGTTTCCAAACTCTTCTGAACATAAAAAATGTTATTTTTGACTGATTTAGAGAAAATCTTATTTAGACTGGTGTAGAGAAAACTAATGGTTTATTTACTAAAGGGTTTCTTTTCCTTCCGCAAGATGAATATATAAAACATAAATTTATTATTGAGAAAAACGAGAGACTTGAACCCTGAATTTCATTGAGAATCAAAATTGGTATCGCAATGCAGTAAACAAATTCCCATGAGTTGTAACGATGAGCGGCATCAAGAGACTGTTGTACATCAGTTTAAAACTTCTAGAATCATAGACTACACAAACATCGAATGGAAGCAGCTCGCGTGTTAACTGAACGTAACACGAGTATCGGATTTGTTTTTCGACCCAGCGGACATAAACTACAAACTCGAGCGCTCCACGTTCCTAGCCTGACCTAGTTACACCGAATGAATTCGACAGAGTAAACATCAAGTGTGTCGCATGGGGAAGACCAGCAAATGTCGGGGTTTTGTTTATTCCCTGGCGAGGTCATTCACCATGAAGAATCATCGCAATTGAAATTGAATTTGAGACACAAAAATATGTTGGTGTTATCTCTCGGCACATGTCAGTTGATGAGTGATGTAAGGGTAAAAAAATGTCAAAGAACTAAGTACTGCAGGGTGGATTTTGAATTCACGCATCTCACTCGCGACCTTGTTTCAACGGTCGTCCAAATCCGATATGGAGTTTTTAAGCGAACGTCATATCACTGGGAACAAATCTATATCGACGTCTATCTCTGTGGCGCTTTAAAAATTGGATATGGCTTTTTTTGATAAGAAATATTTATGGAGAAATAAATACTGTTTCAAACAAATACGACTTGCGGGTTGACCGTTAGTTTTATTCAGATAAATTGTAACACCTCCATACAACAACTTTATTTATACAATCCACTAGTCAGTCTTATGTCTCTACAAAATAGTTTATGAGTTAGCAGTTGTCCGAGAAAGAACATAAAACGGGAAGACCATTCGTTATCTCCCAAGGACTAACTTTACCTGAGGCTGACAATGCAGACAAGCTACTTACTAAGGATTTCTATGTTGGAAGAGTCGCTAGATTTTGCGATGTTGGAGGATCGGTTGAGGGAAATATATAGAGGTCAGTTGTAGAAATGTTGAGGTGTCAGTACGTAGATTAAAGTGAGCTGGCTCATGGAAGTTTGGATGATTGAATAAAATGACATTGGAGAATTTGAGAATGGTATGTGGTATTTGATATTGCGGCATTTTGTGTAGGATGAACTACGGCATGTTTACCGATAGCTGTGTAAAATTGTTCTGAGAACCCTGGACTTTTGTAATGAGTTGAGGTGCTATACCTTGGTTGCATACCTCACGCCTGCGTATAGTACAAGTTTACAAATTGTTTTAAATATTGTGAGAGTGCGGTCTTTCATTATAAGCTTATGCCCGATTGTTATAAGGAGGATCTGGTATAATCTACTTTTCGCTATAGTTTCAATAAGTTGTTTCCATGTAAGTCGAGTATCTAATTGACATGAAAATACTTAACGGCGGTGTTTCTTGGAGACGGGGGAAAAGTGTTGAAATGTTGCACAGGCTGAAATATTAGAGGGAATATTTTATCCCTGGATAATTTGCCTGTGTTTGGGTCAGGTTTAAACGTCTTGTACGTGTATTGTAGAAAATAAAAAGTAAATGCAAATAGCGTTGAAAGTTGATTAATATTACTCAAGAAACACAAAAACTTTGAACGTATCTTTTTATGTTCATTGCCTTCATTTTGAATAATCAACGCGAATTAAAGAAAGCGTAATAATGTTGCAGCATAATTATTAAGATAAATTAACTAAAAACTTGAATTTAAGATTACTTTTAACCTAAGTGTAACTTTAACTTTAATTTTAAATTAAGTCTTCTTGACAAGATTTTAATTAGCAACAAAATAAATCGATATGTTACTGGGATCGGTGCTTCAAATACAACCCTGACCCCAAACTAGTGCGCAGCAGCTAAGCCTCGTGGTGTAGTTTTGATGATTCCGCGTTAGAAAGACGGGTGACTGGTTTAGTTTGAAATTACACGATAATTGATAGTCGAATATCGGTGTTAAACGTGAGAGTAAAGCTGTAACGAAATATGAAGTCGAAATTTTAATAATGAATATGCCACAGACAAAGCGAGTAAGTAAATAAAAGAATAATGAAAGTAATTCATGGAATATTTTTTTATATGTTGTGTTTCAAGGTAAAGTATTGGAATAGTGTGACAACTGGACGTAGACCTTGAGATGTATTGAATTATCGTGAGGTGAGTAGCGTCACCTGCGAGGTAGTTTATAAACTTACAAAATTCAGTGTGCACTTCATTGCATTATCGAGTGATGAGAAACTTCACCGGGGAAGAAGCTTAGTGACATGCGATAATTCGAATCCACTTTTATTATTATTATTATTATTATTATTATTATTATAATAAAAGACACTAGCTAAATAACCACAGCATAACTCTCGTAAATTTTGTATACCTGTTTTTTGAAACTCCACACATATCATTGAAACTATTAATACAATTCTAGACGCAAATTTGACATTTTTCAATTCTTTGCAATTATAGGAATTTCTAGAGGTATAAAGTAATGGTGATGTTAACGTGAACGGCAGAAACATGAAAAAAAAATTATATCCTTGACGTGTTTAGGAGTAAAATATTAAAGAAACAGCACATACTATTTTTTGTGTTCTTTAGAGAACAATATTCATAAATAAACTTACAGATCTTATCACAACCAGTTCGTGACATATAGTCAAAATTAGGAGTATAACATAACGAAATGTTAATTTTACGACACTGTAGCATATTGAGTAAATATCTCTGGAATCAAGTTACTCTTCTGCCAAATTTTATCGAGATTAGATCCGAATTTTAAGAATTAATGTTTCCAGAAACATAAAAGCACTCTTAAATGTATATTTGAGCAAGAACACAACACTGTGGAAGATAACGTACGTACGATGACAATCCCACACCGGTACACGACGTCATACTAGTAATGATGCCTTATGTGTGGCAATTAGTTCAGAATTACGAGAGAAAAAGAAATAATTAGAACATTTACCTATTAGGAACAAGATATAGCGATATGTGATTACTACCCCTTGTTGATGCTACGTACATCAAAAACATTCAACACGAAATCCAACCAATGCCACGTGAAATGAAGAGAATCTATTACCTGAAAAAAATTAAATTAACTACTAACTTATGATGAGTGACGAATTTTGAGTATTGATTTATAGTATTGATGAAATTTGAGTTGAACAGCAACATACACATTGAACACAAATACATCAGTAAATACTAGTGAACACTAGTCTACACTCTATAAGTTATTTAAATAAATGTACAAATGTAATACAAAACATTTATAAAAATTCTTTGAATTTTTTCGTCAGTCATTTATTTCCGAAACTTTATTCTATTAAATCTCAATTCACTTAAATCATTTTTAAATTTATTTAGCAATATACTTAGGTATGTCCAAATTAGAATATACTACAAATTTCACAACAAATTATCAATTCTGACATAATATAAAAAAGAAAACTTTCAAAAATTTACGTATTTCTAGTATTGTTTGTTAGAAACTGAAAACATCTCTCTTGTTGATTCCAATGTATACAATTATTTACTAGTGAATGGTACGACGACTCTCATGGTGGTGAGGTAATTCCCTCTGTGCTTCATAAAGAACGTAATTGAATCAATTCGTGATCGAATCTTTCATTTTTTTCATATACACTCTAATTCCCTTTCTCCTCGTTTGTAAAGATAAAAGTGAAACTTAACATGTCCAAAGGAATTCCATAGTGATTGATCTTGGATTGAACCACACCCTATTATCATGCAGCATCATTAAAGAATTTACACCTCACTCATCGTTCGTTACTAGGTCGTTTACAAGTGTTAACGTTCTTTTCCACTTTCATCTATCATTCGCTGCAGATCTCTCACCCCTCTTTCTTTTCCCTTCGTCTGCGAGTGCGCTTCCTCGCCAACTGTTTCTCAGTCTTCTTGTGTCTTCAGTTTTGGCTTTCTTACAGCGTTTCTTATCATTTCTCCTCAGAGCCAACTCAATGCCTTCCTATCATATGTTCAAAACGACCAAAAATTTTCGCGTAATTTTCCTTTCTTTTAATACATTTTATTAACGTTTTCGGAAATGACCCTACATCTAAGGTAATACCTCATTCTCTGTTCTTCCTCGGTCGATTTTATTATTACGATGTCCACGAACATTCGTAAGGCGTCAGTTGATAAAGCGGAACTAGAATCTGCGGAAAGACTTCGGAGTCCGACTTCGATCCTTGCGACCGCGAATAGAATCCGGAGGGAACGGCATCAAGAGCTTACCCAAGGCCACTTGTGTCCCTCAGTCCCTGAAGTGCTGAACATTGCCACTCAGCGGACTTGTTCTTCGTCAGAAAAAACGTCAGGTGACGGCAGTTCAACCTTTTCTTAACAACGTTGAAGAGAATGCGGACCCTTAAAGAAGGGCTGGAAAAAGGGGAAGTACTTCACTCAACAGTGGTCAGAGTTGACGCAGCTCATTTGTTGAGAACCAATGCTCTGGGAAGGAAACGAAAAAGTCACTGACAACTCTCGTACGCTCAGTGTAGGAATAGTATTCCACGTTTTTGAAAAAATCATCACATAAAGTGTGGTTATGCATCACGGAATCAATTATTAATACAATACAAGGAAACTTTTCAAAAATTTGATTTCCTTCTTTTTTAAGTTTTGGTTACAATTAAATTCATCTTCTAGACCTGGAAACTTAATATTTATTCTCATTTCTCTCTACAGTTCAAATGTTTTGGTGACTTTTTTGTTGAAATTAAAGAAAATCTTAATTGTATTTTAGTAAACTAGCAGAACTACCAGACGTTGTCGGGATTTGAACACAAATTTATAACAATAATTACAGGATATTCAACATTTTAAAACAATTCAGAAATAAAACACAAAATAAAGAAGTGTTTAATTCCATTGTTAAACGAACATACGAAGAGTTGCAACAACATTCAAAGAAAAATGGTAATGTGAATTGATATACCTTACCCTACAGAGGGTATTAAAACACCTGTCAACGGGTGTCGATATTTTAGCTCATTTTCCCGACGTTGTCCGGGTTCTTATATAATATTCTAAATTCATTTCTTAGTTTCGATATTTCTCTATTTTCGTTGTATTAAATTAAATATCACGAATAAAACCTACAAAAATACACTCAGTTTTCGGTATTGTATGCTAATATGTAAATAATTACGAATAATTATAAATTCTGACAAAAGAAAAATACACTTTGCACGGAAATCGTAATGAGCAAAACCGTAGTTAAGACCTGTGTAATCTTTGGTTTTCTCGCCACATTTAGGTTTGCTTTAAAACAATGTCCTCCAAAACTTTAAAACAATTTTGTTGCCAGGTTTTGGTCACTAAGAATACACGTTCAGTAGATTGTCCTCCTCACGAAACGCATCTGAAATCTGGCGGACACATCAGTAAGCTTCATAGTCAAGAGTCATGCGAGTGAAGTTCCATATCTACTGATTAGCTGCTTATTTTAATTCTTTTTCTGCTCGTGTAATTCATTAATCATCATTTTATTTCTCTTGCAATAATCCTTAATGAGAGTCTTTTGAGGCTAGATAACGATTACTTTTTCTGATTTCTGTCTCAGATGTCCCAGACGTTCCATAGAATTTTATTAGTATAGATTATCAATCACCCAAAAAATATTAACTTATACATAGTTCATTTTATAAAAATTAGCATTTTCTGACAAAACCTATGGAGACCACACTTTATGTAGAGTATTTCTGCACATGTTACAATATTAAATTTATATTCAATTTTATATACACATGTTTTGTTACCCTAAGCATAAGATCATATGAGGAAGTGTTCGTAGAAACACTCAATTCTGGGTCAAATTATTCAGTTGAAAGTGCATTTTGCTTGCCCTCAAGTCATCAAAGAAACAAAACTGTTTTACTATTCAACCTTTTTTTGGAGTCTTCAAAAATTCTAGGATATGCACAAGTTAACATCAAATTGAATGACATATAATTTTATTTTTGAGAAAATATTTTTGTGAGAAAATATTAGAACTATGTGAAAAAATTAGAATATGTTGAAAAAGATTTGAAACAGTTCAGATATATAATCTATGTAAAAAGAATGTTTCGTTTATTTGTTTGTTTGTTGTTTCAAGAAAATTACATTGAGGAGAAGTTTCGAAGAGTAAGGATCATGATCTGAACCATTTCATAACATCAAAATTCAATTAATTTCTTTTTCAGAGCATCGTGTGTCTTTAAATATAATAAATGAAAAATGTAATTAACTTAATCCTCACAGAAAATATTTTGGTTGTATTCTAAAGACAATAGGATACCAAAACCAAATTCACGATTAAAATGTGGTGTCCGTCAGAATCTTTCTATTCTACAAAGTTAACTGTGACCGAAAGCAATGTTGAAAATCAACAAAACCATGTCTGACGCCGAATGAAAAACTCTCTCTATGCGGCTGCAGTAGCAAATGCAGGCATGGCTGAAAGATAGCAGCAGGGTGAAAGAGACCATTTGAGTTTGTTTTTTTTTCTTTCTTTTTTTGCAGTGCAATCACTGAGCGCTTCGTAGGAGTGCCAACGTGACCCCACCTCCTGCAATCGGATACCACCCACTCCAAACCCCTCATTCATCCGAAGGGAGAGATCGTGATTGTGTTTTTCTCTCCTACTTCCCTATCTGTCTTTTCTGTATTTCCACTGGGAGAAATGAGGCTGTTTCTAAGAGGTTCGATTCGCTGTTACGGCAGGACTTGCTAATGATATTCTCTTCTACGCTTTTATACAGTAAATAAAACTATTTTTGAATATTCTATCTTTACATAAGACATTAACTAATTAAATGTATAATGTGCACATATGTGTATTACGTGTTGTTTGCTTTGATTACAATTTTGTATTATTTGTAATGTAAATACACAATGCGAAACGTACGTAATTAATTTATAACCATACGAATACGTTTACCAACAAAAGAATTTCAAGGTAAAAAACAGTTAATCATATGCGTTAATACATACTTCTTTACGTTCGTTTTATATCTAGTTGTAAGATTTTCCATAAAGTTTAAAAATTCACAAATACTGAAAGATTCATAATGACAAGATTAATAGTAAGATATTCAGAAACGAATCAATCAAACGGAATTTGAATAGATCTTTAATGAAAATAACACGAATATTTTTAATTCTGCAATTACGATAAATTATCATATTTAATATTTATATTAATATCATAATATATCATACTATCACTTGGAGGCAAACAAACAGAAATGTTCAACAAAATGTTTCGTGAACAATACTTTCTTTACTCACTTCGAGAACTATTACTCAGAATGGCGATTCTCAATTTATTTAAGAGCAAGAGTAAGATGTAAATTGTGTGATATATTTACAAATACAGCTGACTATTCTTGAAAACTGGTCTAGTCCGTGCAATTTATGTATAAATTGTTCATTATGACATTCAGAATTACTGCATCGTAACATCATAACTATATTCATGGAAACAAATACTTCACGTCATCTGAAATGTCTTTTTTCCTTCTTTTTACTTGCTTTCATTCTTCCATTTAATTTCGTTTACGTTTCTGTGGACAATAGCTTGCTTGAAAGTTTTATTATTCTACAAAAATATTTTATTTGACGCACATAGATAATAAGAAGTGGTCAGTGATACCTGCATTCCAAATTTATTTCTCTTATTCATATTGGTCGTCGATTAATGAAACAAAATTCGATTATGAACTAACAAAACGACTATGTATTCAATTTAGAGAAAGCGTCTTACATATATCGTTCTTTTTTCTCAAAACCTTAAATTGCCATGCTAACGTGATTTATGACATCGCTTTCATATGCGTTGGGTAGCATATTCTTCGCCAAGTCTGAAATTACCGATTGGTATCTCCAGCTCTAATTTAGCGCCCCATTTGTGTCAACAAACGTTGTATCAGATTCACAGATCACAAAAGTTTCCGCACAGTCCACAAAATCAAACCAACAAACTCCAAACCCATAAGCGTTCCAACCCGCGTTTCGCTTTATCAGATGACCCCTTAACCGTTAACCACGTCCCAACTCAAACCCTTCTCCATTCTAAGTGTTCTTCTCAAAATATTGAAATAGAATCCGACCTGAATCCAACCGAGAGATACAAAGGAGAAATTGACATTGGTTCATGTTGTTCTGCACGTTGTGTGTGTAATACTTATCACTAAGTCTCTTTTAATAGTAAAGCTAGAGTTAAAAAAGCCGTTACAAACTGCGCATGACCACGTGGAGGACAATAAACTAATTTACTCTCTGGAAGCAAGCAAGGGATTATCCCATCAATTCCGATTAAGGGTCCTAAGACAGAGGCGGATTAAACATTTCAGCACACTCTTAAGATAATAAGTTAGCTACGATATAATATTAACAGAATAACAATAAATTTGTATTTGATAAAACACAAAAATGTTATTTAACGATGACGTATTATTATAGGTTATACCGAAAATATTGTTTATAAATCGTAACTATTAAAATTCCAGATTTATTATTTCAATAGACGCCGCCCCTAAACACGAGTCTAAAGATTATGTGTAAGAAATGCGACTCCACCCGAAGAAAACCGGAGAAAAATCTGGGCCAGGATGGGGAAAACCAGTTCACGACGGGGAAGGGCCAGGATTTATTTAAAATCATTTTTATAAGAATGTGCCTGTTAAACATGAGTTTGTCCTAGTATTGCATTGCGTGTGTTTACATTACAATTTGAATTCTACTGTATTTGGGATGTGGAAATTCCGATGAAAAGAAGATTCACTCAATAATAATAAATAAAAATGGAAAAACACAATATACTACAATAATTTTAATTTTTGTCTTTCAATCGTAGTTTAATCAGGATACAGTATGTTTGAAGATAATACAGCTGAGATTGTTTTCAGAATTTTTTAAAAATTATGTTGTTTCTTCAAATTTTGGATTTGGGTGGAAATAATGTTTTAAAATTAACGAATGCTGTTATTTGCCTAAAATTATTTACTTTGCATAGTGATGAATTTTTTTATATGCACCATGTATTAAAGTTATACACAAAAATCAAACGAACGTTTTTTTAACTTTTATATATTACAAATTTATTCGTGTGATTATTCAAAACTGAAAGCTACGATAAAAAATATTTGACGAACAATTACAATTTTTTAGTCTTTCAATATGCGTGCTATCATCTTGATTGAACGAAAATTACTGGTAATAATGAACCAACAAAGAAAGAGTAATACAAACAAATAAACAAACAAACAATGATCTCATAATAAATGTTTGCCATACTTTCATTATAATTATCTTATAACAATATTAAAACTTAACATCTTCACATTATAATACGATGACTTAATTAAATAATATTATACTGGTAACATATCCCCAAAATTTTTATACATCAATACATATACCATATATACTTATTCCAATTTTTCTCTAACGTAATTAGAAAGTTATTTCGCAACCGATCATTATCCTGTTCACATTAAAAATATCATTTTCCTAACGCGAATGTCAATGGACTAAAAAGACCAAGTGAATCCCTGATAACTGTGCAATATTCCGTGAGTTTTCATGCGTTTCCGATTCTATTTCTTTCTCAAACGTTTTGCAAAGCTGAAACACAACATGCTGTGATGGCAACTCCCTATTTCCGCTCGAAGAAACAGAATCAGACCCATAATCTGTCGGTACGCATTCGTAATTCGATATGCCTTGTCTCAACCGCATTTCACTGTCAACATCACTTGTCATGATTTGCATCTGTGTTCACAATGGGATTCGTCAGTCCCTTTCATAGCCCTTCAATTGCACATCAGTAGCACTTTTTTGAACGTTTATATTTTGCACATTTATTATTTAATCATTTGCTCATCCCTTTTCAAGAGTTATTTTGGTACTTATTCTTGCAGAATATGAATAACATGTGACATAATAATTATCCAAAACTTCACCAATTTAACGTATCTTTTGAAATATGTAGATATAATGAAGATAGGAAAAAGTTTAATTCCAACTTTTTGTATGTAACTTCATTACATAGAAGAAGCTGATATAATTTTAATGCTTCTTCAATTTCTTTTTACGTATGTGCATCTCAGATTATGATCCAAATAAATCGGAATCAGAAGATTTTGGAAAATATAAGAGATGAGAGTCTTAGATTCCATTTATGAGATCAAATTCCGAAAACAATATCGGCAGTTGTTCTGGGAATACATGAAAAAACCGCGGCCTCAGTAGACGACATTAATTATCAGATAAAAAGAAATAAATTTCTTTCAGATCTAATTTAAATAATGCTGAAGTGCAACATGATATAATTTTGAGCCCACAAAACCACATAATATGAAGCAATGACCTTAACTCCCATCCAATGTGGACGCTTTTTTCTTTCCTTTCTTTATTTTGTAGTCTAAGCTTAATGCTTCAGCGACAGTCACTGTTACCGACCACAAAAGACCAACAAAAGAGAAAAATACTATAGAGCTCCAATGTCGCCAAAAAAAAGCTTCCGGTAGAAGTGTTCTGCGATGTATCGGCAGAGGGATTTCCCGACATTAAAAATGGATTACATCATTACCGAGTAGTAATGTAATGTATCATATTGTATCCAGAATTTAAAAAATTGTATAATGTCATTTAACATCCTGCGGTTAGTTTCAGAGTAATCAAGAATTATGTCATTACGTAGCGCATACGCTGTATTATTCCAGTAGAAGATACAGAGGACTACCAAAATTTGTATATTGTTTTTTTAAGAAATGGGAGCAAAACTCAGCAATACAGATCTCTTTGATCGGGGTCTGATTGGGGATTTTTTTCAGAATAAGGAGGTTTCTCCAGAAAACGGAATTACAGAATGAATAAATGACAACAATAAACATTTATTATATTTGTGCTCCGATAATAATCAGGTAAGTGTATTTATTTTTTTCTCGTTACGGCGTTTGAAGTTTCCGATACGGTTTTCTGTTTCAACCTTGGCATTCAACTTCGATATGTTTTATTATAATAATTCATATGCTTTACGTTAGTTCTTATTGTATTTTTGAGAAATAAAGCTCGCGCAATTGTTAGAGAGTATATCAGTCCGATGTTTTGGTAACTGAAATAGCAGTTCTCTTCTTCCTAAAGGTTTCCGACCCTCAATCCCTTCCCATGCCGTCCCCGACGTCCGCCGCAGAGTCCGCACGCCCCGCGTCTCTCATTTCCGGCACTGAAAATCCATCCAGAGTTGGAGCTTTAGCTGAGTGCTGTGCCTCCCTCCATTTGCTCTCATACTACGCCACACTCCAGCCTCCACACCCCACTTCTCTCTCTTCCATCATTTTTTTTATCAGTCGCAGAGTGTTTCCAATTTCATTTTATTTACATTTGTAGGATCTATTCCCAGCGATTTTCATACCTGGAAGCTTATGTATCTCAAGAGATGGCAAATCGTTATTCAAGTTTCGAGCTCTATGGATGGTCCATAAATGGTTGGTAAATAACAAACAAATTAATCATTTTGTGAAGTATTGGAGGTGGTAAATATTTTCATTTTGTTGAATGGAATTTTATTTAATTATATTTTTGTAACAAATTATTACCCCTGACCTTAACTAAGTCATCAGAAAACTCTGATTCCAGAATTGAATATATCACACTGCGACTGATCGTTCTTTCCTCAACAACCTCATTGCACCCTCCAACATTGCCTGTTTCGAAATGATCATGCAGGTGACGGATTGGGTACACCTGAGCCGATCAACCGGCTCTTGCGTGCAGGTGCGACACGCGCTTGCGCAGTTCAGCAAAATTGACATTCCCGCTTTGAAGATATAGTATATTCTTCAGTAACCGGCTGGAGGCCGTTGTGTAAACAGCGAATGTATCCAAGCTGCAACTCCCTCGCAAAAGGGTGGTTTAAAATTACCCCACCAGATAGCTCCAGCGACCGGGCACACGAAAGGCCAGCAAAATAAATTCAGAATTCTTGCATCAGAGAGCGTGGCTGTCGCTAGACCTTGACAGTCGAATGACGATGGACTTTCATCTGTTTTAGGCTGCTTCTTTTACGAGAAACGAGCTCGAGGAAGAAAATACGTATTGTATCTCATAAAATTCGTTTTATGCTAATTTTTTCATATTGAAACCTTTATCTGGAATTCACATTGTAAATAGTGTGAATTATTTCTTAATTTCAAGTTATTATTAGCAGAGCAATCAAAGCTTCCGAACAATGAAATCTTATTTTTTATAAGCTCCAATGAGATTGATTCTACTTCAACAATAAGTGTATTTTTTATTGAAGTGATCTTCTTTGCATTCACACTTGTGAAAACGCTGTTCCTAGGATTCTGCTTGCAGCTCACATCTTCGGGCTGATTGTACTCCGGCAGAAATTTGTGTTTTGTGTTAAACATTGCCTAAGTACTTCAATTCATGCTGATAAATTCTTTTATAAAGCCTGGCTCATTTTGTGAAAAAATATATGATGGTTAACGACAAAAACCCCGGAATTCCATGTAACTCTTTGGGGAATAAAATATCCTACTGCTTATTTACATTTATGAAACAGTGGTATTTGTTAAGACCAACTAGCAAAAACTCATCCGTTTAAAAAAATCTCTTGTTCGTCAGAACGATGTTAAATTAAAGATAATATTCACCGAACTACCGTTCTCACCTCCCCTCGTCATCATTTAGGATACCTCCCGAACGTAAAGAGAATCACAAGAGAGAAATCACAGCTACAATTATTCATACTTGCTCTGATAATATACAGAAGTATTTGTATTTCAGTTAAAGAATATTACATAGACATAAGTATTAACCTTTTTACGTCATTCTTTACTCAATATGTTTTAATACTAATAATTTAATCATTGTTTACAAATAAGTAGTATATTAATCAAACCGTATTACTTTTACTATTATTCAAAAAGTAATTTATTTTTTCTTCCACTTTTTTCCAGTTTTCTTCTTCTTTCGGAGTAAAGAAGATTATTGTTCCCTATGTCGTCAATTGCCGTTTTCACGTTATGTAATTCATTTATTATTAGATAAAACAAGATATCTTTCAGATCACATTAAGACAGGTAATAAACTAATAAAATAAACATAAAATAATTACCATTCAAACACCCTTTAAGTCATATTTAATAATAATTTATCACAGACATGAAGAGTTAGCAGTTTAATTCATCTTCTGAAATTGCCATTAAACGTGACATAATAATACAAAATAATAAGTGGTTCCTTCTCATTAAATACTCCCCGCCCCACATTATCCATCTCGATGTGTCTGAACCTTGATGTTACAATATACCTGCGTGGCTGCCAGCTGCTGATACTTATTACGAAGTCTGTTTCTGAATCCTAACGCACCATCATAGCCATTTGCAAATTAGAGTCCTACACCAGTTGATTGGGTTCATCTTGGATACTGGATAACATACTATTTGTTTAATCGAGTTGGATGATCGTGGGTGGGGGATCAAATGCTCTAGATCATATCATGAGAAATAATTTTACGGGGATTGTTTGTTTCTATTATACCAAACAATTTATCACAAATTGTTTAACTGTATTCAAATTGTGGGTATAGGTAAAAAGATATATTTCATATTTGTAATATTTTAACGAATAATTTGAGTATTCTGTTATTGTAAATAGTTTTAAAATGGTAATCATTTTTACACACCCATTTTTCTCTTTCTTTTGGAGGTAAAGATCTGAAAGTAGACGTAAAGACGTTTCTATAATTGGAAATCTAACATTTGAACTGGAGATCAACTAGTACCTGGTAATAATCCTCGAATCAAACTGCTTTCATTCCCTCAATTGGCTTCTGTACCCAATTTTCTCACTTTTGTTCGGTACAGAAATAGAGAAATGAAAAGAATTTTCAATAATTATAGTGATGTTTACTCAAAAAAAATTTTAAAGAAGGTATAAAAAGTAGCTTTTATTCCTGACGCGCTTACTAAAATACATGCTCTACATATACATGCATACATATTTTCTTTTCTTTTTCTTTTTGTTTTGCGATTTTTTACTAAAAATGTTATTTATGTGAAAACTTTACTTTAAATTTCGATCAAAGGTCCGTTTTGTGCGGTGTACTAAGAAGTGAATTAAAAAATTATTTGTATTTAAAAAGTCATCTCTGTTTTATAGCAAATATTTGATACTTAAAGATTTCTTTCTCTTCCCTTGTCTGTAAAATAATCTATAAACATTTTTCCTAAATTAAGGAAACTGATAGATTTCATTTAGGAAATATAATTCAAGTGACGTAAAATCAAATACTGGCCTTGTTTTTATTTTAGGATAATAGAATTATAAGTAATTGATTACAATTTTAGTTCCCGAATATGGAATATTTAGATTTTCCACGTCTTTTCCTCGAATTTTTATTTTTTAAATTCATATCATGTCATGTTTTATTATATAAGTAAGATAATGAAAATTTCCTTAAAGTTACTTAATTACTCAAAAGATTCATCTACTAATGTCTCAAATATGCAAATTTAATTACCAGATATATTTCGAAGTTTAACTGGGAAGTTCATGTACAAAAAAAATACCTCCCGTAAATGGTGAAGCTTTTGCCTATATTTTCTTCATCAACAGCGCAATTAATTGTGAATTCTAAATTAAAAGTTTTTTTTGACGTTTACAATTGTGATAACTTTTTTCTATTTAGTATTTTAAATATTTAATTAGTGTCTCAAAAATTTGAACCATGATTAATGTACTTTAGATACAGAAGAAATTACTCAGTTGTTACTACCAATACTAAATGCATATGAATTTTTCTTGCGTCACAAATATGTATGGTCGCTCACAATTAAGCTGCAAGATTTTGCAAAGGGTTTTACGGATGAACAAATTTATTTTTCCAATGCATTATAAAAATTCTTATCGCTTGTTTTATTTTCATTCCCATTAAAATCTTGTATCTGATAATTTCTGTCTTTTTTCTTGTGAATTATGAGATCCAAATTACCTATTTTATAAGTTATTAAAGTGATTTTTTAATTTCTTTCTTAACGCAGAGAATCATTTGATGAAAATTCAATAAAGTATTTATTGGTAATATAACATACAACATAACCTGAAAGAGCTGACTATTGCAATCGGGAACTAAGAAGAGGCTCTTGATATGTGTGATGAGATACGAAAACAACATCCAAGACAAAGTAATTTTTCGGAAACAATTAAAATTGTTATGATGGGCTAGGGAGTTCGTGAATATTTCAACGTCGTTCGTCTTATCTCACTGACTTATTTTTCTTTGCAAGCAGAATATACTACCCTTTGTTATTTTCACGCAAATGTATTATAGAAGTATGAAAATAACAAAGACTTTTGCTCCAACATCTTGCGCTTCGAAATCATAAATAGGAGTTATCTCACACAATATAAGGGTGGACATAAAGCGTATTCAAAAATAAAATTTATTTTAAGCCAAGTTCTGATAACGGTAAAGATAAATTTTGTGTGTGGGGTACGGTGTTACTTAGTTGAAATGTTAGGTCATGTTCAATGAAAGGAAAAGTTTCTCTTTATTATAATTAACTGAAAAATAATGTTGATGAGTGTAAAGTTACTTCAATCACATAAAGTTATGTTTCCGATATTTAACGAAACAAAGTACCCGACTTGGATCACATTAAGTTCTAAATTTTTGCAAAAACCTTTCTTATGAAATCTCTATTATTAGTTACTTAAAATACTGTTCAATAATTACTGTGGTTTATTTTTGTAGGCGAGTAATGTTAATAAATATCGTCATTCTTTACCTAATTTATACAAGAGTTCGTTTATGTTCTAAACTTTAAACTAATTAACAAGAAAATGACAATCATGATAGATAATTATTTTCTGTTGAGAAACATGATTTTTTATCTCGCCAAAGTTAACATATACTTCCACTACGAAACTTCGAATAGTTCTTAATTCAGAGAAGCGCAAAAATTTTGGGTTTCTCTTTCAAAATATTTCTAGATAGCTACTTAAAGGATTTTTCGTGAAATATATTCGAAGTTTTACATTTTACCGTTACATTGAGAAATGTAACGGTATGCTGATAAAACTGATAAAAATCTGAAATTTGGTGATTTTAAATTATCAAATTGAAAAGGATTTACGAATAAATAAGAGAACTTTGTGAAATAAATTGAATAATTTATGGTGAGTTTTTTCATAAATCCGAAGAATATCATTCGCTGAAGGGGGTTGGATCAAGAAGTTAGACGGGAGTATTTCCGTATGTTCTAGAGCATAATAGTTGCCACGGCATCCCTCACATAACATAAAGGTAAAATATTATTCATTGAGATTTGTTATTATTATAATTATTATTCGATTTCAGAGCAAGAATAGAAGCATTTTTAAATTGGTCTAGTTGTCCGAAACGCACATGTTGAGATAATTTATGTGATAATGAAGATTATGATAGTTAAGGTCAATAGGTGTATCAACTTCCACGGTACCAAAAAGTGGTGATATACGAATGCCTAATACGGGATTCGATTCTAGAAATCTTACGCTCTGTAGGAAATCAAACCTTGTTATATGTTAGGTTATACATCAAAAATATAAAAATCATCATTTATTTATGGACAAAATTATATCAGTTAACTCAAGCGGAAAAAACTATTGCGGAAATTAATGATACTTTGAAACTCAATGCTCAATGAAGATCCCCTACAATCAACTTCTGGGTGTAATCGTCTTCATTGTAATTTGGAAACATCAATAGACTTATTGAAATTTTGAGATCGAGAATAATTTCACCCCAGTTTATATCCAACCAAACGTAATCTTAATATAAAACTCCGTTCTTAATCTCTCCCCTCGGGAGATTTTTGAACCCAACGCTTCCCAGCCACCCTCCGCAATCGCCTGTGGCTTTGGCGGGAACGAGTCAGCAGTGCCAGCCTTTTCTTCTCTTTGGCAGCGTAGCAGTCGTCACTATATTCTCTTTAACTCGTGCGCTTGAAGAGCCTCTCTTTAATTGAAGCGCCCGCGCTTGCCTGGACACCGCAGACAAAAGCAATATGTTAACCCGAGCAAATCCTGCATTTAAATTGCATCCGCGGAAGATAATATTTTAGAATGAATCTTGTGATTAAGAGAACTGATCGTGGTTACGAAAATTTGTTTTATTGACAACTTTTTACACTCGTTGATATCGGAATTGACAGTGTGTCGAAGTGAGACAGTCAGGCATACAGATGGTATTCACGTAATATCGAATACATAAATGTCTTTTTCCTTCGTTTTTTCCCTTAAGTGTTTAAATAGTATTTTGGTTGCCTCTTTAGAGGGTTGTCCGATAGCGGTGATGTAGTGACAATGTCTCTTTCTCATGGATGCAGCATATTTTCGTATGAAAGACTGTGGGTTATATCCATTGCTTGACAGAACATACATTTTTAAAGCTGCGGTGTTTCTCACCAACTCAAAGACAATGGCAGGTACATCGGTTGCTCCGCGTTTCGTTCTAATATACGCATTTCTTACAACATTTGCAAGTGTGTTTTGTTGTGCTCTTGTCTACTAATTACGATGCAAATTTTTAAAAAGAAAACAACAGAAATATGCCTATTTCTAATGTAAATCCAACGAAGTTACGAGAGGATAAAGAAAAGAACAAGTGACAGGTAACAAAGTAATCAAATCACCCTACACAATTCCGAGAGTATTTTTCTCAGGGTCTATTAAACGATCAATGGATGTGTCTGTCAGAATACGAACATTCATCAAATGTGAATACAAAAGGGGAGAGATCATAAAGACATTTTCTAGAGATTACAACAGAAGCCTATATAAATATTTAAAAATAATAATAATAATAATAAGCCCCGTCGTGGCCACGGTGTCACGTGATTGCTCGTCACCAAGTCATCTCGGGTTCGATACCCGGGAGGGGCAAGATAAAATTATTAACTTTTCATTTCCATGTCTCAATTTAAATAGCTGTGGCGTATGAAAAGTTCACTCTCCGCGGCTAACAACCGTAGTTGTAATCCGGATACAGAAATTTAGACGCTGATCTGTCTGGGCGCTTCTGCTGTTCGTCCTATCCCAAATTCACAAACTGAGCCTTAGTAGCACTCGTTACCGTGGTCCTAAGTTGGCCTAAACGAGAATACAAACAATAAGAAGAAGAAATATTTAAAAGTGGAAGTCAATTTCCGCAAACAAGCCCCAAGATTTGAATTTATTAGTATGACTCTCTTTTAATATTCGAATTTCTAAATTTTGTTTGTAATTTGAACATTTATTTTGTACTTCTATAGAATTAAAGATGTCAATATAGGTTCATTTTTCATTATAGCAGAAACAAATGTCTATAATGATACGGACAGCTTGTTTAGTGCTACGTAGTGAATATAGTATAAAGCGGGAATTCAATTGGAGTTTACGCACAGACAGAGGAGCTCCGCGATTTGTTAGTCTCCGTATATTTATTTATGTTTATTTAATTATTTTATGCCTTTTGGTGAGATTCAGGCTATGAGTCCTGCTCCTCTTCCACCTAAATTGGGTTGCATTCCACCTAAGTTCGAATTGGGTAAGTCAATTGGGAAGGAGAGATGTTTTTTTGCCAGGGAACTTATGGTATCGAACAGACATTTGTCTATGAGTGAGGAAACCTCACATGAAAACCTCACCTAGTTCGGCCGAGTAGGGTTTAAACACACACTACCGCTCAATGGGATCGTGAAAGCGAAGATGCTTCCACTGGACCACCGATGTCGGTATATTAGGAGGATATGGTGTCAGTAAAAGGAGGATGTGGCCACCAAACACGCTCCAACAAAATCGATCCCCAAGACTGACCTAGATACTAATTTTTTATTACTCCCAGTTGAACTACAAACCACTTTGGAGGTGGAAGCTATGTAAAAACTCCCATGATCTCAAAAGAATTTGAAACTCATTGCTCTATTCACTGCGCAAAGCACACTCTTAAAAAATAGAAATATAATTTGCAATGTGAAATGTATATAATTTTATAATTATTTTATATGACGTAGAAAATTTAATCATTGTCATACTCGAGAATAATTATTTTAGATACATTTGATAGTTCTAAAATTATAATTACTAAAAAAAACTCTTAAAATTGCATTCAGACAACATAATATTAAAACATGTATTTGCTTTTCAATATGTTACCTCATTACAACGATACCACCAAATCCCTTTAGGAAACTTGTGAATACTTCCCTGCAACATACTCTCTTCCCTAATTATGTCTGATGAAGACGAGTAAGAGTCGAATGGGATGAGACAAGACGCAGCGTTGCGTGAAGTGATTTTGTAGATGAAGTACAGGTAACCGTCGAGAGTTGAAACGAGGGTAGGAAGGGTCTCCGTGAGAGAGTACGCATGCGTCGTCAACTCTCCCAGCAAAGGCACGCAGCTCTGTCACGTGACGCTGTGTCAGTCTTCTGTTTAATTACGCTCACACCTTCGCGTCGCATCGTTCATAAAGCAACGACAATGTCCATGGGATGAGTGGGTGATAGAAATGAAAATAAAAATATAGGAGAGTTATTGAGCATAATTATCTAATAAAATGTTATTTCACACATTCAGGCCAAATAAAAAAAAACGCAAGTTCACCGGAAAATGCCAGATAAATGTTGAGTATGGGCTTTGGGAATCGAGGCAGGTGGTGCAGAGGTAGCACACCTACGGTCAAATTAGAAGGTCCCGGGTTCGAGTCCCAGTCTGTCTCAATTTTCACTTACCTGTAGACGATACAACAAAATAACATCAACTTTGTTTTCTTCCATTTGGTCTGAATGCGAGAAATATATTCCTAGTTGAAAATGAAAATTGACTTACACTTCGATGTAAGTCAACTTTCTACTTTAATTTATGTCAAGGTACACTCTTATGATAATTACATATTTCAGAATATTGACAGGTTATATTACGATTCAACCAACTAAACCCAAATGAATAAATCACGCAGAGTGTAAACAAGAATATTTTGAGAGAGTTTAACTACATAAAATGTAATATATTTTCTTCAGCCGTCTAGTACCATCCTTGAGGAATAACCGACAGCGGTGGTGTAGTGCTAGCATCTTCGCTTCCACGATCCCGCTGAACGGTATAGTGTGGGTTCAAACCCTGCTCGGCTGGGGTTTTCCTCACGTATCCCAGACAAATGTTAGATCGGTACCGTAAGTTCCTTGGAAACCCAATATCTCTCCTTCCCAATTTCCTTACCCAAGTCCAATGGTTAGGCGGAAGAGCATGTCTCTTGGACTGAACCTCGTCGATAGGCATAAAATAAATAACTTAATTCAGTTGAATACCCGCAACATTGGTCATGGACATTTATAATCTGAAATACGTTTTTCCATTTTAATGTTCCCTGACTGTAACAGTTTCAAGTTCATTAATATAATTGTAAATTGCTGTTTCTACAGAATCAACGTCACGGCATAAATGAAGGTTACAAAATGCGACTACCATTTCTTAATATATGTTCTCTCTCTTCCAATGACCTCAAAGGCCTGAATGTTGTGGATGTTTTTTACGAAGTTACTAAAATTTAAATTCAATTTGAATAGCAAAACTCATCGCAAATAGTTAAAATTGAAATTGTTATACTATATTTCCATCCCTGTACAGAAAATAATCTCTGAAGAATTTTTGGCTAAAGGTTCAATAAACCGGGAGAAAAGGGGTTCACAAAAACTGTCTTACAGAAATAAAATATAACTCCTACGTGTTACATTGAGCTGAGTCTAATAAAAATTTCTATTTCATAATTTAAATCGATTTCACTTTAATACAAACAGGCGAAGTAAACTTCAATGAAGTTTCGTTATCAACATTTGCATCCAATATTTATTCCTCTCATTTTCATCTTCTTGTGTTTGAATAATTTGGATGGATACAAAAGCAATACTATAAAAAGGCAAATGGGAAATATCTGTCATTTATCGCTCTCCGAACATGAATTTTTCATTCTGCGCGATGAAAGCTGACTCATTTTCCTCTCATATATTTTTATTTTAAGTAAACCGCCCAATTTTTTCGGTCATAAAGAATTATACATAGCGATACCCACGAAAAACAACTTTGGTATTTGCAATGCTACAAAAGGAAAGAGACCAGGATTCGCTTCATCGGATTTTTGACTGAAACAATATTGAAACAATTTATCACTCTAAGTTAAATAGTTTTATCAATAAAAATAAATACGCTTTTAACATTTTGCACAAAGTTTTTCATGATTAATACATTTTTATAGAAATGTTTCATTCATGTTTAAGTTATAATCCGTCATAAAGATTTATGTAATTAGGCGTGAAACATAAAATCATTACTCACTTTAAAAAAATAAAATTGATGTAAATTTAATGTTTTAATATTCTGTCAAATTTGTATACATGACTTCCTAAACCCTAATTTTAAGAAATTGTAGTTTCTACTTTTCCACGAAGAATTACATTCTTGTAGTCAGATGTGAAGTGTTTCTAGTGGAGACCGGTAGTCAATAGCTTCACGCAGCAAGTGCTGTGCCATTGATTTACGTCTGACACCTAAGGTACTTAGGTGCTCTTGAGCAAGAGACATGTCCGGCATCACTTGCCGTGTCTCAATTTATTATGTGCAAGAGTTTGCAATTATTTAATAGTAAAAACTAAAAATATATATTCTGAATCTGTTCGACTCAATCAGTTTTTGTTAAAAATTGTTAAAAAATACAAAACAGTTTCACATATTTCCCTCTCACTTAGAATACGAAAGCTAAACTATTCAGACTCAACAGATGAATGATTTCATTCACAATTCGTATTTTGAGTAATGTGCTTTTTTACTTAAAATAGTAGCTATAGAATTTTTATCCCTTTAATCTAAAAGTTTCATCTCTCGAAAATCGATGTATAATTTGTAGAACTTTCAAAAGCGACTCCATTTTCTTTGAAATCCTTAGAACGTGTAATTAATATTAAGTGTCATTAGCATGACTTAAATCCGGTTAAATAATATTTTGTCTGAAATATGGGCATGTAAACTAAAAAGATTTTGTAGTACCACATCAGTTTCACGAAACACAAAAATATTTCTCATTGCAAATTATTTAAATATTTTATAAGTATTAGGTAAATATCTCTGTGGTTTCTAAATTTAACATACCAAATAATTTTTTTCTGACGAATTGAAAGAATTTGATCATAAGATCGTGTTAAAAATTTAGTTTACTTTCCATAGCATAGAATCCGAATCTGAATTCAGAATTGCTCCATCACCCAATTTTTCTAAACGGTATTTTATGTATTTAAAGGTATTTTTCCGTGTTTAAAAAAAAGTTGAGGGCCGTAGGGCAATTGTGACCTTTGATTTGAATTTAACGCGTCAAGATACATATGGATACATTGGTCTAAGTCTTCGAAACAGACTAATTTCTAATTTTTTGTAACTGTGTAGTCAGAGCCATTTAAACATGTCTGTTTATACAATTCAAGTATTCATTTTCAATGCCACACATTTTATTTTAGAAATGTTGAGTGTCCTGAATATTTTGATCGTCAAGTGATTGGCGTTGATGCATCCTTCTCTCTTGGCCTTTTCCCGTTCTTAGAATGATTGAGACCAAGTAAATTCCTATCATTTAATCTAATTTTGTAAAGAATAGTAAAATTTTCAAATGATAAGAGAAAAAACCTCACAAAAGTCGTCATTTATTTATTTATTGTTACTGAAATTTTATTACAGGAGAAGCATACCATTCTGATTGCTGCCTATTTCTACTCGTTTTTACAATTGATAAAATGTCTTCAAGGGTGCCCATATAACAATTCTGCGTCCAATCTCTGCGTCTTTCGTCTTTTCAGTGAGAGGGATGAGAAATAAAATTTTAACAATTGTAAATTTTTAAATGGTAGGGTTTTATCCAAAATACATATATAGTGATGGCATTAATATTTCATTTATTCCTAACCTTTTTACGAGACACAAACAAAGTTGTACAATTTTGTGACTCAAAGAAAATACTATCGCCTTAAATTCATAACGAGTTGAACATTACGAAAAAGTTCTTCGTAGGACCAGAAGTTTCCAATAAAACTGAGAAACGTAATTTGATTCCTGCTTTTTCCTGCAGAAGGGAACTCGACGAATCGATGCATTTCTCACTCTACCGTTTCCTCAACATCTTGAGAGTATTCTACCAGAAAAAAAGTATTGAAGCAGTTTTTTCAATAAAGAAGAATATTTCTGAGTTTGCTTGTAATATCAACTTCCTTCCAGTTTAAAATAACCTCATTCCATTTTAAAACAAGATTTTTAATTAAAAGCAAGAATATGTATTTATTTTCATCAATTTCGATGGAACTCTTAATGTAAAAACGAAGAGGAGAACCAATTTAAATAGAGATGAATTCATTGTTATAAACTCTTTCTGAAAAATCTTAGAAAAGAAATAATAAAATGATTCATAGTTTAGACTTTTAAATATTAACTAAATCTTTTCATAATTCATAGATATGTTTGTTTTTTTTGTATGGATCAAACTTTCTTGTCCTGTAAATGAATTTTTATACTAAATTCTCTCCCAGAAAAATGGTGTCGAAGATGAGCTTATCCATTCATTTGCAGCATTATATTAACTCTTTTTAAGAAACTATTTGGCAGCCAGAACATGCGTCGATATAAATAAATTCTAAATTCCGACTTAAGACTTCATTGAAAATTTTGTCACAATATGCTTTTCAAGAAGCTACTCACCTCAAAGAAAACTGCCGTAAGTTAACACTATTTACAGTATTTTACTGGTTTTGTTGTCAAAATAGCGATAAGAAGTCTATGAATTTCGTAAGAATTTACCGGTGACAAAAACTAGAAAGAGTAAAACTGATTACATGTAACATTCAAAAAGCACTTAAAACAATAAGAGAGGACAAATTGGTATTTAGTGCCGATGTCCGTCGTGCCAATGGTCGTAATATTTGTATATATCCATATACTTTTATAGACCTCATCCTTGAAACGGTTTAGTCACATTGTTTCATACAAGAGATATTTAAATATTTTTGGAGCAGAGAGAGAACATTTTTAAAATATTGTTACAGAAATACGAAGTAGAGTATTTTTTTAATATTATGAAAACACATTAATTCAATATCTAGTAGGTTCTCGGTGAACATACCATCCATTGTGTTTCTTCATTTTTCTGGTTTTCATGTAGTACTTATGAGCACGCATTGCGATTTATTGTTGGCTAGCCTCTTTCTATGATTATGTTCTTTGTTTTGTTTGTCATGCGTGCTTTGATTCACAATTGTATTGACAATTGAATATGACAATCGTATTCAATGCAGATCAATGCGGATTCAAGAGCGATTATTCACGCAAAAAAGTCAAAACCCGATGCGAGGGAAGTCACGAGTGAACTCGCCTATGAGATGATTTTGAAAAACGTGTCTGGGTAAAAAACGTTTTAAAAACATTCATTACCACATCTTATACATTAATATGCCACCATCCTAGAAATCTTGTGTTCTTCTTCCACGTAACAGGACGGAATTAATCATACTAAGTATCATAATTTAGACTATTAAAAGGTTGCGTTGATGATTTCCTATTATTCCATCCTTGACCTTTTTCTTTTCGAGATACCAGTATCACAAACTACATCGAGAAAAGAGGCTACTTCACTCATTTATTTGAAAAGTATGTTACTTCACTACATAAAACCTAGTACTTGGAAGCTCTCGTGCTTCTGATCATGCTTGTATAATTAATATTCGCAAGAAATTGCAGGCGAGTTATGTGATGCTTCATTGTGCATTATTTATTCGTATCGTAATTATACCTGTTCTGATTTCCGGTTTACACCGTTAATGCTAAACTATCGAATGAAACTTGCAAATAACAGCAGACGGGGCAAAGTAGTCTCTGCCATATTATCCAGGTAAATCAAATAGTCGTGGTAAATGAAAGTAAACGTTCGTATTATCGTACAAAAGGTTAGTTTCATTCAATTTCAATTTAATCGTACGGGTTAAGGTAGTCATCATCATTGAGAATATACGCTAGTGCACAAGGGTCACAAAATATACGAAGTAAATCCTACGAAAGAAACCTGCAAGGGGCTGAGAAGAGAGGGCAGAATAATATACAAAAAGGATTAATTCCAAGTCGTGAGGGTTCTTTGTCTCGACGCTCCTTCAAACACACATCTTCTCCCTAGCTCCAAACAATTCCATGCAAATCATAACAAAGTTAGCAAACAGTACTAAAGTGCATAAAGGATTTCGAGATGACCTTATTTATGTGATAATGAAATAAAAACATTATACGATATACGTAAATTTCCAGAGAATACTAGGTCTGTTCAGCTTGCAAGATATATAGTAGTTTAAAAATTGTTTCAAGTGTGGAAATACGTTTGACGAATAATAGAAAACGTATAGTCATGACTAATTAGTTTAAATTTTGTGAAGTAGCGTTCCTCAATTTCAGTATAAGAAATGTACTTTAATAAAATTATTTATTGTATTAAAATAATTTTTTGTTACCGGAACTTTCACATCAATTTTAGTTTGACGTAAAATAAAAAACAATTTTCTTTTTTCAACGTTGAGTCCTTCAGATCTAGGTAATCTAATATATTAATTTGTAACGTACCTTATTTCAAACTACACTTTTATCTTAACTCAATTCACCTTGTTCAACCCAACATTAAACAATGTTATGATATTAACTAGATTTATCACAATAGCGAGAGTATTTTACTTTTTTATTTTTTTTAATGATAAATATTTTTTCATCAGACAGTACACTTCCTAACATTAATCTGAAGTTAGTAACATAGTCAAGTTGTCTTAAAGATTAAATTTTTATTTAGCAATAAAATTAACCAAGTTTTTAATCAATAATAATACTGAAGTTTAATCAATAATAATACTGAATCTTAGGATAATTGATTTTCTTTTAAAGTACCTTTTATATCATATTTCATATGACCTTCATCAATCTTAAATTTAAAGAAGAAGCTAAAACTTAATAAACAGAAAATAAACTTGAGTTGAAGTAAGTGTTGCTCATTCAATTCAGTCGAATAGGGGTATCTGGTTCAGGAGGTAGTTGTGGAGAAACTGGACCCCAGCAATGGATTTAGTTAAAAATCAGTCGAATATCATACCTTTCGTGACTAATGAAAATTTCATTTTGATTGATTAACTTCAGAAATTAAACACTCAAATGTACAACTAAATCTGCGGCTCACCTGATAAAAATACATATACTCCACTCCTTATCTTGACAAAGTACTAGGTCAAAATACTTACATGTCTCGATGAATTTTAATAGGAATCAAGTTAGAATAAGTATACAAGAAATTAATAAAAAGCGTTGCTTTTATTTTAAAAAATTCACTATATAGTAACTGAATCATTAACAGCATAATAGATTAATCTATTGTGAATATTTTAATTACTTTTTCCTTTCTTGTAATTAAGTTATATTGCCATATTGGGAGAAAAGCCATAGCCACTTTCCTATGCAATATTTTTTCTTACAATTGAGAGATAAATACGACTTTTCGATAACAAGGCACCTACATGAGAAGGGAGAGACAAAATAATTGTAATACTCCCCTAAATGAAATTACGAGAAACTTATGAGTTCCATGAAATTCCTAGTAAGCTACCGTGAAATGTGATGCTGAAATTGTGTTCACTCGACCATGTAAGAGAAGTGTTTCGTGAATTCCAAAAGAATCGATGAACGAATAATATTACCATGTACCACTTACAGGTCATAAGATCGTGTCGAAGATCGTAGCGTGACGTTTTCGTGTCGTATGCAGCAAGTCTCCGTTTTCGTGTTATGAAACAAGACGTAAGGTAATAGAGGAATTTAGGTCGTAGTGGCTGTTTTCGTGTATTGCGGTATTCAGTGTGAAGAAATTGAGAAAATCATGGCAAGTTTTTTTTTTTTTTTTTTTTCTTGTACTCTATCACCCTCACAAGACGCGAATTCATTTTCTTTCGAAATGGAAAGGGTTCGTCCAGAAATTACGTAACGCTAAAATTACCATTTTTAATGCTCCCCTCTCCTCTATAACGCACCTGATTCTCACCCCCTCTCAATAATTACATAAAATTACCTACACCCCTGCATTATAAAAAATTATTCCTCTTCGGAAAATATGGAGACAAATTTTGATGCATCATTTTACGTTTCTCATTACGCTTCTCATCGAACGGTTGAATACACAGATTACAAACTAAACGATTAGAATTGCTTTGTAAAACACACCTCATATAAATTAGCGTTACGTCACACCATGGTCAGTTCACCCCTACCCCACTGTACCGCAGTGTAACGATATCAAAGATGTCACCTATTCTCCAAGTTTCGTTACAGAATTCATGAACGGCCTCTTATTTCCGCATTAGAATTCCCCATAAAATATTTTCTATTATTATTGTGATTTTATTCCATTAATTTTTATTCTGAATATAATAATTGCTTCGTTCTATATTACAATAAATTTCCTTATCCTGAGTCATGTGATAGATCTTGTGTCAGTACCGGGAATTCACAAGGAATACCAATCGATAAATATCTTTATAGTCTTATTTATATTTAATTACCACTCCATGAATGCCATGGAATATCATGAAATATGTAGCATCTGGCACGATAATCACGAAGACTGAAACTAAAGAGAACTCTGCCAATTCGTGTCTGTGGAACTCGTTCCTCATATTTCCTTTGCTTAACCCCCCACCCACCCCACCTTCCAACCGCATTGTGAACTCCAACGAGGCACGACAGTGTTACCAACAGGTGAAAGCAATCGATTCACAGAAGCCAGCGAGCGCCGGAAGTCGTGCGGCCACACCGCGGGGTATCGTTCAATTGCAGGCAGTTCCGCTCACCTTCCTGAGCTACCACACAAGTCTTTTTAAATTCACTCTTCATCCACGAGGTCTCGAGAATTTTGACACGCGATTCAGAAGATAAATCACGCTGCACATCATGTGTTTGGAAATATGAGATGATTCCATGAGAATTCTTAACGTTTATTTAACTATCAATGATTTGACATGGTTTATGATAATCGGCATTAATATTAATAATATTAATTAGGTGTATTATATTTGTTGAAGTATTTTCTTGATTACCGACAAATATTTATTTATCACAGTTTCGTTTTTCATAAATAATTCAGAAGGGCATATAGAAATTAATTAAATAAGGTTGTAGTTGTATTTTCTGAATAAATGTATTATCTATTTATTTTAATATGCAAAATATGTACCATCTAGAAAGGACCCCAGTTACAGTCATAACTCATATCATAGTTTCAAAAGAAGGAGCAGATTTGAGTTCGTACAGATTTTCGTAGATGTTAGCATGACTTCAGAATGCGCAGTATGTTCTATGTTGTTAATTTGTGGCCTCTTTTTAATTAAAAACAAAATTTTAAAGAAATGCTGTACCTACGTATTATATTCACATATTTAATTTTTGTACATCACGCTGTTGTCGACGTATAAGTAATCCTGATTAATTATGACGAAAATTGTATCATTCAAGCGTTTTTTCCTTCACTCTGTAATTTATAACGCGTAAATAAGCTATATTTATGGGTGAGAATAAATGGTCTTCATTAGATTTATTATTATTAACACTATACGGAGAAAATTCGCCAGTTTATGATTATACACAAAGTAATGTTTTCAGATGTCACATGATACATTGAGGATAAAACTATTTTTAATCTACTAATAATAAATATCTATATTTTAGGAACAAAGAAGTCGACAAAAGAGAACACAATTTGTCATGAATTGGAATATGAAATGGTTATCTGAACTTTGAAAACCAAAATTTTAAAAATTAATTTAAGTGTGTTACTAATAAATGTATTATCTATTTATTTTAATATGCAAAATATGTACCATCTAGAAAGGACCCCAGTTACAGTCATAACTTATATCATAGATTCTCTATCCCAAGGTTTATTTTGTTTTAAAATTATGCATAATAATTTAACATCACTCGATGTATTCTGTTCTGTTCAGAACAATTTCAGATAAACGCGTATTCTTACAGCGCGGGATGAAGATGAACGCACTCTACCGCCATGTCAAGTGTCTGAAGCACAGCGCAAACGCGTAAAAGGCAAATCGCGGAGGCTTCCTCCTCCTCCTCTTCCTCAAAAATTCCTCTCTACTTCATATACATTCGCTTTCCTCCCCTCACACCCTCTTCCGCAACTGAATCCGTTCCCCCCCCAAAAAAAGGGCCCAGCCGCAAGCCAACACTTGGTCACAAAAAAGCAAAGGAAGTCCAGTGGCCATCCATTCAATGCAGCAGTGAGAACCTACGTCTCGCGCGTTCGTGCTATTGCTGCTGTTTGCTCTTCCTCATACTCCGCGCTCTTTGCGTAGTGGGACTCGGTGCAGAAACAGCTGGTCGAATCCGGAAATTCAGTTCTAATTTTATAAGGAACATGGTTGGGGATTAACGATTAACACTAAAATTATGTAATTAGTTCTATCTATTTACTTTTTAAATTATAGCTTTATACACAGTTTTTAAAAATATCCTGATAAATACGTTTCCAAACTAACAGATAGATAGATTTATTTTAAATTATCATAGATTATCTACAATAAAATTGTTTTTAATTTCGGAGGTACTAATCACTATTGTCTTTAAAGTCAAGTAAAATGAATGTGTGAGGTTTTATGGGAAGAGAGAAACTCCTAGAACGGATAAGAAAAGTGCTATTCATTTTTGAGTGCGGATACTAATATAGATTACTTCAAACCACAATTATTTTCATAAATGTTAAGATTTTTTACTATTGTCATCACTATTTCACTTAGAGTCATTTAATGATACATTATTAATCTGTAATTTAATGATATTGCGAACTTGGATGTCTTTCACATACTAATACTTCCTTTTTTGCTTACACCAGTTCTATACTTCTCTTTTCTATTCTCTACATAGTTCATCATTTAAGCAAGATTCTTGAAACATTTTGTACCTTGTTTTCTTTTAAATCTGCTAGTAATACAAATCGTAAGTTCTTCGTAAGTATTCTTGAAACGTTTGCGCAGTACTTCATGGGTATGAGGAGGTTCTGAATAAAAAACTATGAGGAGACATGTTCCCCAACTATTTGACAATTTTCTAAAAACTTTTTTTATCTTTTTTACTATCTATTGGCGTGTAAAAATACTGATACCGTAAATTAAAATATGTTCTCATGATTTTAACGTTTGCGTAAAAATTTGGTAACTTTGACCAGATTGCGTTGATTGTAAGTAGTAACTACGTCGTCTCCTATCCACCAAAACTGTACACTGATTCCACTCAGTGTCTGCAATGTTTGCATGTGGGAAAAATAATTCAAGGAATCTCTAGTCGATTAATGTTGAGATCTGTCGATATGAAATCTTTCCTCCCTGTATTTTCTGGTCCGCTTTTTTTGTCTATTTTGCCACACTGTGCGTCGCGGCGCGTACCACCATTCACCACCAGCGTCCCCACCGCCGCGTCAACGCACGCGCCATAAGCCTTAAGCGCCATTAAGCGCATCGAGGCGCAGCTTTTTTACGACGCGTGGCGGCGATGGGGGCGGAAAGCTGCGTGGCATGGACGTCACACACTGACAGACCAGCAACGGTGAGCGCAATTCACACTGCTCTCGTACTGCAGATACAGGTGTGTATTAATGATAAAGAATGGAAAAAGTCATGAAAATTCCCGAAATCCTGATATCTTGCACAAAATTCACAAAGAAACGTCGGAACAAAGCTCAGACTTTTATTCATCTACTTTTATTATTTTAATTGTTTATTAATTATTTTGTAAACTTTTATGTCGCGAAGCTAAGACCTGCCCTTCCACCTAACCACATGATTTTGGCGAAGGAATTGGGAAGGAGAGATGGTAGGTTGCCGGGGAGAGTATGGTGCCAAATCGACAATGATCTGGAGTAGGTGAGGGAAATCACTGCTAAACACCTCATCCAATTCCACCAAGGAAGAATCGTTCTCTCGCTCTTTCACTTAATAGATGATGGGCAGAGAAGACGCAACAAATGCACCAATTAAATTTATCTTAACTTTATTAAAATATAATTCTTCGATGCTCTAGATACTCCGGGGAGAGCTTTCATATCACTCTCTGTTTTCCCTCAATGGTATATAAGAAAACAAAATTTTATAGAAAATGTATATTACCAACACATCTATATCTATGTGAAAATATATCTACCTCTAGTTTCTGGATAATTATATAATGTGATATGTGTAAACAAGATATTGTGTGTAATAACTTACATTTAATTTTACATCACATGAAGACAAACACTTTTTCCTAGTTATTTTTTTATTTTAAGTTCATAAGTACATCTTTGAACAAAGAGACATAGCAATTGTCACTACATTTTATTTCAAGAGATATGTATGCTACTGTTTATTAATATTAATTATATACTAGAAGAGGAAAATCTGTCGCAAAAGACAATAAATATCATTAAATTGGTTAACATATCTCCCAAAACTCATGCAGACTGGTTGCTAAAGCTCCAGACAATAAATTATTATGCAAATAAATCGAAGTAGTTCACGAATAATTGTGGTACAAATTAGCATGAATTAACATAATTTACTTAGAAGTTACATCTCACTCTCTTAATCATCGCAAAACAGGTAAGGAGCTGTGCTGAATCTACAAAATTACGTGTTTTGATATCAACCTCCCCATTACAAACGAGTTCCAGTGAACAGAAGTATTCTTTGAAAAACCAATTTCAACAAAACAGAAGAAAGATAATTGTGCTTATTAACCGAGATAAGGCATGAGAGTCACCGCTGGAAAATTATTAACACATCTCATTTCAGGACGAAGAACTTGAAACATTTGGAAGCCGTTAAAATAATTTCATCAGTTACATAGTCACCGATTTAACCTAAACAGACTCAGATCCTTCAGCTTTCTTCTCTAATCCACAGAGGTTATAATTACATTAATATTGATAGGTAAATAAATACCCCATAATTTCTGTCTCCACGAAAGTTGAAATTCCCCATTGTGAGGAATCGATATTATGGTAATATGTATATGGATTGCGTTAGTTTGTTTCAATGTTTTTATTTTTCCTAATAGTTTATCGGTACAAATTTATAAATGTGAAAGTGTGTCTGTCTGTTTACTTCCTAGTCACGACTCAACCACTGAACCGATTGGGATGAAATTTGGCAAGGATATAGTTAACATATATAGGAAGAACATAGGCTAACTTTTATTTCTAAAATGCGTGAAAAGAAAGATAAAAAAATATTTTGACCAGAAATGTCAATGAAATTGGGAAGAAAGACAGTATATTAGCTTACGTTGCATAAACGGTTAGAGATAGAGACAACTATACATAGCAATATTGTTCGTCTCAAAGAGTTAAAAAAAAAAGACGGAGAGGTCATACGTCTCTCTACAAAGTTCAACCTTAATTATCGATAAGACGTTATTAAAAATAGAAGTGTTAAAATATTTCAATTTTAGATATTAATATTAATATATATGTTCCTTTTGTGCGTTTAACGAAGATTAAAAAGTCTTTAAATCGTAAAATTTGGACGAATAGTTTAATTTTTTTAAAGCGTTTTAAAAAAATTGTGCAACCGCACTGCCGATGTTATGTCTTGTATTATATAACTTAATATGATATATTAAGTTATAATAATGACATGTTTTGTTAAAATAATGACATGTTATAACAATACTGCATTATTTATGTAAACGCTAAAGGATGGTCAATATCCCGGCTGAATCGTTGAGAGTGAATTAGAATTATTTGTGTATAAAAGGTTCTTAAAAATTTATACTTTGTAGAGAATATCCGCGACTGGACCTCGACATAAGGAGGAGGTGGTCCCGCTCCGGACCGTTCAGCATAAACCTGCAACTGAATACGTAATCATTTTCCTGAGATCTGAATACGCCTGAGTTCAGTCAGAATATTGATTCATGAGCAAACGATACCATAATATCGCTGATTTTGAATGAAGCTGGCGAGTCAATAACTCAGATATCTTCTCCTTGAGTTGACTTTTGGAGCAAAGTAGTTCACGGTAAGAAGATGGAGGTTAAAAGGAAACTCTACTTCATTACCCTCGCTATTTGCCCAGCCGACGAACAGTGAGATGGCGGTTGACTGTCTTAATAGGACCTTGAACCTATAAAAAGGTAAAATAGAGTTCCATAAGCAACAGGAAATACCTCAAGTAATGTTGGAGGGCGAGAAAGTAACGAGTGATACGAAGTGTGGAAATAAAGAATTACAAAATTATTGCACGAGGCTTGGCAGATAAGGTGGTCAAAATCAACAAGAGGATGACTTACATAATTTATCAGTGATGTAACTTTCATGACGAAAGAATAGAAAAAAGCTTAATCCAGGATCTCGACTTATACAAATATTGACGGGACATGAAAGTATAAATTCGTATCTAAAGAGGTTTGGAAGGAGAAGTAATGGCTTGTGTTTATGTGGAAAAGAAGAGGAGACTGTGGATCATGCACAGTGGAATTGTGATTTGTACTGAGCAGAAAGGGCAGAATCTATGCGAGTGATGCTGACGATGTAGTACACCCGACAAATTGGAGTAAATTGATAAAGAGCAGAGAAAAATATACGGTTTTCAATAAATATGTAAATGGAACATGGGGAAGAAGGGAAGATATAAATGAATAAATTATTATGTTATTGTAATGTAAGATCTTAAACGAGAAGCGGACACTACAAGTAAATATTAATTGAATGATAAATGTCGTGGTTAACGTCGTGGAATATCGCTCTATTGATACACGACAAAACAACTGTTGTATTTTTTCTGTCTTTTTGGGGTACCAATAAATAAATAAATAAATTAATTAATTAAAACCTCAAGGAAAAACCTCATGAGTTAGATTGGATGGGGCTGTTCTAGTGTGTTCAAGGAGTCATAGCATTAACAACTCAATGTAATTATGTGACGTTTTTAACATTCATATTCATTTATGTTAATTATGTGCTAAAATATATTAATATGCGATAATTTATTAATAAAATTTTATGATCAGACTAATTTTAGAAATGTGGAAGTGTACTTATCTGTTTGCAAAGACATTGCAAGCACTTGCAAGGCAGAGACGAAGTTGGAAACCAAGAAATGACCGTAGAGTATACGTTGTCGTTAATTTAATATTTCATAAGTTTTACATTCATTTTTATTGTAATATCAAATTGTAATATTTTATTTTAACTACTAAAAAGATTGAGCCGCATAATACGTAGAATAAAAACGAAATATGCTGGACAAAACACGTAAGTCATAATATTATTAATATGACAATTATTATGAATATTCCATGGGTGGTTATTGAGTGCACGACTCTGAGGCAGAGATTATCACTGACTTTGCGTTACACCAAGTTCACGGAGCAGACTTTCTTGTTCGTCTCAATGAGATTATATCCAGTGATTTGGTCTAAATCGTACCAGAAGACTTCTCATTAATTAATTGGATGGGAAAATTTTCTAAGTTCGAAAAAATCAGATATTTGTATTTAACGCAATCTTGATGTCTTCAAAAAGCAGCATCATATTTTCAATTATGACGCACGCTTCATACATTTTCGTGTAAGTTTTGAATACTCTTGATGACAATCCATTACAAAATCCAAAATTTTAACTACCTGCTTCTATCCTCCTTTTACACGCTGGTGATATGAGCGACTAGGCGACTGTTTTTGACTGTTCTGAATCTTTTATTTCATGGAAGAATAAATTATTATATATCAACCCGTCTAATAAACTTTGGACTTTGCCTTGCTAATGGTTCAATAAAACCATCTTGAAGTTATGCGAGTTCTTATGGACAAAGCCTCTGATGTTTATAAATAAATTCGTACGTAATTTCTAGTCATATCACATAAAGCTATCACACGTGTACAAATTTAATATAGAAAGGAACAGAACGAAATTTGAATTGTCTTTCTGGATTATGAAGAAATATATTCGACGAAAAAAGTGTCAAAACTTGAGAGCTTGAGTCGAACTAGAGACCATTTTTTAAATGCGGTGTTTCAATTGAAACGTTATTATAAATGAATCGTAGTTTTTAGTCAAATAGAATGCTGTTAAATGATTTTAATAAAAACATCTTAGATAACATTACTGAAAGTTTTATTAATGGTTATGTTCGCTTGACCACCGACGCTCCTACTTAACGTGAGCTTCTTCATGATGCTTGAGGAGTCACGATCTCAATTGGGTGAATGTGATCCCTCTTGGGACAGTGGACCTTCACTTGGTCTGTTTCATCTAGTTTCATTTTGTTACCGTTCGAGAAACTAGACGAGTTTCTGGAACCTCTTGCGAGTTTCACTCTTTTCTTATTTTTTTATTTTTATTTAATATATTGGACGTTTAATTTATTCAGTTCTATATAAAGTTTATGTTGTGCAAAAAAAACACTAAATGAGTGATTGGTGGGGAAGAAAAACGTCAAAACATCGGGAAAATGAAAGAAACGTTATTGTAAAATATATTAAAATAATAGTTTACTTCACATTCTCTCTCTCTCTCTAATAT
>NNCF01126842.1:235171-261135 GCA_002313205.1 Laupala kohalensis | reverse complement strand
TATATATATATATATATATATATATATATATATATATATAATCTTAAATAAAAACACCGCGGCAAAAATGCCTTGTTGTAATAAGGTCAACTAATAATCGTTAAATTGTTGATAGCGAGGATTTATCACACAATTTTAAATAAAAACTAAACTTTAGTAAAAAACATTGTGAGTATTTGGTTAAAATGAAACGTGTTGGCATGAGAAAACAATAAAAAGGCGATAAAAGAACTATTTTTATTCTTGCTGCAGAAGTAAATTGTGCTGTAGTAAGAGAGTGCTGGAATGAAAAATCCACCTCTGCCTTAGGGTTCACGATCGGAATTGATGGGATGGGTCCTTGCATGCTTCTGGTGAGTAAATTATTTTATCGTTCTCCACGTGTTCATACGCAATTTATACTGCTTTTTCGACAAATGTTTTATTATATTATCATTATTATTATCGTCATTACAGCTCTAAAGAGTTTTAGATAAAAGTACACCTAAAACTCACTTTCTTGACTTATCCCCTCGTTCTCGTGATGAGCTACTGAATGGAAATGAAGTAAACGTTTATTCTCTGTAGTGTAAGGGATGGAAAGAGAAAATTCCCGTGACGGAAATGAGGACAACACTGGCTTTAGATTAAATCTCTCCACAGCTCACGCCTACTTCAAACTCAAATGAGCCACACGCCCATTTCAAGCACGAAACGCTTCCACGAAATCCACTTTTATATTCCAGGGAGGATTAATATTAATGTACCGTGTCTTATCATCAAATAAAATAAAAATACAGAGTACAAAATCATACAATATAGAGTAATTTGAAATAGGATACATTCCATTGCTTTAAATATTCAATTTTTTTTTTATTTAGCATATGGCTGCGTACATAGTAATAAAACACGCCAACTTGTATGTGGTCCTTGACCGCATATCTCAGATTTCTTATAACAGTATAATATCCAGGTCTTTTAGCGATCCTACAGCCTCCGTCTTGCATTCGCAAAGTCATCCACACTGCCCGCAAAACGCCTGAGAAGACAATCAGAGATTATGTGGGTCATAGTCTGTTTCACATCGCCACATCGCCACATCGTACAGCGGAGTCTCTCATATTCCCCACCCATGGACTGAGCAACTAATAAATAAAAATAGTTTTATCTTGCACGTTTAGTTAGTAAGTCTTAAATATTTGAATTTCAAATTGTAATGAATTTTAATTAATATTTTCACGCCTTGTCGGAATATACGTCGTATAGATCTGACTCTGCTACAGTTTTCTAAAGTATCATAGGTACACCAAGGACAAATTAAAGCGTTGTCGATCTCCCGACCCAGACACTTATCTTCACATTGTTTCTGCAAGCTCCCTAAGAAAACACTCCGAAGTCTGTACAAATATTTTCTTGCACAAATGGCGGAAATAATTATCACAGAATAGTCTGCCTTGTCACATCACATCTCGTGCTAAGTATATGTGAGATAAAATAGCGATAATATTGCGTTTCCCCATATTTCCATCAATACATTGCAAAGTGGATACTCTCATCTAATGTCTTCATACTTTCTTTCGAACCTTTGTTGTTGTCAGTAATACGTGTAACTCAGTGAGGAAAAAACCAATGACGCGCTATACAATATAAGATTAATAGATGGGAGATCAGACGTGTAAGTACTCGCACACTGGCCTAACAGGCGCCTAGATCTTAAACTTAATTTCAATCAACCTCGTATCGCACCGACGAGAAGCAATAAAATATTGATAGATATACACGCTACATGAAAACCTATCCGTCACATTAAGGTAGCAGGTGCGTGCCAGGTGCTAGTCAACCAATTAAATATTTTTTTGAAATTTTCAAATGTTATCTATTATGTTTATCTAACAAATAGTCCTTATAACAGTAATTCATGAATTATGGTGCATTAAAAACTACAAGTCATTTATTATACGTATTGAATTGAAACTATGTATTTAAAAATTAGTCTTGTTTGACTTACGTTTTCTAGTATTTCGAGTTTTTGTTGAATAATTTGCTTAATAGTTAGAAGAGACAAGGAAAAGTTTGTACTGCTCTTTCCTATATTAAATTATTATCTATTAGAAGTTACATGGAAATTTACCTAAAAACCGTTCCAGGGGAAGCTTTTTAAAACAAAAAAAAGTTATTTCACAGAAGTACTTGAAACACACAAAAATTGCACAAAAATTATACATGCGTGCGTTTTTGGAAAGAAACTTCCAAAACAATCTAACCAACAAGAGTCGACTGGTTTTGCAAGCAGTTCCACTGTTATCTCAACGTATCGTCAGAATTTTTTAGAGTATTACAGAAAATAATATTAAATAAATAAATATTTATTATCAAAAAGAAGTAAACTAAGCATGACCACGTGGGAGATAATAAACTAAGTTACTCTCCGAAAATAAGCAAAGGAACCATCCCATCAATTCCGATCAAATGTCCAAGGGCAGTGGCAAGGATGTTTATAAAAGATATCATTTAATAAGTGCATACAGTTATCCATTTATTATTCTAAAATGAATCGTAGATATTATGTGCGGTAAATATTCGATATTAATAAATAAATAGTATTAATAACATTTCCGTCCATGGGAAATACTCCACAAACCGAAGGAAAACCAGAGAAAATCCCGGGTCAGAATGGGAAGAATTAGAAATTGAATTGGAATTAAGCAGGATAGAGGAATCTATTTAATCCCATCCATAAATTTGCATGCAAAAACTCATCCTAGTGTCCCGATACCAGTAGATCCAACGAGTGGAAAATCGACTCCCAATCTAAATCAACTGGTGACCCTCGGTCAGGGACAGCGAACTCTGGGAGAACGTTTCTCCAGTTTAGGACGTACCATTTCTGGCGCCACAAATCACGGTGCAGAAAGAAACGACTTCCTATCCATTCAGGAGCCAACGTGAGTCGCGAAGGAAAGGAAAGAAGCGCTTTTGCGAATCGATGAGCATTAATCGATGAAAGAGTCGCGTTGCTTCCACTGCACGACGCCAGGATGAGCCACTGTCGCTAGAGATTCAATTTACCTGCAAAGACAGTCATCAAAGATTTCGGGCTCCAAACTATGTGGATTTGTCTAAAACAAATGTCAGAAGAGATCAACAGTAAAAAATACATATGTATTTGCATATGGTTGCGAACTAGAGTTTATTCCAATATACTTAAGTGTTCACAATATATTTTAGTTTACTCGAAAGAAATTAACGTGTACTTTAAAAGACATATCAAAACAAGGAACAGAAATATCAAAAATTTCATGACTTATCAAATATGCGATAGTTTAAAATAATTTATATTTCAGCTGTTCCTTCGTAAGATCCTTTAATTTTCTCGAAAATCAGTTCAATTTCAAAACCTAAAATTTGAATTATCCCGAAATCCTAGTATTACCACATAGGCGAGAGAGTAAACCCGATATCTTTCTCCCTTAGATGTTTTGAGACGACAAAAGCATGTTCCTCACCTAATACAAAGGAAGTTCTTGACTTGGAAGTCCCTTTTACAATTACTATTCACCTTATTATCAAACTACTTTATATAAATAATATAATAAATAAGAATATAAAAGACATTATGAAATTGAATATCTTCAAATCCGCGGTTAAAAACTACCTCCTGCACCAGTGCTTCTACACTGTAAAAGAATTTATTGATTTTAATAAAAGTTAAATTCGTCTTGTACTTTATCACGCCATTGCTGTAGCACTTTTTAAATAACTTATAACAATTTCAAAAACTATTTTCTTGCATGATTGTGTTGCCGTATGGCTCATATTAATTTAGTTTTATGTGTACTCAACTTTGGCACGGTTGTGTACATTAATTCTGTAGCCCCATCCTGGCCCGGGTTTTTCTCCGTTTTTCCTTCGGGTAGAGGCGGATTTCTTATACAGGTTCTCTAGGCTTTGTCTAGGGGCGTGTTTATTGTAACAATAAATCGTGAATTTAGAGTTTTTTCAACTCTTATGATTTTTAAACACTATACTCAGAATAATCAATAGTTCGATAATAACTTGTACACGTAATTTTTTCGTAAATTTACAAACATATTGACATTCTATTAGTATTATAACTCTAACAGCTAAATTTTTGTCCTATCTAGGAACTTATGCTGAATTTTCTTGAATTTATCTCTGCCTCAGGGCCCTTGATCGGAATTGATGGGATGGTCCCTTGCTTGCTTCCGGAGAGTAAATTAGTTTATTGTCCTCCACGTGGTCATACGCAGTCTGTACTGTTTTTTGACAATAAATTTATTATCATGTTAATGACAAAAATTCTTCAATAATACAGTTTTTGAAAGTTAAGCTACTTTGATTTACGACTTAGTACTGTAGTAAAGTAGTTATTAAGGTAAATTGAAGAGTAAAATGTGTAAGTACTTATTGTGTCATTTTAAGATGCAACATCTGTTATAAATCATCCAGTGTTTATAGCAGAAATCTTTAGAGAAAGCCATCAATAAAAAACTCACACCGTCTTGATATCTTCAATATGACTGATATTTCTAACTTCGTATGTGTCATATTACTATCAATCATAGTGGAAAGACAAGGAGTGCCATTGTGCACAGGGGTGTAGAAGACGTTGGACAGCCAATAAAATGCGAGACAAACGCAAGAGGGGGAAGTTGTATAGATTTATGTAATATGTTTGACATAGTTGAAGGCGTGAAGATACTAGATATTTTCTCAAGGACTTAAGACTGCAAAGGTCTTGAGAAGGAAAAGGGGCTAAAACCTCGCCACTTACAATTTAAAATGTAAATATTGTAAATAAAATACCCCATTGAAGTGAACTTAATTGAATTGAATATTTTCTTTAAAAATCACTAACTCAATAAGAATAAAGAAAAAGGAGAAAACATAATGCTAAACATTTTAAATTAATTTCTTACTACCAGTCTTGACATAACTTGTCTCAGTGGTATTACCAAGCTGACAATCCGCTGATATAACAAAGGAAACAAGACATGAAAACATATCAATGAGCTAATCTGTCCGGATATCTTCCACCAAACCTCGCGTGTTCTCGAGATGTATAAAAAAAGATGATAATCGCTTCGAGTTAGGAGAGCTCTTGTGAAAAGGTGACGCTAATGATCTGCTGACATACGAACGACTTCACTAGTGTAGCGAAGCATCAGAGGTTCAATTGATCACTATGTCTTCAGTGCACGCAAGAAGTTCACTTTTCATTTCCTACTTCGGGGTATTTTTCTCCCGATGGATTAAATTGGAGTGAACTGATTACATTGCCACTAAGCTATAACTCATATTATTTGCCACCTTAATCTCGTCGTTTATCTTCTATTCCGTATCATCACTTTTATTAAGCAATTACTCAATTTTTTTCTCTCTAAATGCCTCAGTCCACCAGAGTACTTCAAAGCCAACCCAACCCGATTTATCATATAAGTTTTTAGCGTTATGATTTGTTTATCCTTCGTTTTATGAAGAGTAAACAAAAATATCTCATTGATATAGAAAAAATGTGACTTTTAAATTATATCGCGAGATATCACGAAAACCATTTTATAAAATCACAAATCGGGAATTCAAAACATTTTTCTACACAATTAGAACAACATCCCGTAAAAATTTTGAGCTCCTATCTTTAATGTTTTTCCCTCTACATTGATGAGTCAGTTTGGGTGCACAATTAAGCAATAGTTTTCACCCCTTTTCTCCCATTTATAAGGGGAATATCAAAACTCTCTGACGTTCATCGAGACAACAATACAATGATTGAATGGAAAAGTTCAAAAATTAGGTATAAAACACAAATACATGATTTGAGTCGCATATAGGTCAATAAAGACATCGTTGCACTCTCTAATCTCAAATCGATAAATTATCATAGAAGTACTGGGGAAGTGAATCCTATTAATCAAGTTGGGTACAAAGGAAGTTTCCAGGTCGAGGGTGGGACACGTATATAATAACCTAGTTACATGGCAAAATTTGCAATTTTTTTTATTTAATACATCAAATGAATAAATTTATCAATTGTAATTAAATCTCAAAAATTTGGAGTGAAAGAATGAAAAAAAAACAATACGATGTGTGAAGAACGTGTTGAGAGACATACATATGCCTACAAGTACGTCCAAGAAAGTAAAAAATCACATGGATCAATTCATAGTATCTTAGTTTATATGTTAATTAATTTCCCCAGTTCAGGAGATAATGCAATGAATGGCAATGATATATGTTATGTCAAAAAACCGAACATTTCTAGAAAAACTTAAAGGTCTTCGAATTTTGGATGTACTCCGTTTCTTCGAATTTCTCTCGGAATTAGATTTAAGGGATAGGTATTTCAAAATATTCTTCGTAAAAACTCACGAGTTATTAGAATTTTAAACGCCCATCAGTTAATGCGAATATTGAGTCATACGATGCAATCTTTGGATGGAAAATATATCCCGCCTGGTGCATTTCCATCAGAAGCTAATAATATTATCTAATTCTATCAATATATCTAAAAGGCTTAAGTACGTCAATCTGCCACTAGAGATCTCTATTCTCACCCAGAGACTTCATGATGATAAAATATACATAATTACTTATTCATTACATGGAAAATCGCCACAAACTCTGAATGCCAATTCACTAATTTTAATGTAACATTGAATCGATTCTATAATTTGTATCAAATTCTTTAATTTGCACATGAACAATTCAATGATAATGTGTTTTCCCTCGAGACAACATAGGAAGACCTCGTAGTCACTAGCTCAAGCATCACTCTCTCTTCAGACTTCATCGAGTCAACATCTGACCATAACTGCGTCCGTCATGAACATTTTGTGAAGCGTGTTGTGCATGGGATAAAACTATACCTTTCCTTCAACCATGTGATGCGAGCATCTGGAACTGTCGTGAATGTGGCTTTATTATAACCATGGAAAGACTTTAAATACTACTAATGGATCCACACACCTTTGCTGCCTCCTCCATCTTCCAACCGCTTGAGACGCTGGACGCCAACTGAGCATTAGCAAATGCTACAAGAACTATATTTCACTGGCCAGTGAAAATCTAACGAACAGTATGATCCATTTAACTTGCCTTCATTGACGAATTCAATAACATTTAACTGAACCTTGTTGTACATAATCATGAATCCTTTATCTTTAAATTAATGCCATGTGTTTAGTTGTAAGTTTTAGTATTAGATATTTTACGTGTATGACCATTGATTTCTTGTGTGTTTAGGTTATAATTTTGGTGGGATTATTAGGGAACGTGGTTGTGTGTCATTCCTTTGCAAAACAATATTTGTATGTTCATTGATTTATTGTTTGTTTTGATATAAAATCATGGTAATCCATGTGGTCCTCCAATTTAAAATATTTTAATTATTAAAATCAAGATACCTTCCATTCCCATAACTACCAGAGTGTTTTTGGGGAACGGCTCATGCTCCACCGACCTCTACTTCTTCTCTGAACTAATAATNATATATATATATATATATATATATATATATATATATATATATATATATATATATATATATATATCCCCGCTTTCCCATAATTCTTCGTAACAATGCGATTTATCTTTGTCGTAAGCAGAAACAATTTCGCATCGTAACAAGATACTTACTTGTTTTCTGCTAAGCTCATGATACGTCGACGATGAGTGGAGAAACGCACGACGCGGCGAGGACGATCCTTGAGGGCGACGCATCAAGAGATCGTGTCGTAGTTTCCGTTGATCCGATTCCCCTCGGAGATGTGGTGCCATTACGCCTGCTCACGCGCGTAATCCTTTAACTCAACTGCTGTGTTCTGGGACCAAGAGCTTAGCCGTGTGCCACAACGTTCGCCTGGAACGATTCCATTACGAATGGAATATGTCTCAAGTACTGATCTCATCACTCCGGTTCACAAAGTGCTCGTATCCACATAGCATGTAGTAGCAAGAAAGTTTTGTGAACACGACTTTGTTTTTACATCCTCACCTCGGGTTTAAAGGGCTTAAAATGGTGGAGCGTAAGACCTAGTTTCCCAAAATGCTCCAATGACGTTCTACCGAGAAAACAATTATTTGCACGAGGTATTTTTCTCCGACCAAAGACAGCCGATGAACTAATTATATATGTGGACAAGATGGGATAATCCAAACATTTGATATTTCTCGATGTCTAAGTTAAAAGAATGTTAGTTGAATCTTGTGGGGTCTATATTTCTTTTCAGAAAAGAATTATGCAGAAAGATATTCATGTTGTTGTGTCCATGCGGAAATATTTCCATACAGACTCCGTTCGGCAACCTATATTAAATTGTTTATTAACTGTCACATTTTTATTACATTAATTTTTATTTATGTAATAAGTTAACGTAACCTAGGCGACACTAGTTGAATGCAAGTCGGTGAAAAATGCAGTTCGAAGTAATTACAACCGCAGTCGGTCGTAACCTATCTTCTCCTATTTTACTTCTTTAGACATACAATTTCGATATTACGGTCTTTAGATCTTATTCACAATACTGAAATGTACGATGAAGTTAAATATTTAACATCATAATTGCAAATGAAAGCACTCCAAAACTTTTTTTTTACTGTCCATAGTTGGATGGACGATGGAACAAGACTTTTTTTAGGTCAGGAAATTTTCATGGATCCGATCTAATTTCCAAATGTATACTATGCAAATGAGAAAGACAAACTAATTAAAATTGTGGGTATACCAAGGTTACAACAAGTTATTGGCGCAACCAACGAGCATATTAACAAATTGATACTGTGGGGCGTTTACACACGGAAATACTGCTCCGTATAGGTTGTCGCAAGACGAAAGTTGTGAAACTCAAAATTCGGTTTAAGAGCATTCTTTTATTAAAAGAATTTAATTTTTAAATAAAGATATTTCGTAATTAATCAATAACTTTATTGTTTTGTGAGTTACTCGTATATTTTGAAAAATATAGAATATCCAAAAAGTATGTAAATAAACACACACAAAATTGTCATGTATATTTGATTTTATTTATTGTCATTTGGTCTATTCAAGGATCAAATTGATTGCTAATTCCTTCGATTTGGTGCTCATTGGGAAAGAAGGAAAGGATAAAAGTCAATTTTCTTCCGATTGCAGTGTTTACTTAGGAATGTAAAAGTTTTATTCCTATATTATCGCGCTTACGCCATAAAACTCCGAATATGCATCTGTATTCCATTATTGTTTGTCGTGTTGTTTAATTGACTACAGATGAACTAAGTTCCCTATGAAACAACGATGCCTTATGGAAACCAGTCTCGTTGAATATTGAATCAAGTTAATATAAGAAAATTAACTATTTGAGGACTCAATTTTCAGAGTTCCTTTCAGTTCGTTACGTTTATAGCCACAAGATCAGCCATAAAAAATACTAGAAATTGCAACGAAATATTTTAATGGTAAAATTGCTATGGTTAATATTTTGAGCTCTGTCAAAGAACCTCGGTACAAAACTCGTTAAATATCTTCTGTTTTGTGTTTTACGAAAACTTTTCACTCCTTTTATACCCCTCGTATTTTTTATAATTAAATAGACTTCTTATTAATAGAATACCTAGTTTTCAACCCGCTTTACATTTCTAGAAGTAATAAACAATGCTTTGTATTTAATATTTTCGGAGAATTCTTTAATATCAATTTGGAATAAGTTGCATTTTCAAGAAAACTGACATCACAGCAATATTCTATTGGATAGAAAAAGAACAGTTTTAGTTATAAAATGGTAATCACCAGTATTTCGCGTGGAAGCCACTTATCCGGGATTCTTGCGTCTTATCATTAGTTATTTACAAAGGCTTTTCGGTGACGGAAATTGCTTCTAAATGCTGTATTGTAATACATATTTGATTGCGCATAGTTTTGAATTATGTACGAGTTCATGGCTAGAAATCTCACTCAATCTACATCTTATTCATATTTACCCAGAATATCTAAGTGTTCAAAACAAAAGGATATCACATTTTAGGTTTCTCTTAGATGGCAGATAGAACGTCTCGCTATAACGTATACTTTTAAATAAGTAAATGCATTATGTTAAGTAAATATTACAATAAAATTATTTTACTTATTTAAAAGTACACGTTGTGGCAGGCCGTTCTATCCTAGCATGATGTTAAGTAAATTAGCATAATAATTAAAAGGTAAAGTGAAATAGAAACTTGCAATGAATCAAACAGAAAAAAATTTTCACGCCATTTAAATACGAATTTTAAAACACTCCTCGCTTCTTTGTTTAGCACGAGATAGTTCTCATCTGCTTTCTAGGAAGACTCAATATATCACATCTGATGACTTCGAACAATCATTACTTATTTATTTTAGTATAATTGTATTGTTTATTAAGAAAATTCAAACGAAAATGAGTATTTTAATGCCAATAAAAATAATTGCGAATACTTAATCATACTTTTAGAAAGTTTGAAACCAGAGTATAAAAATAAATCAACATTTCGGTAGTAAACGCACAAAATATAACCCTTGAAACATCAGAAATATGCTTTCAGTCGCGTTAGTCAAAGGATATAGATTCCACGCCATTGTTGGAGAGAACTTTATGAAACCCATTAAAGGCCACGAGTAACGAGCGAAGCACACGGAGAAGGGCAAAGGCGAACGATGGCTCGACACCGACAGAGCCTGAAGCTAGCTGGCGTCCAACGTGCTTTGATTACCTCGATGCTTTGACAGTTCGACCGCAACACGACGCTCGTCCGCGTAAATGAGGGAGGTTATCAGCGTCATCCTCACTACTGGAAGGATCAAGTCCCTGGGATGGGACGGACGCCCTACCGATCAAGAATTTAGGTCGTCCCACAGCGCCACAAGTAACACCAAACAGGGAATTTTTAAAAAGAGTGCAAGCTCTCAACAAAAGCTGTACTATTAAACGAGGCAAAAAAAGTGGACGGGGTCCAGGGCTTCCGGGTCCTACTATTAATTAAAAAATTAAATTAAACAAAACCATGGTTCAATTTATTTTTATTTAATGACTGTTTCACTGACTGAGTCGACGATGAGTTAATATTAATACCAGCTGATTCTCCGAAGCATTGTTTACGTGAATTTTTTAATATATCTGCAACTTTATTCTTTCTCACTTTCCCATTGATACCCAGTGAAAACGTCATCTATAAAAGTTGGAAATTTCAAAGGTTAATTGTTGGAGGTTGGTGTGCATTAAAAATAACTTATTTTCACTGATATAATTGAGAAAGAGTTTTTTTGAAAACGCCAATTTCCCATTTAACTCCCTTAGGGGTAAATTATCCAAAAGTCCTTTCTTAGCCGACATTTTCGATGTTTTTCCCAGTCACGCTTTCCCTACCTCTAGGAATGTCGTGCACCTCATGAGATCTGCAGAGTAAATAATGCCACTGTAAATACGATTATTCATCTCGGAATACACAAAACATATAAACTCGACCCTCATATCGATCTTTTTACGTTATTTTTACGTCTCGTTCTTCCTACCCCCAGCTCGAAGGATATCGTTCCCCTATGTGATCTCTACTTGAACTTAACGCCATTTGTAGTTTAAACATCTCAACTGCCCTGAAACTACGCAACGGATGCATTTTTTAAAATTTCAAAATCAGTTTTTAACCAGTCACGGAAAATGGCCAAATCTCGGGCATTAACTGCAAGTACTTTTAAAAATAGTTCATGTAAATGATAATTCAGTTTTCCGGTTTTTCACTAGCAAGCGACAAAAATTCATATTTTTTTATTTCAAATGTAAAGGAAAACATATCACAATACATAACAGTAGCTATAGTATTGAGTACTTCCATCAAAATATCGAATGCACTTAAATAAAGAGTTTTAGAGTGAAGTTTATTTTCAATGATTTTTTATATTTGTATTTATCTGGATAATGTGTTTCATATTTTCATTGCGCGTATGTTCATTACTTATTAATATTCTTTACGTACTGCAATTGGTTAAAGAGAATATTTTTTATGAATACATAGTATAATAATGTTCATTTACCTATGGTAGAAGAATATATTAATGCCAATGGGGAAGAACAAGTTTCAGGCAGGCGACGTTCATTAAAACTTCATATTTCTTCTTTTTTGCTTTTTCAAATATTCAGAAGAAAAACCTGGATTTGCATAGCACTGGTAAATGATAGATGAGACACATGAAAATAAGTAAAAATAGTATACAGGAAATCTAGGACGTTAAAAATTAATTTATTATATCTCATATAATATATTTTACTATTCATAACCCTCGAACATTGCAAAATTAATCAATGAGGTATAGTTTATTTTTCAATTCTATTAGTAGCAGGTAAGAAATATCGCACTTACAAAATCAATTCTCTACTAACATTGTATGATATATTAGCACAAAATTGTACATTAGCACAAAAAAGTAAAATTTTGCGTTTGGAAAATAGTTTGTTCTTATTTTAAGAGGTTCCATGTGCGAAGATTTCTGTTTTCAAATCTTCATATTTTTTAATTTTATCATTGTAAGTAGTTCGCAGGTTGTAGGTGTTGGTTACTGCAATATCTATGGTGTGTGTGTGTAATTTTCTCGAGTTTATTATTATTACTATTGTTATTTTTATTATTAGAAACAAGAATAACAATAAAGTTAAGAAAAAAATTATATATGAATAGGGATATGATAAAAAGCATAAATAAAGTGGTCATGTAAAATGCTTACAAGTATGCGTAAGAAAATTACTTGATAAAAAAAGGAATATTAATCAAGAAAGACATTCAAACTAATGTTAATAAAAAATAAAACTATTGTAATATTTAATCTAGGTTAAAAACTAATTAATCGTAAAAACAGGAATGAAAACAATTATTCCTAAATAATTATATCCACGAATTATTTAAGTTTTATCAATATTCATTTGAAATATAAATATGCATACGCTGCGAAATATTAAAACTACAATTTTTCATTCTCTTAAATGATGCATGGGAATTAAAATTTTATAGAACACGAAATTTCTTCTAATTTCATTCCTTTCATTAACAGACTCTTCAAAAGCCTTTCAATGCAACGCTTAGTGCAAACTCAATTATCGGAGACGCATTTAATCGTCCAATTTCAACTTCACGAGTTATCTGGGTCATCAAGAAATCTTGGGCTGCGATCATCGTATTTCAAAATGAGCAAGATTATTTCTCTCTTTATCGAGGCTCAGAGTGAATATAAATCCACAGGACCCCGGAAAGTGGAAGTAAAGAGAACATAAACGAGAATTAAGATATAGGCAGAGCGTCCTTAACAATGCGAAGGAGAGTTCTCACTCGAGATCGCAACTCAGTGGAGATGAAGAGATATTTTCACTTTAATGAAGGTGAAAGTCGAAATCCTTGAATAGTTAGTTTCCTTGAGCATAGTAACCTTCAATGGATTCAAACGTGGAGATCGACGACATTATTGAAGTTAGAAATTTGTTATCATGTTCATCTCGCTAAAACAGTTAAGGAAGTTGGAATGCTATTCAGAAGAGAGAAAAACGACTCCCGACAAGTGAACATCAAAATGAGCTTAAGTTTATGAGTGCGTATTGCCCTTAGATGGTTGTGAATAATTGTATGACGCGCCTTAAAATTAATATTTGAAAGTGGTTGAAGAATGAAAGTACTTTTCATAAAGCGAATGTTGATAACACTATGGATAATAGCGACGTAGCTGAGAAACGGGAAAAACAAAACGGTAAAGGTGTAAAAGCGTAACAGAATGGCAGCTGTAATATCAAATGGATAGAAATTGTAAAATCTGATTATTGCATATATATTATACGCGAATTACTGCGTTACGTGTTACATTAATGCTTGTTAAAATTTTCATAATCTTGATTTGATTCTTAATTAGATATAAATGTCATTTTATACAATTGCATCATTGTTCCACTGTATGAGCGATATGTTTTCATGATATTGCTCCTTTTATTCTAAAGTTTTACGATAATGTTGACCAAAAAACAAAATTATATATCTAATTTATATAAATGACATCCAATTACCTATATATGATATTAACAAGATCTTCTTTCGAGAATACTCCAAAAGAGAGAATAAATAACTTATTAATTTGTTAGAATATACCTGAACATATTGTCAAAATTTACATAATATACGATAAAATACGATACGATATAATACGAGAAAATATCGGAAAAACAATCACAAAAATTAATTTGTCAAGTATCATAATATATGCCTAAGATTACCCTCGAAAATTCCCGGTCAGTAGATACAAGGTAAAAACTTGGCATGTTGCATCAAATAAATTATAAAATTATCATTAATTAAAGGTATTTTTATATGATAATATTGTACAATACTTATTTCCATGATTTGACTTAAAGGGGAGGAAACCATGTAATTTACCCCCTTCTGACATCTCCCTATCTTCTACATCATAAGGTCATTCCCAACCAGAGAAAAATAATTCCACCTATCGTGATTGCTCGTCATTAATAGTCACAAATAAGACTTAAGTTACGATAAATTAAGACTTATTATTAATTTTAACTAATTTGCAAACAACATATCAGTTTATTATAGTATATCGTAATACTTTCAAAGTATATCAGCATTAAATTAAATTACAAAATCTGTGAAGTTCTTTTAAATGAACCCTCCCCCTAAGTGTATAAAGTTGTCAAGAAAACGGCAATTATTTGGCATTTTCACAAATGGCAAATTACTTTATTGAAATATGAAAACAACAACCTTCAAAAGGTTTCCTTATCTCTACATTTTCTTCGATTCAAACACCGCTTAAATAAATATTTATGTGAGAAATAAGTATTTCATGTCTTTTATCGTCACTGAAAACAAATCTATGAGAACAGGTAGATAGCATAGCAACAAAAGAATTTGGTTTTTCTTCAAATGTTGTTAGATGGAAATTCCAGGTTTAGAACGAGAAAAACGCTATTTTTAAACAATTATTGTCATTTCGGCTGCTTAACTTTAGTGTAGAAAGAAATAGCAAAGTACGGAAGAAAATATTTACTGAATAATGGAATGCATATTAGGGCCCAATAAAGAAACGTTTTTTGTTTCCTGCCCAAGACGTTTCCCTCATTTTGCCAAAATTATGCGTGCTGATTCCAAATACGTTTGCATTATTTATATAGCTGCCATAACTGCTACTTTTCTCTCACGAGGAAAATAGAATTGTGTTACGTTAAGGTAATAGCGAAATTCCGGTGAAAATGGACCTCTTTGAAATATTTTCAAATGATTAACGCCGCTTCCATTACATCTGGAAGAAGAGAATGTAAAGTGACCTTTGGCACTATTGAAACAAAACGGTTAGTTGAGGGGAAACTGCAAGCAGAGCAATTTTTCGCTTCGATGGTGTGGGTTTGTAGTGATTGCAATCTAGACTACCGCTAAATCGTGCTCGCGTGCATTGGTAATCAGTTGTTGAATGACACTTGTGGGAATTCGCACGTGAGGATACGAAAATGAGGTAAGAATATTACCTACTGCTTCTAAGTCATAACTATAACTTTTCTAAGGTTTCTAAGTCATAACTATACCTTTTCAGAGGTTCTCAGCTGTCTTTCTAAATTGTTGTGATCACATAATTCCCAAAGTTCTTTCATTTAGATTTACAATGATGAATGGATTTTTGTCAATAAATCGAGAACAATGCACAGAACAATTAAACTTTTGCTTAAAATACAAGTCGTCCTTCATCTTTCTTATTTTTTCTTCTCTTTCTAATCAATAGTGTCATATTGATAATAAATATTGTGTTATAACTAAATATTTTGAACTATTTTTACATGTTGATGTAGGTGCATGAGCATTGTATCTAATCCCCATCACCTTTTAACTGAATTAATTCATTATTTCTCCTCATAATTTGAACAAATAAAGACCAGAAAACACATCAACCTACAAAATTAAATTCAATACAAAACTAAACCTAGATCAAATTTGGGTGTTTTATAAACTCAAAAATCACCATACGATCGTACTCTATTATAGATAAGAAATAATTGTGAAATGACTGATAAAACGAGTTCTCTAACATTTGACTTGTGTATTTTAAAACTGTTCTGAGTGATAAAAAGATTACGAAAATACGTATTTTTGGAAAGAGAATTCAAGGTTGAGGCTACTTCAGAAAAAATATATAACTTAAATGGGTAACAAACCTAATACTTTCAGTATATGAAAGGCCAATTAAAATCTCCAGTATTATTAAGAGTTCTATAACTAACTTTCTCGCAATTTTATTTAATGGTTCTGTTAACTACGTCTATTCCGGTGCACTTTTTGTTCATTCATTTACAGTCTATTTTGAGATCAATAACTCATGAGTTTAAACGACTGGAAAGTAAGGATATTTTATGATGCAATTGTAATTGATTATTCAGATCATCAGATCAGACAACATTTGCGTCACGAGGGGGTTGACGAAAATATACTTCTTATTGTTCCTACCTCCCATTCTCATTTTTACGATGGTCATTCAGTAACGAGACAAATTGCTGTAGCTCAACAACGATTTATTTAATCAATACACAAATAATCTCCATCAACACTTACTCACTTGTCCCATCGTTCTTCTAATTTGTCTACGCCTCTGACATAAAATTCCTTTGAGTTGGCCTGGAAGCCATTTTTGTACCTGATTGATTGAATCGAAAATGTTTTCCTCATAGAACCTCTTAAAGAGGTCCAAATAAATGAAAGATCGATGGGGCGAGGGCGAGGGCGAGGGCGAGGGCGAGGGCGAGGCTCTAGGGTGGATGTGGAAGCATCTCCCACTCCAGTTTTTGAAGTGCATCTCAAGTAAATTGTGCCGTTTGTGAGTCCGGGTAGTTGTGAAGCAAAATCACACTTTGAGTTAGGAGTCCACGAGGTTTCATTCAAATGTCAGGCATCAATTTGTTTTCGAGAATATCACTCTAATATTGGTGTTGATATTTCGTCGATCTTCTATATAATCACAATAAATAGGTTCCTAGGAATCCCAGAATACTGTAAGCTTGACTTTACCTTCAGACGGCTGGGTCGTGAATGTCTTCCGAGAGGGAGAACCCGAGTGCTCCCAATAAAGGCTTTGCAGCTTAGATTCCGTTTCAAAATGGTGGATCATTGTTTCATCACATGTTACTCGTACAATTCTTCTGAAAATGCTTCTTTTTCAATTCATTATCGTTTTTTTCAACTTTTGACTGATTTGAAGTCTGGTTTCTTTGTCGGTGTCCGTAAGTTGCCTTGGAATCCATCTCGTCCGGGTTTTCTTGTACAGATGCTAATGCTGAATATTGTTATGGACTTCAGTTACCACTTCAACGGTAATACGCGTATTAACCCGGATTAATACGTCGATGCGAGGTCCGAGTTCCAACTTAAACCGGTCGCCCACACCATTGCTCATCAGAAACACCTATACCGCCGCATTTCAACTGTTTTACCCATTTGTAATCGCACAAACGGTTTGAACAATTACTTTCATATAAACATTCTTCCGTGAGTTTCACTACCTTGGACACCCTCTGCGACCAAAAATCTAATCACTGCACGTTGTTTTTCCGCGACGCAATGCTCGAGCAACACGCCATTGTTAACTGAGTAATTTAGTGGTTATTTTGACCAAACATTTTCAAACATCTGATCAGATATTATCTCAAGGATACTACCTTGACATCCTAAAAGTATTGTAGTACTTAAATGATCAGTTTTTGAACTTCAGCAATTTGTCTCGTTACTCATTGAATGACCGATCTATATTAGACTCTATTGAAGAATTTTTATAGTAGATAATTCACTGTTACAGTAATATTTCTGCGTTGTCTTTCATATTATAGAAAATTAAATATTTTAGTATACATAATATTTTGTCACAAACCTAGAATATAATGGGATAGCTTGAATCATCCCAATACCGTTCATACGAAACTAGTGTTTTAGATAAAAACTTTTGTTTATTCGAAGCGAACACACTAAGTATACATATAAACAACTTAAAAGACCCAGAAACTATACTCATAGTCTGTGTAAGGTATTCATGGTCAAAGAGAGATGGTAGTAACCCAATCCACGTCGACCGATGTATTCCCATCAATGACCGTGAGACCTTTGAAGTTCCATCTCTCAGGATTGCACACCTCGCATAATCCTGAACGGAAACCCCACGGATTGTGCTGCGCAAATAGCCAACATTCCCCAGCAGCCTCCTCCTGCTTCACGAGTTGTCCGCTAGGAGGCGGCGTTGGCTGCCCATCAACAGTTTCCCATCAGCTCGAGCTGCTGCTGCTGCTGCTGCTACCCAACGGGCACGGCCTGCCGCCAGCAAACCTCCGCGCGGCACGCCAGCGTCAATATTTAGGCGACAGCGAAAGCCGCTTTGCACGAAGCAAAAGCGTAGGCAGATAGGTAACGGAAGCAACGCAGAGCGAGTTATCAGTAGCGTCGGCATGTCTTGAGCACGGCGCTGAGATAGTATCGACTACCAATGCAATATACCCACATTCTCGAACCGGTTTTGTTCAAGTACTCTGTTCACCTGCCGACAGTATCGTCTTTGCTACAGGGGTGATTATTGGAGAATGCGAGTTGTGTTGAAGAAGAGATTTAATTGAATGTTAATTTGAGCGAAGACTTACCTCATGCATCCCGAGAATTGCTCGACCACAATTTAACACAAATATATTTACAGGATTCATAGAACGAACTGTATACCTGAGGTAACCAGTGGTTCAGAATATCTCTGAAANTATATATATATATATATATATATATATATATATATATATATATATATATATATATATATATATATATATATATATATATATATATATATATAATGAATTGTAGATGCAATAAATCACATCCTCTAAATTTTCTCAGCTACCAAGCCCTCTACCAAGCCTGTACTTCATCTCAGAAAAAAGGAACGGCAGCAATTTGTAGTACATTTTGTCTAGTTTATTTTTAAAAGTAAATATTTTCCTCGAACAGTGTATAGTTTTATTATAAGAAATCAAAATCCAAAACTTGGTAAGTTTTTTGAGATTTTTTCATTTTGTATTTTAACACATGTTGTAAATAACGGGTTTTTTAATAATTTAGGTTAACCTTTGTATGTAGACATATGCTGTGGGGAACGTTTTTGTAGAACTCTTTGAGGTAAACAATATTGTATTTTATAGTTATCCCCCATCTCCAACCGTATACGCAGCTTAAGCTCTTCTTTCCCGATTTCTCGACATTTATGGCTAAAGTCATTTTCTTTCTTTCTTTTCACGCGCTTATAAAATAAAAGTTAGCCTATATTCTTCTTGAACATCTTAACTACAACCTTGCCAAATTCGATCACATAAGTGGTTTAGTCGTGTTTCAGTAGCAAATATAGTCACACATTTCGCATTTATATATTAGTATCGATTACAACGTACATACATTATAAATATTGAAGTGAAATTACATCGTAGAACGTTTAATTTTATAGAAGCAGTTGCATTATCTCTTTTAGATTCTATTTTACTGATCTCGCATCTTTTGTTTTATTTTTTCGAAACTTAATCTTTTCGTGATTACTACATTTATGTCTATTGATAAATGTTTTTCACGACTCTTGAAAACCTCATATCGTAGTACAGGAGAGAGCAATTTATTTACTACTCCTGTATAAAAATTAAAACCACTTCTTTTCAGGATGTAATACACTCAAATAAAGCTAAAATAGAAATTTTGAGAAAAAATGAAGCACTTTCCAGAAATTTTCCGTAATGTATGTACTACAATACCGTCTTTAAGACGTACCGTTCATAGTAAGAGTAATAATTCTAGAGTTCACCGACATATCGTAAAATGGTAGAAACTATTCTAAATACGAAAAATATAAACATATTCTTTTAGTCAGAATCACTGCGCTCAAACGACGGATGGACGGAATTCTAAGAATCACGTTTCAGGCGTCAGATTCCCAAAACTGATATTTACGTCAAAAAATCGAGGTCGCAAATTTTCACGATTACAATATTTTCTATATTATTATGAAGTACATTAATTGTGTATAAAGTTAAGTAACAAAGTATTACAATACTGCCTAATATTACAATTATCTTCAAGGGGTGATAAACAAAATTAGATGCAGTAGTATACCTAACATGTAAAAAATATGACACAAACTGAAACATAAAAGGGGTGTCAGCTTATTAAACGTTTTTGGTTACTGCGTATTGTAATGTTGATTGTAATATTTATTGCCTAATATTTTTTCGCAAATGTATAACGTTCTACAACTGAGTCTTGAGTTTACTGTTCATGCAACTGACTACACAATTTTCTCATTAATATCAAAATACATAGGTAGTGAAAGTGTGGATCTTCAAAAGAAATCAGTAAATGTAAGTACATTTTTGAACAAACAATATGAAACCGATAAATGTAGTGATCATAGAAGTTCGCTTATAAAAGCATATTTTCTTGGAGTCAAAGTTTCAAAGTCGTATTTATGAAACGGTCGTGTTTGTTAAGACCGAATTACTGAAGCACCACCCTTGCTTTATACGAAACAGTCTCGTTCACGAACACTATACACGCAATAGTAGTAATATTCATCGCCCTAGAGTGTCAACCACTCTTTGCCAAAAGGGACCATACCATTCGGGAATCGTTCTATATAATTCCCTGCCCAAGAATATAAAAGATATTATGAAATTGAATATCTTCAAATCCGCGGTTAAAAACTACCTCCTGCACCAGTGCTTCTACACTGTAAAAGAATTTATTGATTTTAACAAAAGTTAAATTCGTCTTGTGCTTTATCACGCCATTGCTGTAGTACTTTTTAAACAACTTATAACAATTTCAAAAACTATTTTCTTGCATGATTGTGTTGTCTTATGGCTCATATTAATTTAGTTTTATGTGTACTCAACATTGGCACGTTTGTGTACATAAATTCTGTAGCCCCATCCTGGCCCGGGTTTTTCTCCGGTTTTCCTTCGGGTAGAGGCGGATTTATCATACAAGTTATCTAGGCTTTGTCTAGGGACGGGTCTATTGTAACAATAAATCGTGAATTTAGTGTTATTTCAATTTTTAAGCACTATACTCAGAATAATCTATAGTTCGATAATAACTTACATGTAATTTTTTGCTTAAAATTACAAACATATTGACATTCTATTAGTATTATAACTCGCAGCTAACTTTTTATCTTATCTAGGAATTTTTGCTGAATTTTTTGAATCCGCCTCTGCCTTAGGGCCCTTGATCGGAATTGATGGGATGGTCCCTTGCTTGCTTCCGGAGAGTAAATTAGTTTTTTTTCCCTCCACGTGGTCATACGCAGTTTGTACTGTTTTATGACAATAAATTTATTTATTTATTTTTATTTTATTTTCGTTTTGAAAGTGATATTACTTTTGGAGACGCTGAGTAGAGTAGAGAAAATGTTGTCTTAGTTTAGATTATTTCGAAATAACGGTGATTGAATGTTTGTACTGCTGAGAAAAATATCTTACAAAATAGAGTACCTAATAATTCAGTCCTTCTTAATAAATAAATCAAAACTTCACTGATATTAACGGGTAAGGCTCTGACATCTTTGTCAAAATAGATCATATTGATAAGCATTGTTGAGTTGTAAAATTGTATTTCATGCACATTATTAAGAAAATGAAGTTCTTGGTTTCGTTACCTGACTGAGGTTGATTCTGGCCTAAAAATCGGATATTATCTAGTCATATATGTTGAATATATCAAACAGAAAACACGCAATTTAAATCAATATTCTTCCATACACGGTAAGAATTCATTTAACCCTGAATACATATAACCACAAACATCTTTAAAATTCACACACATTCGTAAGTAAAATGATAGACACAAAACATAAACACAGAACATACAAAGAATTTTAACTTATGGCTTAAACATTGATATTTCGAACAAGTGATTTAGAGGCTGAAGGAAAATAATTCAATGCAATCCTTCAGAGGTCAGATGAAATTGAAGAATGATCCAACTATGAATATCATGACTTCCAAATATATCCCACAAAAAGTCTACGTCTTTCAACAAAATCTAGAGCACACAAAGACAAATTTATTTACATGATAATTTTTGAAGTCTATTAAAATGTCAGGGGAATCACTTGACAGTCTCAAAACTGATTCTTGTTGAGTCAGAGCACTTTACTCAAAAGAACGAATAATACGACACTATCTTCACTTATTTACAGTAACAAAAAGTCACACAAGGAAAAATGTTCAAGAAATACGCCTCAAAAATCTTCAATAATAAAATATCTTGATGATACCTAAGCTTCTAACGTTTTGATGTAGAAATTTCTCTGGGTCGTCCAAATTTTCAAACAAATAAATTTTTTATTTTTTTAATGAATAGTAACAATAATTTAAATATAAAAAAACTGAAGTCTTTAATACATTACTTTCGTTATGAAGTACAAAATCTTTGGTGATATTTCGAATGCACCATTCGTTATGAATGCCCACAAATGTGAGAAGGATATATCAATAGAACGAACTACAGAAATAATGAAGCTGAAGTGAAATATAAATAGTATTCGTATCCGTTCCAATTATTTAAATCACTATCGAAGGTTTAATAATCATTCTCAGTCTGACGAATACGTTTAGATATATGTCATAAATAAAGCAACTGGAAGATACACTGGGAAAATATAAAAGTAGTAAAATGAAATAAAAGCACTTCCGTTAAAATGTTTGGAAATAATCAATGTTATTTCAGTTCATTATGTCCTTACTCTTTATAAATCATCCACGAAGAAACACACAAAATCACATAAATATTTTATTATCGGAGTGAAAAATGTAAAAAACCTTTTTTAAAACCAACTTTTAAATGAAAAAGTGCACTAAAAGGTAAAAAATAATTTTGAGTAAAACTGAAAAAAAACTACAAAACATTCCTTTCCTTGGTCATTCATCATAAGTGCAAGTACTTAAAAGATAGATAATAGTAAATATTTTAAAAATATGAAATATCAATTTTAAAAGATTCAGATTTTTTTTCAGATATTTTCAAGTAGTATTAGTACTTAAGACACTTGATGCTTCAAGCTTTTAAAATTTATGTTCCTAATTTTAAAAACAACTACGTTCTTCTTCTAAGTACTTCCATCTTTAATGCTTAACCAAGGAACGGACTTTTTTGGAGTTATATTTTTTCACTTTCAGTTTTACTGAAAATTATTTTTTATTTTTTAATACTCTACTTTTTAAATAAAACTTTGATTGTGAAACGGTTTTTAGGATTACAGTATTATATACTTTATAGTACTATAATTTGTTTATTTATTTGTCAAACACGAAAAAACTTGATTATCCTACAATTTGTCATTAGGAATGTCCAGCTCTCATCTCCCACATACGTATTCAGACTCTGTTTTAGATCGAGTTGAAATTTTACGAATATGTGTCATTTGGTTTGTACGTCCAAGAAAGATAAAAACTGTCATTAAATTTTTAAAATTTTCGATTAATTTTACAAACGTGTTAATTAACTTGTGCCAGTCACCGCTGCCGCCGTGTGTTGCCTTGGAAGGGTAATTGATAAGAAATGAAAAGTGACTGATAATATAACATGATAAGACAAAACTACTCACTGATAGGTTTCAACCCTATTTATCGGTCATATTACTTTTTTTTATTGTCTCGCCCTTTCCTCGCTTAGCTATAGGAGTACCCTACCCCGATGTGATCTGAACATAAACTTAACGGAATTGGTAGTATAATTATTCATCTCAGACACCATGACAACCATGGATCCGATGTAAATTTTTCCTTTTCAATTATTTTTTCGTTCGTCCTTTTTCAACCCTTTTTCCTCCCATTTTTTCCATGGAGGCTGAATTCAGACCTGAACGATATCAAAGTTGATACCATTCATCTCAGCGACTCTGATTACGATGAATTTGTCTTAGGTATGTCATTTACGATCATTCTTACATGCCATCCCCTCCCCTAGGGGTGTCCGGGTACATGGAACTGACCGTGAATTTAAGCAGCAACGGGAGTGTCACTATTTATTTTAGTGACCCGGAAAACTGTGGTATCAACACGAATATGTGTCATTTTTAATGATCTGTACCTATCATCCCTTTCCCTAGTGTATGGAGGTTGATACAGAACTCAAGTGGTATTGACACTATTTCTTCAGCGACACATTTATAGATAATTTTATGTAATTATCTTTCTTTCCCATTAATGATTTCCGGACCTTTTTAAGAATTATGCCGTTACATCATGATTATTTAGGTTGAGCTAGACACTCTCCCGATTGTTTTCTATTTTTTTTAGATAAAATAATAATAACTTAATAAATGTAATTTTAGGGCTTTCATGAAAATAACAGACACCGACATTTGTTTTTTTACGTTAGGTTAATGACAATGATATTTTGAATACCTTACGAATGCTGTCCTTTGTTTATTTCAAAATGTTTTTCATATCCTTCACAACTTTCATCAACGCGTACAAGAATACCAACCCAGTTTCTCCAACACAATGAATAACAATGGAATTACGACTCAGTGAGTAAAACCTGTAAATGACGAGCATTATCCATTTCAATGTTGCGGTGCTCTACAAACGAAGCCAGATAATTGCTGGGAACAGTTATTATAGTTCTCAAACTCGGAAGCTATTATTTCTTTTGTCATTCTCACGTGTACCTACCATTACACATATTATGGGGATCACGTTCATGTTCCAAGCGCCGGTTCATAATACGCCTTTTATATCCTTATAAAGGAGGAGATACAAACATGAAAAGAAATGTTCTCATTTACTTTTATGAAATTGTGCAGAAAGTTGTATGGTTGCATCATGAATCTGAACATGGAATTTGTTCTTTACATTAAAATCACTTAAAATGTTGAGTAGATAATAATGTTAAATAATTTTTGTCATTTTTTAGACTTTAAAATTTCATAAAATAAATTATTCACGAGAAAAACTGTTCTTGATCAAATTTATTAGATTTTGTTTAAATTGACCTTGAATGACTTTATGCGTTTCTAATTCGTCTTGTTTTCTATAAAAAATATCCTAGCAAAAACTAAAATTTCAAATCCTTACAATTTTAACAGTGGGACTATTACAACACCACGTACTTCAACTACCAACCACTCAGTTCATTCAAATTTTGCTACAATGCCACTACCATCATTCACTCAAACCTTTACCATCAATATTTTGAGAAATATAGACTAATGTTCCGGTTAGAAATATACCGTTTTTTATTTCGCTTACACAATGGACTACTATTGTTTCTTCTATCCAATCTAAATCATTTGTTTACATCAAGTCAAAGTGTTCAAGATGACGATTCATGATGATAGGGCCAAATTCTATAAGTTCACATTGATATGCCATGTTTAGTAATTGTCTATTAATAATTTAACCTGTAAGACATTTATATTATACTTACTAAGTTTAATTTATATACGGAATGAAGTATACTTGAGTGAGCAGTTGAACATATTACATTATAGAGCCCCATGTTATGCAGCTAAAAAATGTCAGCATCGGTAAAGAAATTGTTTTTCGTTCTGGAAAAACTCACTCGACATCAGTTTCTCATATTTGAACTTGGCAGAATACTTTAGTCCTGATATGGTCAATCTTGATATTTACTTGATTAAGCTCCTCTCAAAAATTCTTAGTTCATCTTCACTCGTCTCATCTTTTACAAGGCACAATCTTAGAGGTCCAGACCTATGTCGGTCCATGATTCAAATTGTCCTTGTTTTGCAGTCTTAGTACAATCATTTTCGGTTTTATTGTGTAAATGTATTGAGTTCTTGACGTGGCATTGTTAATACAGACCACATTATAACCTTTTACACGCATTCATGTTTTTAATTCCACTCAACTGACCATACATTCTTCCCTCATTTTTTGAAAAAACCCATCCATCATATATAT
>NNCF01126842.1:174329-235146 GCA_002313205.1 Laupala kohalensis | reverse complement strand
TATATATATATATATATATTAATTAATAACTCATGAATGATTATTTCTTAATTGTGGTGACACTTCATTACGTTGAAATTTTGATCATAATAGAGTACATGTTTTTTATCACAATATGTTCGTACACACGTCTTTCGCACACACAGATCTACCTTTTTATTCATCACGTATTTCCTTCACTTATCAGGAACAGTTGCACAAATTCTCATCTCTGCATGAACACACTTTTAGTTACATCTTCTTTATCAGTAGCTGTGTTAGCCAATTCTCTCATCATATCAAAAATAATTTTCGCTTGATCGGTCATGAAAAGTTGTTCAAATTCATTTTTTAGATATATCCCTTCAAAAGATATAGAATCCAATGATTTTTCTCATTTGAGCAAATATCGGTTTTTTACTTTTCATCTCGGAAAAATATCCGGAATAAATCGGAAAATCTCTCTGAAGGTTATTCAACGCAGTTTTTAATGCTTTGAGATTTGTTCAGATGCAGTCGGATGTCGTCGAGTGCCTTAATTTTGTCGCTAGGAATGCGAGGAACAGACGCTCAGAAATTCCCTACTGGAAGTTCAACTTTGTGAAAAAGCCGAGCAGCTCAAAAGGTTGCGCGAGATTTCGGGCGACGCGTCAAACATTACGAGTATTATGCGATCCACGTAACTCGAATTTCGCGAGTCGACAGAGCGAAGGAAACTGGCAAGTTTTAGCTTGAGAGAATGCTTGATTCAAGGAATAATATAATTTATTAAACATTCTGACATTTTTTAATTCATGATGAAGAACACGAAACTACAATATTTTTTAGAACAACGTTAATTCCTTCCAAAGAGCACACACCGTAAAACGCGTGAGGTTATATATCGAAAACGTCCAGTTATTTATGTGTGTAACCTAAAATGAATAATTATACTACTGCAAAATACATCACATGCTTGATGAATCTTCATTCTAATTGGATTAACTGAGATATTTCGTAGAAACATCTGATTTTGGCATCAAAGTCATATGATACCTGAAAACTATCGGCAATAAGTACAAGTGATTAAACAACTCGTTCAAAAATTACTAAATTGCCCGCGTAATGTTTCTATGTAAAACTGCATATTTCAAACAAATATTACATAAAAATTATTACGATTACTAACAAGCTTTCCTTTGGAAGCAGCAAATCTATTACCGGAAGAAAACCCTAAGTAGCTGCAGAGGACTAATAACAGTGCCCATTTTGCAAAATATGCCCTCTTCCATTGCACAATGAACATAACGGCAAAAATTCGATATTGGAATCAATGGAGTAAAGCAGTAATCCCGGAGTGTGTACAGCTCGCAATGCAGGTTCTAGGAGCACTTGGTCACATAAAGAAAATCATACTTAGTTTACTCTTATTAAGGCTAATTTTAATGAAAATTTTGTTTCTTCTGTGACAAAAATGTTCAAATTTCTGAAAATGTTTTACTAATAAAAATGTAAACAGCATTTTTTAAATAAAAATCTTAATATTTAAATCAATAGGATGTACCTTTATGCCAACTCCAATTTGTGAATCATAAATCTTTATCTCTAGAACTTCATACGTATTGTTATTCAATTATGTGAAAAGTAATTTTTCGGGAATTTCTAAGAGTCTGTTTCTCACATTCCTAGCGACCAAAGTAAGGCACTCGACGACATCCGACTGCATCTGAACATATCTCGAAAAAAGGTATATAGTTGTAAATATAAAATAAATTGATGAATAGTTTATAGGGGAGCCGACGGAAATGATCATTAGATCAAGGAAGCCGCAGATCTAAAAAGTTAAGGAAACACTGGTGTAATAAGTAAGTTATAAAAATACTCACATTCGAGGCGAACTTGGTTGGAGCTAGAAATATGTTTATTATGAACCATGATGATTGAGTATGGACCTGTCCTCTTAGTGGCAAATGAATTAGTGGGATACCGGATGTCTCCCTGACACACTTCCTCGAGACGCCGGCACATTCGTGACATGAAATGATGAGGATGAATGGAGGGGAAACGGGAAAATTCCACGAGAACCTGACGGAGATTCGATTTGTTATCCGCGAGGGACATAAATTGGATCAAAGTGGTAAACCGTCGTCGCCAGAGTAAGGTAGGTCCCAACAGGTACGCCAATGACTGCCCTATATTTAGCCAGATGATCTAGATTTTGAATTTACTATGAGGTACTTATCACGGGTTCTAATCACCTTGATGATGGCGAGCCCTAAAGCCCGAATTTAAAAAAGGAACTTATCGCGTGTACCCGATAATGTCATTTCAAACGATCAGGTTAACTTTATTAATTTTCCGTATATGTTTAGTAGCTAATAACTTATGTTGTATTTATTAAATTTCTACTTATATCTTTAGCAAATAGTTATTTTATCACGTATCCTTCCGTAAATATACATTACGGAGAAGAAATATTCTACAGAGACATTTTTACGAAAATGATCTAATTTTCAGATATACGTTTTTTTCTAGCAATCCATTTCATTGAAGTTGCCGCATGAAGACCATCTAACAGATAGCCATTTACATTGGTTAAAATTTGACTTGCATTAAACAGTGCTGATGCAGTCTTCAGTGTATTATCACATCCTTCATAGTAATCTCATAATTACATGGAAATTTCTCAATAAACAGAACAATGTTACAATCAAGTCAATACTAAGGTTTCCAAATACTGAAATTGATGTATAGCGTGCACACAGCAATACAAAGGCATTTTTGATAATAACATGCTTTCTAAACGATAAGTCACTATGACGTAACTGAGGAGGAAAGGTATGACGGAAAAATAACACCTGACGGCAGCAAAGGAATCATTCCCGTATTGATCTAATGGTCGAATCGAACATTGTAAAAATGCCTCTATAGGAATTTTAGGAAGTTCTTCGTCATGCATGTACAATGTGTGTAATGTAGGATAGAAAATATAATTTTGTTTGTGATATAATTGTAATATTTTCACAAAGAAATATTTCTAAAAATTGACTAATTCTAATTTTTTTTAACGTGTGAACAAGGAATTATGTTATCATGAAACATCTTTTCAAATTATATAAGAAAGCTATCTTTGTTTTCAAATTACGGTAAAGAATTAATATTCAATATATTACTTTACGTTACACAATAAAGCATGCTCAACAGTTTTGTCAACATCACTGAACACTCAAACTTTCAAGACACACAATTTCTGTAGAATAATACATTCGTCATCGTATTGCAATCATGTTACACAGTTACTTTTCACTGTTAATAGAAGATGTAATTCAATTAACATCATGGGGATAGGCAAATCTGTTCACAAACTTCCTTTTACATTTAAATAGTTTCATTATTCGTGGTATTACATATCCTTCAAACGCTTGAATGAAATGAACATCAGTCTGTCATTCAAGAACGTCGGATGAAATTTCAGACGAAAACTATGATCCTGACTTTAACCAAAATTCCAGCAGGAAGTGTGAAGGTAACTCAAGTTGTGTCTGTGAACTTAGAGAAAATTGGTACAACATTTCTCGAATTTAATAGATATGCGATATTTTCTAAATTATGCGATACAACGAGAAAGAATGTATGTCATTCATATAGTGAGTGTATCATTGAAAACTAAGCTGAGAAGTGGTATTCCCAACTTTTTCAGTTCTACAACACTTTCCAAAGAAAACATGCAAATAAACTAATACAACTCTATGTATGCTTTCCTAAAAACAATTCACAGATAATGTACTACAAAACGGATTTTCTATCCTCTAGAACCCAATTTTTTCGTAATTATAATACTATGCAATAGTATTTACGTATTTTTAAAACCAAATATAAAAGTATATCTTTGAAAAAGCACCGATTAATATACTGATAAAAAAGATAAAACATGTAGGTCACAACTGACAGCCGTGGTGCAGAGGTAGCGTCTTCGCTTCCTATACTTGCTGACAGAAGGAACGTGGGTTCGGTTTCCCACTCGATCGAATTGGATGAGAGTTTCCCTTATCCCTTGAGACCAATTTCTGTCCGATACCAAGCATTCCCAGGCATCCCAACAACTCTCCTTTCCAATTCCTTCTCCCAGATCACTTGGGTAAGTGGAAGAACAGACCTGGCAAATTGAACCTCGACACACCAAAAATAAGATATTAAATAAATAAATAACCTATAAATTGTTATTCAATGTTACTGTTTTAAAGAACATTGAATAAAAAGACGTTCAACATTTAATTGAATTCAACATATATCATTATAAATAAAAGTAATTTTAATTAAAAGTAAAAGGATAATTTTAAATAAAAGCAAATTTGAAAATTCACATTCTCTTTTCTTAACTTTAAAAATTCTTCCTGTTAAATATATTTGTTTTTAAGGTTTTGAAGCTATTTTATTCTAAAAGTGGAAATGTCCCTCAACATGAAAATGTTTACAGACAAACACCTAGAATTGTTAATGATTTTTTTGTTCCAAAACCTAATCTTGCTTATTTTACCAGAACCTATAACTTCATTGCTCCAAAAATGATCAATAAATTACCTGATTTGATTAAGTCTGCCAGACTAAGCAGATTTTTCAAACTAGGCTAAAAATGATTATTAGAGAGAGAGGACATAAATTTCTTACTTTCAGTATAGGAATAGGATATTTTATTTATTTTCTATTTCTTTCCAAATCAGTACAAGATATTTGGGTTTTTTATACTTATTATTATGTATATTTATTTACTTATATTTATTATGCATAATATAATATAGGCACATTATTGGAATCTGATTCTTTTTAATTTTATATTACACTGATCACTGAAAATATCAATTTAATTCACTCTATAGAAGCCTCTACACAGGATTTTCCTAGGGGTTCTAAATTTTCTTGGATTTTTGTACTATTATAAATGTGGAGACGAAATGCTTCATCGGAAGCCGTAAAAGGAAAGTAGCTGTTCCCAAACCAAATCTTCAAGGAGTTTTCCTTTGTACCATGATACCTTGAATTTTTTTAAGTTTTCCCACTTCTGAAATATTATCCGTAGCTGCCATTGAAGTAACTTTATTTTAAATAAAATTACCCCAATATCAAATCCCGCTTACTTCGTTTACGGTAAACTCCCCATAATCCGCGAAATTGAATGTCACGGCACTGTGAATAAATGAATTCCGCGGATAATCAGCAAAAGAGTCGAAAATTTTACAATTCAACACGAAAATGCTTCTTATTTTTAGAAGAGGAAAATGTATAGAATTATGACTTAATAAACGGTAGTTTTCTGAAATTACGTGTTAATTAGTTAACTTTATAATCAAAAATAACTATTTTTGTGTTTTCGTATCTTTATTTGTGAACGAAATATTTCCTAACATTTGGTCACTAAATAGAGTTTCGTTTTGTTCCATCAGAACTCTTTCTACCGTTGTAAATATTATTATATTTTCGACGTAATTTCTCGTCGTATTAAGAACCGCTGGACAGTGAAGAGATGCGTTTTACCTGAATAAATAAATTTATTGTCAAAAAGCAGTTACAATCTGCTTATGGGCACATGTAAAACAATAAACTAATTTACTCTCCGGAAGCAAACACGGGACCATCCCATTAATTCCGATCCAGGGTTCTAAGGCAGAGGTGGATTGAAAATTTCTGCACAATCCTTAGATAAGAATAAAATTGGAGCTATTTGTTATCATATCAACAGAACACCAACAAATTTGTATTTAATAAAACGTTTCTTTTCAGATTTCAGGTATTCAAATTCAAATTTGCAATAAAAATTCGTGTTCCCAGGATTTAATATTATTTCCCGCTTGTGATATAGCCACTCAAAAATCCTCAAAGACAGTATAGTGACAACCTATACTAGTAATAAAAATAAATAATTAATAAATCTAGACCAATTAATATAATACAAAATCTGGTTACAACTCAACTGGCGTATTAAAAATAACTAAAAACTTACGACCTTTCATGGACGAATAATATTTATATTTCTGTGAAATTTATTTATTTAATTATGGACGTTAATAGTAGTAGAATTTGCACTACTGGCGTGTTATTCATATTTTGATTTACGAATGAACAGTTCCACGTGTGTGAAAAGAGTGAAGAGCATAAATTGGTAATTCTTAGTCATGTACTTTTTAGTACTTTTGTCACCTCATTTACATTATATTACAACCAATTAGAAATTTTATTGAAATATGGAAATAAGACTTGAAACATTCGTTGGTTTTCCGCATAAATTCCATTATTGACAGTCTCGTTTTGATTATGAAAAATATTTTAAGATCGCAAGAATAATATGTATAAGAAAATTACACCGGTTTAGGAATTGAAAGTCACGGGTTTAGAAAAAGTAGTCATTTATCCCAATATGTAAATAATATGATTTTCCTTGGTTCAAACATGACTCGCCTCAATCAATTATTATACTTCTTTTCGTTTTTATAAAATAACGTGCATATTTTTGTAAGCGCGTCTTCAACTAGGAATCTTCATTACATTTGGCAAGACAAAAGATAGCGATTACTAGTCAGTGGCAAAAGATTCAAAGTTGCACCCTTCAATTTTTTTAGATGAAACATGCCCATCACTTGTATATTAATTACTAGGAAAATCACTGAATGAGGTTTTTTAAAATGAACATCACGTATGTAGAAAAATATTTTTGTGTATTCACCCACTCAATACATCAAACCGGAAAATTTCCACGTATAGTACATTTTTACGGAAAACGAAACCCTTACAGAGGGCCACAAATTATTATGCATCAATGTCTTTATCATTGTAGAAAGAAAAGATACTAAAATATTTAATTCCACGTTGACACAATAGAACCGCTGTATATTTGTTGAAGGTTAGGAACATTTGACAAGAACACAATATTCCGAACGAATCAAACACATAATTAAAAAATCTGGAGTGTGCCCCACTCAACTTTCCAATTAATAATTCATAACAAAAACTCATGGTACTAAACACGATACAAAACACAAAAATTCAAGTAAAAATTTAAAAAAATCAAAATACAAATATTAATAATAATAATAAAATAAAATTATACAAGGTGAAATATTTCTTATATTAATCGGTTGCAAAAAAGTTATCACAATACATGGTATCCTAAAAACCAAAGTATCACATTCAAGTAAAAATTGTGTGAACTTATCTTCCAAATTGAACTCTTTGGAATTATCAAATTTGCAGATTCAAATAAAGCACCTCCAAGATATTTTTGCAAAATAATTTTTTGCTTTATCAAAAACTGTGCTACGTACAGGAATGCGGTTTAGCAATCTGTACGCAGAATTAACTGACAAAGCAAAATGCTCCTATGCATATTTTCAAAATATTGAATATTAAGAAATCGGAAGTGAAGCGCGGTGTGCAAATGAAGTCGGAATGAGCTGTCCATAAATAGTCTTCTATTCCCAACGCATTCAAAGCCAAATCTCAAGTTTGGTTTCGATACATCAATTTGTTCGTGTGTTATCGGGGGGAACAAAATTCTTAACATACATACATACATATATACACACACATACTACATTGGACATCATGGCCAAAATTGGAAAATTGACTGTCCTGGAGCCAATTCGCAAAGATCCGAAGATATCTCAAGTTTTTTTGTTTTTTTTCGACCGATACAATACTTCCCTTGTAATCGGTCTGTGTGATTGGAAAGTAATAGGTATGAAATATTCATTCATCAAGATTGACTCAAAAATTACTACCATAAAATTATAATCTAAAAGATCGCTATATCTTTCAGTCAGCTGATTTTTTAGTCAAAATTATAGGTGATTTTACGAGATTGTTATTTTTCAAATATTAAAATTTTGAATTATTTTGAGTGCATCCTTAAATACTAAATTTAATGAATGTTTTCCGCGTATAAATTATCGTTTTGTTTTCAAAGTTGTACAACAATTACGTTGGCACTAGTTTTTTTTATTAAAAATAAACTATTAATAAATTCAATATATTTGCATATTATCTCCATTATCCATGAGTATATTTTGTGCAAGAATTGTTATCTATTCATAAATTTATCAGATATTCCAACAAGATATCAGGTACATCCATTATCATCCACTATATTGATCAGGAAACGCTGTACCTTGCTGATTTTGATACTCGCAACTCAATACAGTTCATTTTCTCCCTCCCCCACTCCTCTAATACTGAACCTATCATACACAACTATAGCTGTAATATGAGAACTTAAGGTGTGAAACATTGTTAAAAGATCATTAACATTAAAAACCAAGTAAAAATTGTGAAATATCTTCTCTGAATCGTAGTGGATATGTTCTATGATTAAAGAGGCTGGAAAAACATATTATACCCCTCAGAAAATATTTTATTCTCGTGTTATTTAATATTATTAATTGAAGACTAGTTTAAAGTAAACTATTCTATTTTTGAACAAAATATCATATCAAATCGTTTAGTAGTCATATTTTTTATTAATAGAGGGCAAGTTACGGCTTTGTGTCAAAATTTCGAGTCAATGTCAAGATTTCACCCTAAATAGTTCCTCTCCGTCAGTCAGTACAATACAATGTTATTGAAACCAACAGTTTCGGGCTTGTGGATAATCTTGTGAGAAGTGTTTTATCTATTTACTCGGTTTTGTCATTAAGTTTCAACTATTTTTATTCTGATTTTTCTTATAATGTTATCACAAATTCCTAATCTCCTATTATTATCAATCCTTTGATTTCTTTGGTAGCCTGTTCGCGTAATGCCACATTATCACCTTGTGTTTGGTTAAACGATGGGTTTTTTTATTACAGCGGTAAGCTCTCATTGACGCCATAATCAGCTTCAGCGTGATGATGAAGTTGAATAGTGTTGAAAGGATTATTGAATGAATAAATGAATGTATTAAATTACATTCAACATTCATGGTTTACAAGGGAATCAGATTTACAATCCACGCAGATTCCATGACATCTATTAAATATTTTCTTACCATCGAAAAAAAAACATTCGACTTGGGGGTCTAAGTCCCTATCACATACTCTTCTCGGTTCGACCTAGTGATAAAATTAATGAGCTCATTCAGTCTATATATTGTAATTAGTAACCATTTTTGTGTCATTTGATTCCTCTTCACTTCTTGATTTTTCTTCAGATATACAAGTTACTTTCCTTTCAGAAAAATAGTTAAGTGAAATTAATGCATTTTTTTTATTTTGAGTAGTCTTAAAATTCTTTCAACTATAATATTTATTCCCTGTACAAAATATTCTGCCTAATTTCAAGAACGAAATAACTACAGTCCCCTTAATTTAAGTGACTGACGCAGATTATCACAAGAAGTAAAAGATTTTGTCTTTCTGGCATTATTTATTGATGCAAAGACCTTGTTGGCCGCATGGCGGTCATTTTCAGTGATGGGTCCTTTGNACAGGGTAAGCGGTAGCTGAAAACCCAGCACTGAAGCCCAGCTAAAACACTGCACTGAAGATGACAGCTATGCGCCCGAAAAGGTCTTTTGCATCAATAAATAATGACAGAATGACAAAATCTTTTACTTTTTGTAATGAACATCAATCTGTCAATTCCTTCAATATCGCAGATTAACCACACAGAATACGATGACAACCACAGGAACAACAATAAGAAAAAGTATTATTATTATTATTAACCTCATACAGATAGCTTTTTCCCAATGGCAGAAGAATATAAGAAAAAAACAATAATATACACAAAAAATACATATTACATAAATACAAGAAATGGAATAATTAAAAATTGTTAAGTATATTATTAAATGAATATTAAAATATTGCATATAAAATATGCGACCATGAAACTACTTAAAAATATTAAAGTACATTTTATACAAATTTGTTGATATTCTATTTATATTATAACCCATAGCTAACTTTTTATCTTATCTAGGAGATTGCAGAAATTTTCAATCCGTCTCTGCCTTAGGGTCCTTGATCAGAATTGATGGGATGGTCCCTAGCTTACTTCCGCAGAGTAAGTTAGTTTATTGTCCTCTACGTGGCCATACGCAGTTTGTACTATTTATTGACAATAAATTTATTTATTTATAATTATTAATTGTGCATTTTAAAATTGTTGGCTCAGACAAACGACTCCACTCTTTAGTGTACGGTACTTCACTTTTCTCTTTCCTCCGTTTCTGACTCACGCAAAGTACTTCACTTTACTACCACTATCTTCACAACTACACTACAGCACTCCTTCCATACTTTGCCTAACTCTGCGGATAAATGCACAGCTCGAAATTATTTCCACAATAGATGCAGGCATTAAATTCCAGTCTCTAATAATTTTATTGAGAAAGAGTATTTTCCAACGTCGAGTTTTTGTTTTCAAGTTTTAAATTTAAAAATAGGATCTTTTCTACCTGTCCGAGAATGGTGTTCTCCACTTTCCGTTATATATTTCCATGCGGGTTCATTGTTATAAATTATGTATAAATTGAAGAGTCTAGATCGTTTTCTTCGATTTTCTGAAGATTCACGCAATATTTTGAATTCAACCTAAAACTAATAAATTTAAGTGCTTTTCCTATATTCTTTCGAAGGCTTGCATGTGTTCCCTCCGATAATGATCCCAACATGCGGTCACGTGTTCTACTACTGGTCTGACGAGAGAAATATTAGCGAGTTTTCGTGTCTCAAACATACAATCAAAACTTCGTTATATGATGATCAGGCGAGAAAGCTTCCACAATACAAAATTTACTCCGCAAGAAAATTATACAAATACTTCTTTTCCGTATAAAGAGTGTCCACATTAATATTATTATTAATAACAATCATTTTTGGTGTACCACTTGTGAACGAATTTAACTTAAACAATGATGGGCAGCAAGGTTCCAGTTCATATCGTTCTCTCACAGTAGAGGAAACCGGTTACACACACGAGGCAATTGATTATTGTTGGCGGATTATTTACACAGATTAATCACACAGGGTAGGATCACAACCACAGAAACAATGAACACTGTCACACGCTTAAGAAATCTGTAGCACTCGGAAGAGCGTCGACACTAAATGCCCGAAACGAAACACACGCTCGCACAATCCGGAGCAGGCGAAGGCCGTTCCCCAGGGAGAGAACGTCTTCCAGGACACCGACGCTCGTTAATCTCTGGTCGGGAGAAGGAATGCAGGTTGTACATCACACGTCAGCGGTGCCTTCGCTAGAGAACCAGCGTTCGGTCAGCTGTCTCCCAACGCTCACTGCGGAATAAACACAACATGCAACTTCTGGTCAAAGGAATCGATCATTCTACTTGATTACTCTTTCTGCTTATTTTTGGAAAATAAACTTCGTGTAAAAGTTACAAGTGTCTCATAGTGTTCAAACTGTATCCTTGGAAAAATACATCTCAGCGTTTTTTCTTATAAAATTAATTTCACTAAAAACAAAAATTAAATAAATTCTACTTATCTGTTGATGTTGTTTTTTGTGTACAAATACACCACGTAAAGTAGTGTATACCGTGTCTTTTCCATTGTAGTATTTGTAAATGGGAAATGTAGCGTGCTGTTGAAGCTTATGTACATGGAGCAATAGGAGGTAGGAGTTGGGTGGTAGGTTATTTTTAGTAGGTGGGATACATAGCTCGGTTTACCAACAACTTAGCCCACATGAAGGGGTTAGTAGGAGTTGTTAGTAACAGTTAGAGAAAGTGGAGAATAGAGGATTTTTAGTAGTCACAGCTATATGAACTGGGACATTAATGTGAAAAGCTACAATTTTTTCTGGCCTCACCGGGTATTGAACCCGGGATGACTTGGTGATGAGCGAACACGCTAACACAGTAGCCACAGAGGGGCTGTGCGTCTTTTAAACGTCTTTCATCTTAACCATTGTTTATCTTACGATGGGTGCACATTCAAGCCGGGTCACAAGATTTCCTTTATACTTAATTTAAAAATGACATTCATATTGTTGATTCTACCATTTATCATTCGACGTTTTCTTGGTAATTATGCTTTACTCTTTCATCTCTTTCTCAACTTTTTAAGGTTTTATATCTCATAAATTCATGTTTTTCGATTTCAAATGTAGTGTTTTAAGCACTAAAAAGTTTCAGGAAATGAAAAATGCAAAAATATTTTTTAATAGCCAATGGATGTGAGTAAAATGGTTCGTACGCAAGCTTCATCTGAAAAAAGAACTGTTTTATAAATTCAATCAACGAAAAGTGATTTAGAGATTTAATCACTTTTTCCATCCCATTTTTACCTCTCCTTCACAAAGAAAAGTATTGTGATATTTAAATTAAATATTCAACAAAAGATAAGTAAATAAAGAGATTTTGAGTCTCATTTTATGCTTTTTTAGGAAATCATATGCGAATTATGACACCGCAATCTCTTAAACCTACACAATACCCAGATTTTTCTTCCAAATTTCCACTCTCTAGTTTATAGATATCCAGAGAAATAAAACGATCAAATATCACAATTTCCTCCACATCAATGGTTCTTTGATATGTATTTCACGGTTAATTGAAAACGCAAGTTAGTGAGGTAAAAATATCTAGAATAGATTGAGAAATAATTTTGAGATCAACGCGAAATAATATTTATTGAGAAATAAAAATCCGATCATCGCGATCTTTCCTAATAATTCATTGCAACACATAAAAAATAAATTCATAGAAATACGTTCATTCCAAACGTAAGAGAAGAAAATTTAATTAGTAATTTTATTCAAAAATATTGGAATTACCAGATTATTTCTACAGATGTTATTACTTAAATATCCAATTCTATTTCCTGAAAAGGTATTGAGTACTTGTCTCAACACATATTTTCTGAAATTAACATGCTTATATGGTCAAAACCACATATTAAATTTATATTAACTAGCTCAAAAAATGTTCCAGTAATTAGTTCTCCCTTTTTCCTGTTATCACAAAATATTCAAAATAAATTCTACAAAATAACAATGTGTTTTCCGTAGTCATTTTATATTTTCTCTTATAGGTAGGATCAGCATGACAAAAGCGTGTTTTTTCGGTTAGTAAATAATTTTTCTGACGTAATGTATCAACTTTATTTAGATTAAGATTGCAATGGTCTAATAAGCTACTTTTGTTATACGCTTGTGAAATAGGCCTATATGAAAGTAATTGAGTACCCGTTACTTCAATCTTTTTTTTAAAAAATTTGTACAAATACACTGAAATATATTACAAACATATGACATTACACCAAATCGGGAATTTTCCATGGGCTGTGGCGTGGAAATGTCATTTCATTTCATCAAAAAATAGTAGATCACCTTCATAAATAAGTTACAAACATATTACATGAAATGGGAGATTTTTCATGGTTATTACTGCGTGGAAATATCACTGATTTTATGAAACAATATTAGATCATTTTCATGATCGTAGTAGCGTAGATTTCATTTTGTTATGTTGAATGTCAATACTTCATTGACGAATTTTGTTCAGTGATACTTGAGAGGAAACTTACCGTTACTCCCAGACCAAAGATTATCACAAATTGTCTTTCAGAATTAGATTTTTTGTTAGTAAGTTCATGAATTTTATAAAAGTTTTTCATGGGTACAACAACCTTCCTACCTCACCAACAAATCGCAAAGCAACACCGAAAATCCATAAATTCACTGACCATACAAATAATTACGCATTTTATTTCTTTTTAAAATAGAATGCTATTTTGTTCAGTAGAGTATAAAAAATATATAATGTGAGAATATCAATATTCCATTGTGAAAACACGAACAATAAATGTTCCATTTCAATTCGAACATCATATGAACGTTGTACAGAGTAATCGATGGCTGGGCGCCGTCGGTACAATAACTTTTTACTGAAGCGTTTATAAATGAGTGCACCACGCAAATACATCTCAAAGTTGGCAGGAAAAAAAATCGGAACAATTGAAAATCTATTTTCCGATGAATAGTAATACGTAATTAAATAGGTAAGAAACGTTTTTCATATTGTCATGCAATTTAATTAATTTGTTTTTCAATAGTTTATTGTTCAACAAACTATTACATTGCTCTAAATTTTGTAGAATAAAATACGCACGAAGTAAATATTTCCGTTTAATTGTTAAACATTATTTGTTAAATATTTTAACCTCTAAAACAACTAGCACGTGTAAGGTAATGAAGGTGCTTCAAAGTAATATGAAACTATTGAAGAGACGATTCTTAAATACGGGTCACAATTATCACTGAATTTTTAGCAAATGCTATCATTGTACTTTGAAGCATCTTTCTACGTGTTCTAATCATGCTCGTTGTTCTAGGGGTTAAAATGATTTAAATGGTAATGTTTAATCATTGAACAGAAATATTTATTTTCCACGTATTTCATTCAAAAAACTTCGAGGCAATGTAAATGATCATTGAACTATACACAATTGAAAAATAGATGAACATTTATCACCATAAAAACAACAATAGACATGTATATATAACCATGTGATTAAATCATGAGATGATATTCAATCCTTTGCAAAACCACTGAAAATATCTGTTAAGTAAGTTCATCAAAGGTTCGTTTGTCTATTCCAGTGTACGATTTCTGTCCATGCTGATCTCTTAACTATGCAAGGAAAAAGAATCTTATTTTATATTCAAGCACAAACTTTGAAAATATACTGAATATTTCATGAGGGTTACTATAACGATGTACCAACAGTAGTGACTGAATATGTCTCGTGGATTTCCAAGAGAATTCACCGTCGAATCCAACAGATGAGAGATCCAACAAAAACCTTTTTTTCCATGTTTCAAAAACTATATACACTAACCTGTGATTCGTAACTGAACTTTACTAATACATCTGTAACATATATACTAAAAATTAATTTGTAATGTTTAAGAAAAATATATGAAAACATTGTGTTCAAAAAATAGTTTCAGAGGAATTAGATCTTAAACACCTTGGATAATTTATTGTTTCAATACAGTTCCTATTGAGAATAGATAGTAACTTATTTTTTCTTTTTCTAATCGTAAAATGCATAATTCGCAAAACAAAATTGTCATAACTTCTTCAATCCTAATATTGTGCAAACTGGACATTTCTGTATCGATGTATTTAAGAAAACTCTTGACTTGGAAATAAAAATAGATTTGAATTTATAGTTGCAAGAGAGTAAAAATAAGCAGATTTATGAAAATAATTTCACGTACATTGGTTCGCGAAAGATTATCTCCCAAATCTAGTCCAGATATTCAGATAAAAATAATCTGAATTAATAGTTCCCGGTATTACTAAAATAATGACATTCTGTCTAGCAAAAAACCATAATTCTATTCACATGAAGTTTCTTTTCGTTTTCCATTGGTATATTCTCACATTTCTAATAAAACTATACCGATATAAACTCCCACACTTAATTACAATATGTTAATAACACGTTAAACATAAATAGTTCATAATTTGTCGAAGCTGGTCGCCACTATTATTTTCCTGAATTAAATTTCCTGTCTCATTTTATTGTTGGATAAAAAAATTCATTATACATTTATTGCATGACGTGAACTGTCCATTAGAGAAATTTTGGAACACATACAAACATTCTGTTGTCCAGTTCATTAGTTTCAAGCAAGTGGAAATCGATATAGTAATTTTCAAATCCATCCACCTAATGCAATAAGTGGGTATCAAATCACTGAGAAATATATAATCCATTTTGTAACATTGGCTGTGACAGTACATTTATTCGCAGGCGATTTTGATTTGCGTTCAGATCAAACAAGAACAGTTGTAAAAAGAATGAAACATTAAACACATAATCTCTTAACTAGATGTTATCCACACTGCCAGGTAAGTTTCCAGCCTTCCATTTTCATTTAATTAAATAGAATAAAACACCTAGAATTTGTGGAAAATTATGATTGATTTTTTTTTACCAAGATAATCCTATAACAACGAACTTCATCAACTACACAATATTCTGAGAAGAATTTCTCAAGATAACCTGTTCCAAGTTATTCTTACGAAGCAAATTGTACAAAAATATTGTGAAATCTAATCCCCATCAAATAATACTACTATTGGATCATTCTATTGGAGGATAAATAAACCAAACTGTCGTCAAATGGAGGCACAATATATTTTGTAAAGTATAAACTAGCAGTTAAATTACCCTAAGCTACAAAACGGGTTATAATGGTGGATTTTCAAGAATTAGTCACCTTAGGATCCATCCTGGACCGGGTTTTTTTTAATAAACGGGACGGTCTATTGCTTGCTGGCGCGAAGTTAGTTAGTTTACTGTTCATCATATTGGCTTATGGTATTTCTCTTCCGTTTTGGCAATAAAGAATTATTTATTTATGTACATAATGGGCATAATAGGCTTTACGAAACTCCGTCTTAACTTCAAATATCCCAACATTCTCGTCCCAGAAAACGCATACAGTAAACAATGCAAGATGGGAAATCTTAAATTAGATTTTCTTACGTTAATTCAGATTGGTAAATACAGTTTCTAACCTTGTTGTTCAATATATACAGATTTTATCGTTTTTCTACTGACCTAAGAAATTATTTACCTCTTATACTAGTATCGTAAAATCGTGATATTTTTTTAATCAAATTTTTTAGCTGGCTAGCATATATAGGAGTCAGCGAGGGTCAGTGAGCGTCGCTCAGTAGAGCGCTGAGTTGCTGACTGGGTGGCCGGGGTTTGATCTACGGTGGAGTGGGGATTTTTCATCACACCTCAACATTCAGATTGCAGTATAATTAGTACCAAGTCTATCCTGGGGTCGGAGCGATATGCTGGCCACATCTCCTCCTCCTAGTGCCGAGGGCTAGTAATTGCGGAGCTCTACCCTCCGCGAACCCCTTGGGCACCTTCGGGGTCCGTTGTGGGATAGTTTGACTTTGGCTGGCGAATATGGTAAATATACGAGTCTCCTTTTCAATGGTATCATATTAGTTTCAGAAGTACGTTGGTTTATAAAAGTAAAAAAAATTCAAAATCTCGTTTGTTTATCAGAGTATTGTCATAATTCCAAATATCCATCCAAGAACCCAACCATTAATATCATCCAGATGTGAATTCTATAGGTGACACCAAAGTCATTAAAACATCAAAAGTAGTGATATCTTATCTAATCATATGATGCAATATCCTTGTATAGGGACGTAGAATTTGGATGACTAAGATTCTCAGGTGAAACTACACATTGCACAACAATTTCAGAAATTACTTAAATTCGTACCGTAGATATGATAATTGGGCTCGTTCATTTTCCCTGTACTGGTCTCAAAGCGAGAACTCAAGGTTTTACCGATTTGTATCGTTGTACCCAGACATTAGTCGGAGTTATAAAATAGAAGGGACCAATTCTACATTTAATTTTACGTCAGAAGGGTTTTCTTATTCGCGCATTGAAATCAATATTATACTTTGGAATCCATGATACACGTCGTTCATAATACTGGTATAAAAATGTAATAAAACTACCTATTTGGAAAATAGATCATATTAGATCCCTCTTCTTCCCGAGGTACCAATTTTGTAAATTTCACTAAAATCGTTGAGTTGTTCTTGAAAAAATAAAGAAATATATAGATCCATTACTCGTTTAATGGTACAGGTCGAATATGATTGATAATGATGAACCAGTTTTAATTGTACTGGAAAGTCTCTTGCATTCCAAATCAACTAAATCAATGAATTCATTCAAATAATGTGTGTTGACGATATATCCAGAAACTGTTTGCAATCACATGCTTTTACAGTAACGCAGTTTCCAGATAATGCTATCACGCGATGACATTCCAATCAAAATGAAATTATTCCGTCGGAAATGAGAATTGTTGAATATATACTTTTTTGTATTCCAATATTTCCATGAAATTTTCCCAATGACCGGAACTCTCTTCTCAGTATTTGTGTTCAAATACATTGTTTGTACAAATATTCTAACGGATTGAGATTTAATACAGATGAAATGAGATAGACAAAGTAACGGGATTTGGAAACCTAAAATAAATCAAAATTTCCACGGACAATTTTTTTTTTTTTCTTCAAATAATTACGTAGAAATTTCGAAGATCTGAACATCTTTAACATAATTATGCACTTTATGAAAGTTCCAATTGGCCAAAGAAATTTATAACGAAGGTTCAGTGTTGTTTGGCCTTTTATCAATTTTATGAATACACCAGTTACTTTAGAATATTTTTATATATTTTTATTTATTTTTGTTTCATGCTAGATATTCACTTATTATGTTTAGTCACATTCAAAATCAAAGAGAACTAACACCCGGACACTTTTCACGGATTTACAATAAATATATCTTCTCTAGGCTAAAAGTATAACGGAGAATAAGTGGCCGTACAAGAAGTTCTGAATGTAACCAACACTTCAAGGTGGAAAGAAAGTGGTTTATCGCAAGTTGACCACACGAGGCCATTCGATAGAAATTATCATCTCAATGCTATTCATTCCCTATACTTTTCAGTCGATTCTTATTCAATTACATGTTGTATTAGTGGTGCTATTATTATTCATTACAATATTCAGAATTGAAATAAGAAATACATTATTTTAATACTTGAAGGACGCATCGTGGTGAGGAATAATATTAAACTAATGGCATATGTTTTATGAAAGAAATAGACACGAAAGTAAGAAGTATTTCAAATACAACTAGAAAGAATTCGAAACCAAATACCAGTTATTCATGGAATTTTGAGATGTTTTATATTTTTACGGCTAACTTTAGGAACGCAAAAAATTGTCCGTGTTACAGGCCAACCCCTTACTGCGTACGCTTCTTCTACAATGACGCAGAAAGATTGAGCATTATTTTTGAGTGAGATATTGCTGCTGCTGCTACTACTACTACTACTAATAATAATAATAACTGATAGATGTATCCCTAATAACAGACCTGATATTGTTCTGCGCGATAAGGAATTGAAAATTGCATATCTCATTGACATTGCGGTCCCTAATACGCACAACATCCAATAAACAATAGCTGAGAAGAAACGGAAATATGCTGATTTAAGTGATGAAATTCAAAAGATGTGGAAGCTTAGTAAGTTATATGTTGTACCAATTGTGTTATCGACAACTGGTGTGATCCCTAAAGCCCTACATGAGAGTCTCAAAATCCTCGGTATAAGGAGAGAAGTGTATATTCTTCTCCAGAAGGCAGCTATTTTGAATACGACACGAGTAGTGCGTAAATTCTTTAGCCAAGAGTAAATAAGTGTGCTTGATTTGTATCCGTACCTTATTTATACCAGCAGAAGCTGAGATGTATTAATGAAATATAATAATAATAATAATAATAATAATAAAGTTGAAAAAGGAAGGAACTAATAATCATAATAAAAATCAGAAATACCAATAAATAATATAGTTCTGGAAGAAAAGACGTCCCATAATGATCTCATACTTGGGAGGTATGTGATGAAAATGTTGATACGAGCACGTTGACGGACTTGGTGCGGGCAGCCCGCGGTTTAAAGGGCTGAGTTATTCCATAACCGTCACATTACTAGAAAATGACAGTAGACGAGAGAAAATATTCGGAAAATCTTCCATACTTATTTACTCCCTTCAAATGCGATGTGGATCGTAATAAAATATAATAATTACGTATCCAATTAATGTGTATACACAATTTCAATTTTGCATTATCTTCTCAACTTTCAAAGACCTTAAGAACATGATCAGATTGCTGTGACTGCCTCTTGATGAAACCGTGACCCAGGTCATAATGGAAGGGTTTCTGTAATGGAACTCTGATGATGGACTTCCATTATGACAACTACATTGAGATGGCATTAAGGGAATATTGTTCGCTCTTCCGTAGATTAATTCTGAATAGATTCATGATTGGCATTTTAAAATTATACAATAAAATATACGAAATATTCACAGACATAATCGTAATCTGAAGACAGGACAATCATAGAGGACATATCTGGACCATCCCAGATTCGTCGTATATAGAAATAAAACAAGATTATGACGTAGCATAACACCGTAACACTCTTCCTCGACACGAGGACAATCCAAGAGAGTCGTGTGTTCGATGCCAAGCGACGGCGCCTTCCTACCTGAAGGCCGCTGGTTCGAGTGCAGTTACTCGATCTCCACCACTGCTGCACGGAATCCACAAGCACAGATCGGGGTTGGAATTGGGGCCACCAGGGCTCATGGACAGCCCGGGCGAGCGGGCCCACCCTCGGTCCAGCACTCACTCTCCTCCCCGCACTTCCCCGACACTTCCTCTTCCTTCTTCCTCGTCACCTTCTCCTGTCCCCCACACCACATGTCACCACAACCCTCACCAGAAAAAAAAAATTCGCACTACCGACACACCATTACGATCACACAAAAATCAAAAAATAAAAAAACGAAAACGCAGAAGAAAAAATTCTTTAGTCGGACGACGTTCTCGCGGAGGGTCCACGGACGGCGCGTCGCCGGCACGGAGCGCGAGCGAGCACTGTCGCGAGACGGCGGTGGCAATGGGGGCGGCGGCGGCGAGGGCGACAGGGGCGACGGGTAGGCGCGAGAGCGACGGACAAGGGTGCACGTTCCGAACGGGACTGTGACGCTGGGTCGGAGCGAGCGAGCGAGACGGCAGCAGCGGCGGCGGCGGCGGCGGCGGCGGCGGCTGCGTGGCGGCGAGGTGAGGGCGGAGCGACGCGAGGTCTTGTCGCTAGGAGCGCCACTGGTCGGACCTCGCGCCTCTTGCCCTCCCTCGCGCCGGCGCGACGAGGGTTTCCCCCTATCATCCGCGTTGCGTTCGCCAGCCGTTTGGCTGCGCGCGCGTAGCAACGCCACCGGGGACATGGGGGAGGTGACAAATGAGCTGGGGATAGCGGCGACGCGCTCGGCCTGGCGACGGAGCCGCAATGGGGCAGGTGTGAGATGGTATCTGGCGCAGGCATACGTTGTTGATGTAGGAGGAGGTAAGGTGCCGCGATTTTACAGTCGAGACGAATGGGATGAACAATAACAATGAAAGAGGTCTTCCATGAATTTTCTCACCGTCATAGCTAGAAACAAGAGATCTAGGACACTACATAAGAACAACCAAATAAAGACCTATCTCTAATTCCGAACAAACTTCTTTCAAATTTATCACCACGAGCTACCCGGGAACCAAAACTCTTTACAATAGAAGATAAATTAATTTCTACCACAGAAAAAATAATCACATGAATAGAAGGGTGATCCTTCTACTGTGGACTCGAATCTCAACCAAGAGTTCGAGTGTAACATTCCAATATAATATTTGAGTACTATAAGAAAATTATTTTTTGGCGGATGTTATTTGTCTCTTTCATCTAGAAAAAGAAAAAAATAGTTTTCAATCAGAAAACAAAACACGGAACCTTAGAGACGGAACTTCGTCGGTTTCAAGAGAGACACTTGTGGAAGCATAAGATATACGAGTAATCTCGTAGTGAATGTGAAAGATTATGAACAGGTGAGAAAAATTGTTACCAAGGAGTGAGAACTTCAATTTCAGAAAAAGTATATTGAGATTCCGACGTACCCATATCCACTTGGTAAACAAGTCTCAAAACGAAATAAAGTAAGATTTTTAAAAATGAAATCGATTATATTTCAAATAAATTTGACTCTATAAACATGTCGAATTAGTTACTAAATTTTCGAAAACTGACTCACGAAACTCGAAAGCAAATGAGATTTAGTTATAATATTAATGATATTAGGAAAAGGATTAGTATAGAATAAAAGTTTAATAATAAAGTTAACATACTAAGAAATGGTATAACTATCGAAGGGTCTGAAATTGCTTACGACACATGTTATTGATGAAGGTATGATATGATCCTATTAAGGAGAGTAAAAATCCTACCAAGGTTAAAGTGACAAGATGGTAGTTCGCATACTAAATTATAGAAATCAAGGAAGAGTGCAGATTAAAATTCAGAAGACGAAAACTGGGAACTTTTGAAAACTTTTGAACAGAGTTAAGCAAATAAATTGATGAATTTGAACTGGTGAATTTAGAAAACAGAAAAGATGTAACACGAGATTCCATTTTGGGCGCAACTATGTTGAATGAAAATCTACCTATACTGGTTGATTGATAAGTGAAATAATTATGGAGAAAAGGTTACGCCAAATAGAAAAGATAGGTTAATTAATGTCATTGAACGGAATCAATATGGATGGGGAATATAAAAGCAAGACGAAATAGAAGGAGAACAGCAAAAACTTATTAGGAACTTTCAAGGAAAGAACATGAGTAATCACTAGAAAATGGAAACATAGGAAAACCAAATAAAAAATCAAATAATATGGAAATTTACTTGGAAAAGTCATAGAAGATTGTAACATATTTAGAATTAAGAGAACGTAAAGCATGAAGACATTACTTTATGGAAGAAGACAAAAGAAAGATAAAATAGTTTATAATGAAGACTAGCTGAACCAGTGCGAAATTGAATGTAACCAATATTATGTATGACAATATGAGCGCTCACTTAGATTTAGCAAGATGATCGTATCGACCTGACGTTTCTTTCCTCATATCAGCTAGTTGTAAGCGTAAGTTTCAGTTTGTTCCATGTTAAGCATTAATAATACAAAAGAATTAAAATTAATCATACTTAAACCTCAAAACTCACAATTAATGAGATTCTCTAAATAATCACATGTTACGTAGTTTTTTGTTCTTAATGCTTAATATTTTTACCATAGGTCGGACCGTAAAGGGACACGTACACGGGGCTATTGAATGCCGCTTTTCAACACCTCTTCGTATCTCCGCACAGTGGACTATATCGAGGCGAAACGTGGCCAAAAGTATTTTATCCAGTAAATTTGGTGAATTACGGGGAAAAATCATTTTTAAGTATATAAACAAAGGTTATGTCCTGTACAGACATTTTTATCATGTCATCTTATTATACCAAGTGAGTCATCTCTGAAACACACACTCTTTGTATGAGTTGAGTGAATCATCTTAGTTGTTGGCTTTCTCTGGAAAATTTCCTCTAACACCATGGGTTTATTCAAATTTCACGCCATGGAGTTTAAAAAATAGAGTAAATCATTGGACATCGGATCCATTAATTACAAGTTCCTTTGCTGATTATATTTTCAAATCACGATCCTGTACTATTTAATTTGGATAAGTCCAGGAATTTCATTATTATCACGTAATCCTCACGACATCGATAAACAATCGATAGCTGGTCGAGTCATGACGTCACGCAATCGATTGCACTAATCGAACATGCAGCTGCGCACACAAAGGCGAGAGAATTTAAAACAGAAGGGTCCTTTCTTTCGAACTGTTTACTTCGCTCCATAACCTTGTAAGAGAACACATCTCGTTTCACATCACTTCTATCGTGGGTCGGCATGCTAGCCGACATTTTCTCCAGTTAAACCCTTCGCTACTACGTTACAGAAGGCATTTTCGTCCACGTGAACATCGGTCTTCAAACCTTGGATTTCGAATCAACACACCGATTCAACACCACCGTCAACATCATCTAAGCTGACTAAGCTGACTTTCCAAGATCATCTCATCTCATCACGCTTCCTTGGAAAACCAAGAATTTAACACTATTCTTCATTACTTTCATGGCATGTTTCATTAAACTGTTTGTTCTTGTTGTCAATCAATATTCATCTTGCTCCTCATCCTTCTTCACTCTTTATTTTTCACTACAATCATCCCATGTGCAGGTAAGACTAAATTTGTCTGCACATCCCCATTAATCAAGTTATGACAATTTATAAAGATCTAATTTTTCCATAGATTTGATATAAAACCTCTCGAATCAGAAATACATTTAACTTAACATGAACCTTCGTGCGGCGTCAAGAAGCGGTGTTGAAAATTGGGTTTACATGTCCCGTGTACATCTTCCTCCAGACTCGAAAGTACACGAAGGAAAGAAAGTCATTCTCACAGAATACTACACAAATTGTCGGACGCGCCAGAGCACAGTAATTTTTAACGTCTTGTGAGTCAAATAACATATTTTCCGGAGAAAGTCCGTCCATCCTGACGGATAAGGTTTATATTCAAAATCACGTAATTTTTAAATGTTATATCGAAAAGGAAAAGATAAAAGATGCAACAATAGGAGATCGACCACTTAACTTTTAATGCTCTGAAGTGCAATACTTCATTTGTTTCATTTACGACATCCCATACGCAGGAAAGGAATGCAAATTTCCTTAAAACAAAGAAAGTGAAATCAAAGTTTGTAACGATTGGAGAACTAGGAAAAAACAGAATTTTCTATTGTTTCCAATTTTTAAAGAAAATATGAAAGTGGAAGAATTAGTGAATATTGATGTAGTTATTGCATCAAATGCACCAAAAGCAGACCAAAAGTCAGGAAAATTGGAGTACGTCAATAAATCGATGCATTTTTACGTGCAATAAGTGAAATATATTTTGTTAGATAATTGTATTTAAGAACAAATTAGAGAAGATTGACGAAGAAAAATTGATACCTTCAATTGACCTTTAAGTTTATACAAGTATTATGAATCTTCGTTACTTAAGTAGAAATGCAAAAGAACGAGCAATTTTCATAATTCGTAAATATAGTATAACCGTTCGACTTTCTCTTTACTCTCTTCATGATGAATACAGCTCAGAGCTAGGTTTTGTTCTGAACTGTAAATACCACAGTGTTGCGTTCAAATTCTGGCAGGTAGAAAAGTGAACGAAAGGACGGATAAATGTGAAAGATGTGATAAATGGCTCTGAAAAAGGAAGCACCAGAAAACATGCCTCACACCGGCACTGCCCATTTGCAACTACCTGGGTGATATGAACTATAGTCCTCAGAAGAAGTGGGTGAAGGAACAAACCATTACACTAGATTAATATCTAAACTACATTGCAACATTAACACTATTTAAGTTTCGGCCACTGCATGATGATACATACTTCGACTGCTTTCGAGCAGAATCATTCCTCCTCTTAAACCTCGCGTTCGCTATTACGACAGGTATGATGAAAATAGTACGATGTATTTCATGAAATACTGAACTATCGCCATTCGTAAAGGATGAAAATCATAATTCCGCAAAACGCCGTACCTAAGACTAAATTTTTTTTCTGGGGCTTTACGGCTCGTCGACATCCAGGTCATTAGGGCCCTAAAAACTTGTACAGGCTGGGAAAATGCAGTTACGCACTAGGGAGTGCCAACATGACTTCCCCCGCGTGTAGGACTCGCCGATGACTCAACCATACCCACTAAAAACCCTCCAGAATTACAACTCAAAACTCATATATCAACATATCTCATTACATATATCATTATAAAAAAAGAAGAAGAAGAAAGGAAAATGAAAGCTACCTTTTCGGGATCGAAAAGGACAAGAGGTGACCAAGGAAGGTCAGGAAAGAGATAGGAAGGAGTCTAGCACAAGTAAGTGGAAGTAATGCCAGATTCAGCTCGGGTTTGCCAAACACGTTCTTACTTACCCGGGGGGGAGAGGGGGTAAGACTAACATCTAGTGTAGCGCATAGCACTGTACTTCCCTGATACTCTCTCGCTATACAACGATTTCCTCTCCCTTCACGTCTCACTCCAAAATTGTCTCCCTCCAATTAGGATTAGCACAAGAAAACAAAGCAGAGATGAAAATAATCAAAACACGTGTGTACCCTAAATCATACTTAATTCTGAAACAAAGGTTATTTATTAATTTACATTCTTGCATGTATAAATAACATATTCGTTATCATCTTTATAAAATTTAATACACATTGCGTTTGCATGATAAATTGAAAGGCGTTTCTATGTTGCTCATTGTTTTATTGGTATAAAGCTTTTTCGGCTGCATAGCAGCCATCGTCAGTAACATACACTGAAATATATAAATGTACATAAAATGACAATAATAAAAATAGAAACATAATATGAAAGTATACAATAATTGGGTGAAACAGTATCGAAAGAAGTGTATTTTTTGTTGTTGTTGAAATAAAGAAAGGAAAGAACAATGAAAAATGAATAAAAGAAAACAAATACAGAGTGAACAAACCGACAAAATTACGTACCTGAGTATTGAGGAATATTTTTGGCGAATGCGCAGAGTACGCCGAACGGAGGTCATTATATGGAAAGTGAATGGGTGTTGCGGGGTGGGCGGGGGGAAAGGGACTGTCGGAGTTTTCCAGGAACTGGCTGCAGAAGACGGAAAGAATTTTTTAACTGTTGGGAATGGGGTGCAGTGTCCTGGAGAGTTGGGGGTGAGAGGGAAGGAATTTGAAGGCTAGTTTCATGAGAGGGGAATGAAATTCAGGGATTTGTTCATTTAATAGGGAAATGTTGTTTTTTAGAATACTATTCTAAATTTTTCTACTTCTAAAATATAAAAATCCTTTTCAATGTTAAATGTGTGTTTTCTACTAGGTGGTTGGCGAAGTGTGAGACTGTTGTGTTCTTTTTCCATGCATTTACGTGTTCTTGTATCCTTTGTTTGAATGTTCGTCCAGACTGCCCGACATACACGGAGGGACAATCACTCCATGTGAGAGCATACACTCCACTTCGGAGGAGATGGGGATTGGGGTCCTTAGTGAATGATAAGGTTGTGTTAAGTGTTTGTGGAGAGAAGAAGGTAGTGTGAATGTTTAAATGTTTTAATGAATTCGCGATTTTAAGTGAGAGTGGGCCTATGAAAGGGATTGCATGTCTGGTTTGAATATTATTGTTTGGAGTAAGTGATGTGAGGTTCTTCGTGTGATATAATCTAACTTTCTTAGTGATTATATTATCAATGAGAAAGGTATTGTAGCCATTGTTTTCTGCTATAAGTTTTATAGTGTCTATTTCTTTTTTGATTTTTTCTGGTGAGAGTGGAATGGTGAACAGACGATGGACCATGGAGTGGAAGGCAGCGTGTTTGTGTGATGGAGGGTGTTGTGAAGAATTGTGTATGGTAGTGTCTGAAAATGTGTCTTTCCTGAATATGTCAAACTGGTGGCGGTTGTTTACTAGAGAAATAGAGAGGTCTAGGAAATTGAGTGTTCTATTGTCATTTTCAATTTCTGTGGTGAAGGTTATGTTAGGGTGAAGTGAATTGAGAAATTGAGTAAAAATGTCAAGTTGTCTGTGAGTTCCCGTCCAAAGAGTGATTACGTCATCTACGTAGCGGTACCAATAGATAATGTTGGGTAGAAGGAAATGTCCTGAGTCAAAAATTTGTTTTTCAAGATTGTCCATAAATAAGTCTGCAAGTAATGGGGAGAGGGGGGAACCCATGGGTAGACCTGAGTTCTGTTGGTAGAATTTATTATCAAATTTAAAATAATTAACATCTAAGCAAAGAGAAATGAGGTTGAAAAGTTCTGTTTTTGCAAAGAGGGGGCAAGACGCGGAGGGTGTCACGTAAAAGAATTTTACAATCAGATGGAGGGATACTGGGAAAAAGATTTTTGACATCGAAAGAGATTAATTTAGCTATAGGAGGAACAGGAATGTTTTTCATTTTGTTTGCCAGGTCCGTGCTATTCTTAACTGTGTGTGATGGACAGTGTATGTTACTGACGATGGCTGCTATGCAGCCGAAAAAGCTTTATACCAATAAAACAATGAGCAACATAGAAACGCCTTTCAATTTATCATGCTTTGATAATGTTGCTAAAGCTCCACAATTACCAAGTACATTACGTTTGTTTAAGTATTAACACGAGTTACTGCATTTGAATTCAATTACTGCACGTTACAGAACTGATTGAAAAATTCAACATAAAATAAAAATTTCCTCCGTGATTTTGGTTCACTGTAATATTTGGTCTTCAATATTTCAAAGTTAGTTGGTCATTGCTTGGAGGGGAATATACCTTAAAGTGAGATTTGTTTTTAGTTAATGTTATTGGTTGTCCAAAAGAATTGTTTTTATAACTAAGAGATAGTAACTAAACTGTAGTAACGAGGCGAGGACATTAATCTAACTCAGCGATTTGTAAAGGAGACTTTTCTTGAAATACGTAATACAAACGAATGAAAGCTTAAATAAAATTCTAGTTCCAAAGAAAATATGGAAGGACTAGCTGGGTATCAGGTGTTGTCTGGGATCTTTCTTATACTCAGGAAAATATAAAATCTATATTTTAAGATCAAAATACTTTTTTCATATTGGTTTTTATAAACATGCACAGCATCCTAATTTTGAAATTCATAATAATACCAATTTAATACAAAACTTGACTATACGCTACACCATCTCGCGGGAGCTGCGCCGGTCGAATATTTGCTTCCTAGGCATGACACGGCAGCACCATTTCATTCGATCTTGTAAAATCTGAACTATTCGTTGAAATTTTACGATTTACAGACGATTTTTATATTTGTTAAATGCACAAAAGAAATAATCCATTAAATTTGACGATGATTGATTTTTTTCCCTAAATTACCCTCTTAAATTGAAGAATTTTAACATTTCTATTTTTAATAACGTTTTATCGATAATTTAGATTTTGGTAGATTACTATGCTGTCGCGGACGTTTCTATAAAACTATTTGAGGCAAACAATATTGTCATTCATTTCTGTCACCTATCTTTAACCAATTAGGCATCGTAAGCAAATATAACTCTTTTACCCTATTTTATCAACATTATTTGTTAACAACCATTTCCATCTTCCTTATCACACATTTAAAAAAATAAAAGTTAGCTTATGTTCATTCTGAACTTCTAAGCTATCTCCTTTGCATATTTCATCACGATCGGATCTGTGGTTTAGTCGTGATNTGTGTGTGTGTGTGTGTGTGTGTGTGTGTGTTTGCAAAAAGTACACCGCGTTGTCAAATAAAAGATCCAAAAATATTACTTTTTTATCTGGCTTTTGTTTGTTTTAGATTTTAGGTACCCGATAATGACAGGAAGGGGTGTCCATGGGACCTATGAGCCGACAAACTGTTGATCTAGTTGATTAAAATTATGGATTAGTATACTGTTCAAGATTCTTTAAATTCGCTAAACCTTGGAACTAGACTCGCATACACTGCAGCAAAACATTTTCCGTTTTGTCTTCATTCATATTGTTTACGAAGAGGAAATTTGTGTAAATATTACAATATCGCAATGGATTAATTAATTTAAATGCAAAATATAGCATTATAAAATAAATTTCACAAAGCTCCTGGAGCTTAACATATTGAAGAGCAAAAGCCTCTGGGATTGAATCTTTTAGTAACGAACTAGTCCAAAACATGAACAAAGTACAAAGGATTGCATCGTATCATTTAATCATTCTTAACACATTATTTCCTGGTAAGCGTAATGTGTCTGAACTATCTGCTACACGTAAATCTCTGCGTTATATCACGAAAATGGGAAAACGCAATATGTGCTCGAGTCATCAAAAAAAAATGTTAACATTAATTCGAAGCACATTATTCAATAAATTATTATTTTTATGTTGTATTCAATAAGCTCCAATTAGTCTTTCAAATTGTTTCAAGATGTTAAATATTAAGAATTGGGACAATTAATGATTCTTAACTGAGTTTAAGCTAGCATTGCATTACTTATTTCGTATCGTTATTTATTTCCTTCGATCGGAGAATGCTTCCCGAGATTTACTCTCTACTTGCGAAAATCAAGTAAATCTCAAATTATGAACGTGGGATACATTTGCGTGGATTGTAGCAATCGTGCTTGTATAGATTCTGACCTCATATTACTCCTGCTTTGAAGCGTGTATCTATGAGTATTTCTGTTTACCTCAGCAACCAAAGCAAGCTTGGAATGCCCTCGGTGTGTGGTCTACACGAAGGAGAGCATTATTACGATCTTCGTCATTATTCCTGTAAAGCCTACTCTTCCTCGCCAATGCAGTCCTCCACAAAATATTAGTGCAGAGAAAATCGAACACACGATTTGATGAGTCGAAGTCGTCTCAATTCCGATGCCCTATCAACCTATCCTTGAGGAACTCCACAACTTATGGAGAGAAGAACGTGGTTGGGTGAGGGAAAACATCAGCTCGGCAACTGCATGCGGGTAGTATTTCCGAGGCGGAAGTCCTCTTCCGCTTCGGAGGCGTTCACCCGCCAGACCGGAGGTCCGCCTCCGCAAAGTGGGCGCTTCCATCAGCGTAAAAGTAAATCGCCGGCGCTTGATAGGCGGCGACGCAGAAAAGGTCAAATATTGATTTTGCGCGGGGCGTTTATGCGGGCGTCGACGAAGCACGACACACCAGGCGTTCGCCTTCTGCCCCTTTGCAAGGATCCAAGTAAATCTACCCCGACAAATGATTCCCCTTCATTATTACTTGCTCTCTTCCGCCATACTAGCTTCAGAACCTCCTCAAAGAAATAGAATTATTTACATATTTCTTGAATGTTTGGTTCGAACGACCGGTTTTAGTTGTTTTTCAGCACAATAAAATGTGAAATAAATAATAGTCAAATAATAATTAGTTGAAATTCGACCCATTTATGAGGTCAGTCGTGATCGTAAGTCGCTAAATACTGCAAACATTGGTTAAATACGCATAATGAAAACTAATATTATGTTCACTCATATGAATAATTTAAAGTGAAGTTCAAATTCAGACTTCTCGATACGGGTGAATCATTTTTTAATTAATTTTTATCCCAGCATATCTTTTGCATTTTTTTTAGAATATACAGAAATATCTACGCACTATTACCAATTTAACCTATTTTTCTATGTTATCTCCTCGAACAATATGTAAATAAGTGCTATACCAGTGAGATTGGATCTTTGTTAAATCTTAAATCCTCTCTCACTGAACAACGCCCTGCTCATTTTCGGTGGTACTTTCGCATCGCCACATCAAAGTCACCCCATACACTAGAAAATGTCCGATGACTGGATGCACTTCTCTTCAAATATTTCGCGCTCACAACACTCGTGATCAGTCTCTTTCCTCGCAATCCCACGCTCTATTCTTTTTTACTCTTTATTTTTGTATTATGTATAACATAAATTACACTGAATGCGTTTAGAAGATAGAAGTCTTCTCATATGAGTTATTATAGTGACTCATTTACGAGTTATTATAATGACTATGTAGCGGAAAAATAAAGTTACATAATTTTTTTCTAAAAAACCTTGTAGTAAATTTGTTGAAAAGTAACACGAGTATTTTTTCTGTTATCACATATTAAATCTGTTCGATTAATAGAAAGCGTTATAGAAGGATCTTTATGTTATTGAGATACCACATCTTAAAATTTTTATTTTCATTCCTATAACAAAGTTTTGTGGCCAGTAATTGTACCAAATTTGTTTCTCCTGCATTCTTAAGCAGACAATAGGAACCTTTGTGATAAACGTCCTCAACATAAAATTTCTCTCATTCACAAAAGTATTCTAACAAAATTTGAAAATATAACTCATTGTCGAACTAGATCACTTACTACATTTTACAGCTCCAATCATGGTGTGAATTAGCACTTAGTTACAGAATAGATGTAGGTCTAAACTTATGATAATATTGTATTGTTACGAGATATACACTTATTATAAAAAGTACGTATAGGCAAAATTTCATCTTTTTCCAATGATCGTAACTGGATGTAGTGTGTTCTAAAATATTTTAGCTGACCTAGAGACAGCAAATAAAAAGAAAAACTTTTCTTTAGCTTTTTATTGTTTGTCGACTTTTGGTCAAGATATTACTCCTTCTACTTAAGATAGGACAAAAAAACATAAAACGTTTTTCTTCATAATTTTGTCTATATTTTCATTAGATCATTTTTTAATCATGGCAGCTTCTTTCATGAAGTTATGGAAATTACTACAATATTTACTTCTATTACAATTTAGACAAATTTCTGTCTAAAATTTCTTTTTAAAACATTTTTGCTCATACATGTTTTCCACTCACATATGCGAATATTTCTGCTTGTCTCTTAATAATTCACTCAACATCTTTGCGTTCATCAATTTACTTCATTCCACTTAAACCTATTTATTACAACTTCAGGTATAATCAATGATCCAGCAATTATTTCTTCATTGTCATTGTTTTCGTATTATCCTTTGACTACATCAGATTCCTAGAATACAACACTAATAAATACTATTCGATCTATTTTTCTGTTTCATTGGTATTTCTTCCTTTACCTTTATAAGACTAAAGCTTCACCTTACCTCCCATATATTTTAACTATCTGTTCCGACTTTTTATCTACATATGCATTTAGTCATATAGCCTTCTAACAAAACCCTTCTTTCTCTCCACCTTTCTCTTTCTATTTCTCTTCCTCTCTGAAGCTCTGTCCCCGATTATCTTTATCTGATACACTATTTTGCCTTCGACATTGCAGCCACCGGTGCCCACAACTTGGGTACCATGTAGTTCGTAGCGATACTCTGTTAACAAAACAAAGGGACCCTCCTGTTCTTCCTTAGAACGCGGTGTTTCAAAAATTCATTTAACTCGTACATAACTATTTTCATTTAATCGGACATTTTAATAGCAATGCTCTTCAAGCCTTACTTTTCAATATCTCCTTGTCGTGCTTGAGTACTTATGATAAGAGCGGATAATACAGCTCCCGTCATGGTGTGAATCAATACGTGGTCACAAAATAGATGTAGATACAAGCTTCCGAAAATGTTGAATTGTCATCAGAAATACATTACAAATATTCTTTGTTTGTGATTAAGCTGTACTTTAATCAAACCATCACTTTACGCATCTTTCTAATTGGTTTGTCCAGTTCTTGCTTTATTTACCGAGTGTTACAAGAAGAAGCGATTTAAATGTTTGTTCTGTCGAGGCGTATGGAGGTAATATTTTTGAAAGGGTGGACTGTCCATTTCTCAATTTTCCTAATGAAGTTTATTACGTAAAATTGTCTTCGTGTTAGAAGATACTCTCTTCGAGGTGAAAGAATCACAATGGATTAAATGGATAGACGTCCAGTCATGTTAATGGGGTACAATAAAATTATTAACATTTACGATTATAATAACGATTGACGTAAAAAGGTCTTAAATAAACCTTGTAGAAATGCAACCAACAATGCCAGGTGAGGAATGTTGCTGGCGAACTTTAAAACGGTTCTTATCTCTTAGCACCATGCTCCATCCAGCTGTTGGATCAACATCTTCTTCATTGAATGTTTGTATTTCCCTTGGAGCAACAACGATACATCCATTTATTCAAAACACATACTTCCCTTTACACGTGAATAATAGTTATCTCTCCAGACTAACCTGTCAGTAACTATATCACGCTCACATTGCCTTGATTAAACAATCTCGCTCATTTGTATTGTTCATAGCAATATAAGTACAATTCATTGCTTAAGACTTATCATTCTCCCGAACTTCAGTACTCTCCCATGGGCACTCGCAGATTTTTTTAAATCATGATTACACTATATTTTAATCACAGCACACCTAATACACTCATCAACGAGTAGATACCGTTTTTACTCAGCGAAACTACACCCAATAATTATTTTTACTAATAGGTTCATGCGAAATTTCGATGACCTAGTAACATAAGAGTACAAATTAGGACCCACTGTATCGTCAATGCAGTAAATTGCAAATGTAACGTGTATCTATTATATAGAATCTAAGGTAAATAAACATATTAAGAAACTTAATTTATTTAAGTATTAAAATTTTAATTCAGTGGACTTTATCGACATTTGCAATGAGTAAACATTTAGAAATAACGATTCCACGAGAGTCCATTCCATTGCAATCATCTACGACAGCGATGTAGATCATTGTCTACGCACTTTTGATCGCTCGGGCCGGCAAGGGATGGGGCTTCACAAAATGTTGCGCGACGAATTAAGCTAATGGGTCATATTTATTAATTTTTACTTACTTGTATCATGATATTATGATTCTCATCAACAAATGTATATTATTTCAAAATGGGGAAATTAAATAGTATATGTCTTTATTTTTTTAATTATTTTTAATACTTTGTAGTATTATATTTTTTATATTTTACTGTAGTACGAGGTAATTCCGTACACAATTTTATTCCCCCCCGGATATGACATTTCAAATATTACGTCTGACAGCACAGATTTATTGCACAAAGTTGTGCCTTCCAACGTTTGAAAAATTTATGTAAAATGTACTATAATTCGTGGGCCGTAAAAATAGGGTTGCTAGTTGGACAGCGCATGATTTTAACAAACACATTACCATGGGACATTCAAGTGTGATTAAAATAATGTTAAGATAATTAATTGATTTTAATATCACCCAATATCCTACGAATGCGGATCTGTAGGAAACATTTAAGATAGCTCACGTTTAACTCTTAAGACCTCTTAAGTAACATTTAAGATTGTTTTAAATGGAAATACTATTTTACCTCAACTTTTCTCAGGCTTCCAAATACGCTACTGAAATAATTAGACAAACAATAAACTCATCGGATGTTTAATAATATTTTTTTTATTTCAAGACAATCTTCACCATCAAAATTAACTTTAAAAGTAAGCACTGAATCGTTTTTGGTGACGTCAAAGTTCCCGTCTGTTTGATCTCTAGGGTGAGATGTAGTTCCCAGAAGGTCGTATTAAAGTTCCAGAAGGTCATTGACATGGAAGAGATCAAAGAGTGTAATTTGTAATTTATTGTTGTTCGTTATTTATTATTTGTTGTTCATTCTATTTTAATTTATTCAGATATACTTGTGTATTTTTAAGAATACATTAGATACCTTTTATCATCGAACTTGAAAATCATATTCAAACACTTACTTCTCTTAATTACCAAAGACCGCATATTAAAATGAAATTTCATCTTAACAAATGTTTTACGCAGTTAGGCATTGTTACCGTGGGATAATAAACAAACCTGTGATTCTTTAAAAGAGTGTTTTAAAGAAATACTAATTAATGTTTTTGTTACTGTCAAGATTTGTGAGAAATATGTATAAAATAAAACTGTACATAAATGTGAAAACAAATCGTAAAAAGGACTCCATTTTTTGGAGCAGTGAGTGTACGGACGCACATGAGACGCACTCCACTTCGACTCCGATGTCGAGCGCATCGTAGCAGCACCGTCGCAAAGCTTCCATCGCCGCAAAAGCTGCCTTCCGCTTTATTAAAACTATTGACACCGGGGCGGTTGCACACGCGGTTGGGCACAGAGCAACCTCCGAGGAAATAGCACGCGAAAGAGAAGCAGAAGAAAAACAACAAAGAACATAGAAGAAAAAAGGAGATTTTGAACGAAACATCGAAGGCCTTCACCGGCCGCATTGCAATAAGCGCGATCCAATTTCACAGGTAGAGAAGAGGAAAATTGATCAGAGATGTCTCGCAATTTTCTATAGTGAAAAACAATATGGGGGTTTTATTGATAGACAGAACTTGAAATCTGGAATCAAATGCAAAATCTCCGTATAAAAATATTTTATGCTCATTTTGAGACACAATAATCCTTGCTAGGGAACCACTAAAACAATGTTAAACATTGGAAATATTTTTAGGATAGTCTTCTTTCCGATTCTGGATTACTTCTGGACTACTCGTTCATGACAATGTGGAATGCTATCGAGGGATGAAACGTTCGAATTGTTCTCTCGGGCAATTTTTATTGATACAACCAAGAATTAATGTACATGTTCTGAAGAAAAGTGATTAAAATGTTCAGTAAAAGAAAGGAACTGTTAACCATTTAAAAACTGTTCCTTATTTAACAATTACAAAGTTATCAAATAAAAAATCAATATAGATATAAATAAATAAACAAATTGATTGAAAAAAATAAGTTACCAACTGCCCATGACCACGTGGAGGACAATAAACTAATTTACTCTTCGGAAGCAAGCTAGGGACAATCCCATCAATTCCGATCAAAAACCTAAGGCAGAGGTGGATTTAACGTTTCAGAACTTTCCAAACAATATAAATCAACAACATAAAATATTATTTAATAAAACGATTTATAGTAATGTTAATAAATCGTATCTATTAAATAACACGTAATTTATAATCGTAACTATATATACATTTCTTTAAAAATGAAAAATACGACCCAATATATTTTCATATGATCATTCAACACATATACAACCCCTAGTTTCCTATTCCATTCCGAGATCAGGGTAGTAAAGTTGATATCTTCAGATCAAGTGAAAACGTATTGCTAAAATGATTGAAATACTTTACTAAATTGTGAAATTTTGTGGACAAGACTTTTAATTATTTAGTCGTTTTTTGGTGGATTTAACACTTTTATTTCTATTCCACCTTAATCTGTGAGAATTTATGAATACAGCTTGAAAATGACGTTAAATCTGAAATTAAATATTTCCGCATTTTAAGAACATATCACTACATTTTACTACGACAACGTATTCCACACTTTTTGATGATTCTTTTCAGGACCTGGAGTTCGATAGAAAGAACCAGTTTTGATAGTACCTTCAAGTAATACTTGATTAGTTTCATTTCCTACCGCTAGAAGTCCTCAATGTCGGTATCGAATACAGAGACATCTGGACGTGAATCGAAGAGTTTCATGAAAACACGGAAATTCTTTCAAGTTTTATTAAGGAGTGAATATGTGAATTTCATTGCTGTTATTCAAGGAGACTATAACCAGGAGATGGCATGAAGTGGGGTAGGCTTTTCTGTGTGTACGAAAAGCGTCGTCAGTTCACGCGGTGACATGAATCTTCAGCACCACCTCACGCTGATTATTGTAACTACTTCAAATTCATTTGTCTCGATAGGAAAGAGCAATGTGCTTTTAAATACAATAGCACGAGTACTTTATGCTGTTGATATCAAGTACACGGGCGGCAAATTTTTCGTGTTCATTAACTAATTAATTATTATTTTATTAATTTTATTAATAATAATTGATAATTATTATTTAATTAATGAATTAATTATAATTATTAATTCTACTACTATTAACGTCCTTTATGTAATCTAATTGAATAAATAATTAAAAACTTACGACCTTTTATGGACGAATAATATTTTTATACACAATACAGGATAATTTTATACAGGATATTTGTCCAATATTTTTATGGACAATACAGGAACACGAAAAAAATATATTTTCAGTAGAACAAAGTGTAGTTAACTCACGTTGCATTAATAATAATCACTTGATGAATTGGGAAAATATATTAATTTTGGGCATAGAAGTTAATTACTACAAATGCTGTTTATCAGAAATGATATTTTTTTTAAATACACACGGGAGTTTGAATCTACGCACAGACACTGAAAAACTATCTGGCTAATACAATACAAAATTATACAACTCTGCTTTTTTGTAAACATATTTTGTGTTTATATCATGTCCATTTGTCCTGTTGCTATGTTTGTTATAATTTGTTATTACTTGATCACCTGACTACGACGATCAGCTGAGCATCACTAGGAGAGGGAACTGCCATTGAAGTAGTTACAATAACCAGCGTGAGATAACGCTGAAGATTCATGATGCCGCGAGAGCTGACGACGCTTTTCGTAGATACCCCCACTCCATGAATGTCATCTCCTTCGTACAGCCTCCTTGCAGTTATGATAGAAAACTTGCTCTTATGAATATGACGTACTAAGTATTCATTATTACGAAATGGAAATAAAACAAAAAAACAAATTAAATTTTCTTCATCTCTTGAGTTTTACTGAATCATTCTGATAACCATATTCATTATTGTCTATACAAAAACTTACGACCAATCAAAAGACTTTACTTATTTGGTAATTGTGCGTATTTGTTAAATAACTTTTATTTTATTTTCTATTTAAGATAAATTTATTGATATTATGAAGATAAATAAGCAGCTTCAAAATTTTTTTTATCGTTTTAAGGGAAAATGTCATGATTTTGTCTTGGGGCACAGAAATATTAAATTCACTACCATCATAGGATACTTGATTGTAATTGTTGGGATAGTCCGTTGCTTGCTTCCAGTAAGTAAATTCGTTTTTTGTCCTCCACATAGTCATAAGCAGTTTGTAACTACTTTTTACAGGAAAATATATGTTCGTAAGTACGTTAATAATAATAATAATAATAATAATAATAATAATAAATTTATTGTCAAAAAACAGTGCAAACTGCGTATGACCACGTGGAGGACAATAAACTAATTTTATATATTTTATTTTATTTATCATTCTTTTAATAAAAGTAGTAAAAAACAACTGGTATCACCTCTACTACCTAAGGAAATTGAACCCCCTTGGGAACTTTTCCTATCATTGAAATCATCCTGGCAACGTAGACAATTGTCCTGAAATTGTTACAAGCGCATGATTTCTCTTAAAAAAGGACTGCTTGGTAAGATTTCCGTACCCCTTTCTCTAATCACAAGCCGAAAATGAACAATAATAAATATTAACAACTTTATAGTAATAATCATAAAAATGTCTCTATTTGGCAATACTAGACCCTCGTTTCTCTGAACAGAGATATTTCGTTTGTTGCTTCCAAAGTCTTTTTTCCATATTCGCTGGTATTTCTGTGTCTTTCTCAAGCTTGCCAGGTTTTTTAAAAGCCCTTTTTTATCAGTAAGGTGTATTGAAAGTCAAAATAATAAGTTTAATTATAGCTGGACTCATTTACCGCAATGGTTGCCAAACCTTTATCACAAGAAATAGGTTTTATTTCTAACCGAGACCCAATTTTCAAACAGAAATACATTGAATTGAGTTGCTTCAAATCCTACAATCAATTGGTACAGTTAAAAATCTGACCAAAACTGAAAATGAAAAATAAATAATTATCTGAAATTTCAGTTTTGATTCGAGGGACATACGTTCTGGGAAATAAAGTTTGGCTGGCCTGCTTATAACATAAGCAACGCTCGTTAATGCGCTCTGTCCATTTTTGAGTTTAATTATCTTAATTATTTTATTTTCTCGAGTTTTTATTATTCTTTAAGTGTATTTAAGTATTTCATTTAGTGTAGTGTTGTTAGTATTTTGTTTCCAGTATGCTAAAATATTTTAAAAAAACTCGAAAAACGTAACTGCAGTTGAACTAGTCAAACCAACTTTACAAACTCTCATTTTCTTGTGATTTTTTAGTGATATTCTAATGTGTGATAAAGTGTAGGACATCCTCATCATTCATACTTTTCTAGAAGCATACAGGTAAAGCATAACCAATTTGTTTAACACGATCGCATTTCTCAATGCATTCGAAATTGACCTCCAGAAGGCGTACGAACACTTAGTGCAATATATCGATACTCGTATCAGTGCTCTGATAAAATTATCGATACTCGTATAAAAACACTAACGGCGGTTGGACAACAGTTGGGGATTTTCTCCGACCTTCCAACTATTGTCACCCGGTTTCATCAAAAACACATGCATCATTCCCTATCTTGGTACAAAATAGGTTTAGCGTGTTAGAGGACATGTCTCATTTTTCCCCTCTACCCACTTCTTTCACCCCATCCTATTCCGCACACAAATCCGTTAACCCTCCTGTCCGCAAACCCCGCACTGGTCAGCACAGGCGTCCAAAAACACGTAAAATTGTGCCGCCCAACACTGTGAATGACAACTTCCACGCAAAAATCTAGCGTTTTAATTTTAGCTGATTCCCATGGCCGTGAAATGTCCTCCATCATGCGTGGAATTATTCCTAGCCATTTCTCTGTATCCGATTTCTTTAAACCAAACGCTCATTTGGCTGAAGTTATCAGAGAACTGGACACCTACACGGAAAAACTCACAGACGGGACACAGTAATTATTATTGGTTGGCAAAACAATTCAATTATTTAAAATTATTGTTGTATTTGTAAATGGGAAATGTAGCGTGCTATTGAAACTTATTGGAGCGATAGGAGGTAGGAGTTGAGTGATAGGCTATTGTTAGTAGTTGGCCGTTTAGCTGGGTTTACCAACAACTTGGCCCACGTGGAGGGGTTAGTAGAAGTAGTTAGTAATTTTTAGAGTTATTGATACTAGGAGGAACTGGATAAAGGAAGGTTTTGGTTTTCAGAAGTCACAGCTATATAAATTGGTACATTAATGTGAAAAGCTACAAATTTTCTAACCCCATCGGGAATCGAACCCAGGATGACTTCGTGATTGAAATTTGGGTGGTCAATTCAACCCTAGTGAACATATGCAAAAACTCACACAGACCTCCCAACGCACTAACATCTTACTTTGTAGCCTGCCTCCACGCTACACCATGCCACACTTGAACAAGGACATAATCATCGCTCTAAGACAGCACCTGGCAGACACAAACATCACATTTGTTGATAGGCAGACACAAACATCACCTTTCTGTCGAGGACCCGGCACGGCCTCCATCTGAGAAACAACACTTCGCTTCTCGCTTAGCTACATACCTTACCTCACCTCCTCCACCTACACTAAATCCACCACCCACACCTAATGCTACCTCGTCACTTTCTCCATCTCTCCCCACTCCCATCTCTTCTCCTGTCCTTGACCTGTCTCCCGCCCCTTATCTCACCTCTCCCGTCCAAATCTGTTTCAACGACCCCAACCCCGACACCTTCCGGCCCCAAACACGGTTATAATTTGCGGTCGAGAGTTCGATATGCTGCTTAAAGATGACAATTAAATATAAATTCTCCTGAACCATCTGAATTCAATTGCATCCCTCGAGAAAATAAAATACATCATAATATTCAGTCGCTTTCCAACAAAGTAATAGATATCAAAATTCTTCTACTAGACTGTCCAGTTGATTTGTTACGTCTAACAGAACATTGGCTTTCTGATAATGACATAAAAAGTACTTCCAAATTATTCAGCTGGGGTAGATATACCTGAATTTATAGTAAAATCTTCCTCTCACGTTATACTAAATCCACTCACTCATATTTTCAATAGCCCCTTGTCAAAAGGTGTGTTTCCTGACGTATTTAAGAAAGCTAAAGTGATACCATTACATAAGAATGGAAATAAACGTATGTTGGAAAATATCGACTCATATCACTATTGCCAACTTTCTCAAAATCCTGGAAAAACTCTTCTATAAGAGACATTTAGACTTCTTATCCATAACAATAATCTCTCAAACGATTTCAGGAAATCCCTTTCAACTAACAGCGCCATATTTTCTTTTATAAATGATGTAACCAATTCTCTTGACCGTGGAGATAATTCACAAGGTATTTTTCTTGAATTCTGGAGAGCATTCAATGTAATTGATCACGAAATTCTTCTCTCAAAACTGTACACATTGGGTATTCGTGAATTGGCACATCAATGGCTAACTTCTTACTTGAAAGATAGACATCAGCAATTTGAAATAACCCATGTTGAAAATAAAGTATGATATATTACCTCTCAGAAACAAAGCCACTTACTTGCGGAGTTCCTCAAAGTTCAATTTTAGGCCCTATCCTCTTTTTATTGTATGTAAATGATATGTCATCCGCCACGACTGATTGCAAAATTGTTCTCTTTGCTGATGACACAAATCTACTAGGTAAACATGTCAATGCGCAAAAAACTGTATCTAACCTCTCGTCTTGATTTCATTCAAATCGTCTCATCGTTAATACTGATAAAACAGTAACCATGTTATTTCTCAATAGTGTAACGAAATCTCTTCCTCCCACATTCCTCTCACTAAACGGAACCGAAATAAAATCAGTCAAAATAACATTTTTAGGACTTCATATTCAGGGCAGCCTCAACTGGAATTGCCACATTGATAATCTAAATTCCAAACTAAACAAATTGTGCTATGCGTTCTGAATTTTAGTCAACATTGTTAGTCAACACGTTTCTCGCTGCGTGTATTTTGCAAATGTATAGTCTCATTTACGATACGGAATTATCTTCTGGGGTCAATCCACTCAAATTATTCAAACTTTTAAAATCCCACGGAGAATAGTGTGAATTACATATAAATCTCACCCCCGAAATTCATGTATACCTCTATTTAGAGAGTTAAATATTCTTCCTCTCCCTTGCATATACATTTATGAAGTAGTCGTGTTTGTTAAGACAGGACTATTAAAATCCCACCCCTGCTTTAGAATAAATAGTCTAGTTCACGAACAGAACACTCTTAATAAGGCTAATATTCATCGTCCAGGCGCGTCAACAACTCTTTGCCAAAGAGGTCCTTATCATTCAGGTATAATTTTGTATAATTCCCTTCCCAAAAATATAAATAAATTGAATCTCTTTAAATCCGCGGTTAAAAGTTTTCTAAAGAGATATTGTTTCTATAATGTGAAAGAATTTACAGTTTTTAATAAAAAGTTAATGAGAGTTTCAATTTCCTAATAAATATTGTTTCTCATATGACTTCGGATGATGTTAATACCTCTTATACTTTATCAAGCCATTGTTATAGTATTCTAGATACAGATTAAATTCTGTTTCTCGTGCTTTTTATTTTTGTTACTTTTGATTTATAATAGTTTATTTCTCATTGTACGCAACCTTGTCTCTGTTGTGTGCATTATCTCTGTTGCCACATCCTGGTCCGGATTTTTCTCTGGTTTCCCTCCGGGTAGTGGCGGATTTTCCTTGGGTGGGAATTTTCTAATACTTTTTTTTTATTAATCTCGAATGTTTACTGCACTAATATCTATAATTTATTTTGATTAATAAATGGATAAGAGTATGTATTTATAAAATAATTTCTTTTGTAAATATTAAATCCGTCACGGCCCTTGATCAGAATTGATGGGATAGTCCCTTGCTTGTCTCCGGAGAGTAACTTAGTTTATTGCCCCCCACGTGATCATTTTGCAACTACTTTTTTGACAATAAAGTTTATTTATAAAGCAATATCATTGTTTTGTTTTGTTTTTGGTTTTTGGTTTTATTTTTTATTTTTAACTTTCCTGATATGATATAGTATTTTATATTTTCATATGGTATAGTATGATATGATATTTTTAGCCAACCTACTAAAATTGAACCATTTTCAAGGTTAATTCTTTTATTGATTTTTTAAGTTAGTCTCATTTTAATGTTATTTACGTTCACGTCTATAGTCGAATTTTTACAGAATTTCTCACTCTTAAATGAAAGTTGCGGAAATAGTATTTGATATTTTTAAAACGGAACCAGCAAAAAAGATACCATCTTTTTATGTAAATCGTTCCTTTTATTCATAATAATTTACGTATAATGGTTTATGTGTACTTATTTCGTAAGGTTATCATCTAGTATTTGCGAACATTAATCCAAACTTAGACTTTCGAACTGCTCAAAGACTTGGGGCAAACTACAGAACTATTATCAGACGGAACGCCTGCGACATAAAACACAATAAACAGAGAAGGAAGAAGCAGAACCGAGGATTATTCACAAGGAGACGTTTCCGGCAGTAGAATGTATAATTACAAGAAGCAAATGCACACACTACGGGAAGTAATTTGAACTGCCATTAAGAGAGAACAACTTGGGGAATAAACAAAAACTGATACCTAACGGGATTGTATTTGCACGGGCGTTCTCCATGTTTCAATAGTCTTCATAGAATGATGTTCTTAATGATTCGTTTAACCTACTTTGCAAAGATTTAAATTACGAAGAACTAACTACATTCCCCTTGGTACACGTAAACAAACAAAAAACAAATGCATACAAAAATTGGAATGTTCCAAAGACTATGTTCTAAATGTATACTCTTGTATTTTTATAAATCCTAATCCGGGGTCAGACTTTCGTAATCACCCTCCATTATTATTATTTCGAATCGCAAAACAACAAAAAACAACAAAAAAACGAATTCGAAAACTGGGGGTGATAGAGCAATTCTCGATTCGGATTCAGCGCGTCAAAATCCATAAAGATACATACATGTCTTAAGAACAGGCCAATTTTTGTGTGTGTCTCTGAGTAATTGTAAGAATGTTAGGTCAAGTTTCTATTTTTTAATTTTTGAAAGGCATGATTGATAGTGTTAAAAATCATAAATGTGAGACTTCTTGTGATGCAAAAGCCAAATGGCATGTATTCACATGAGGGAAAGTTGTTGTGTACATTAAAAAGATAGCTCTCAAACCGATTCATGAAGACAATTCACCATTCATGTGCACACACGGCTGTAACGTATCTACCTTGTTCTAATGTTTTTCTGCCACCACCTCTCTTACTCAGAGGAAATAAAAATTTGATTTCAAGAATAATATCTCTCTACTTGAAATATAGATAAAATGACAAGTTACATAAACATATACAAGTGGTTAGACATTGATGAATAGTTAGCTGTCACAAGTTTTTGTGGGGAACACACTCCCAATCGTTAACTATTTCAGAGTCTCTGCGGACAAGACTCACTCCGTTGACACATGTGTTCGTACCCCCTTCTCGGCGAATGGCAAAATAGCCCCGCGCTGCTGTTTTCCGCGGCTTTTATCAGTTAGGAGGGGGGACGCTTCCTGTTGTCCCTGCCTTCGCTGTCCTCTCCCCTGGTCATGTCTGCGAAGAGGTCACCCCCGCCGTGCAGGTGTCCACATATTCCCGAACCCTTCTTGCTTACAATGACGCCTTCGATGAGTTCCGGTTTCCCCTCCGCCCCTCTAGGGTAATTTTTCCATTGACCCTCCGGTGGACATTGTTTGGTGTGGGCCCGTTTGTTTTACCCAGCAAGATGTTACAGCAACACACTAAACCATCTGCATGTCTATCTATGAATTTTAAAGTTTCGAAATACGACCAATAACAAGAATGGTATTGAAGACGAGAAGTCACTAAAAAGCTGAGAGAATAATCAAACTTTTATCGAGCGAACTAGGTCATCCAGACCTTAATAGATTAATGTGGTAAAAATATAGTTTGTTGCGAAAGGAAATCTTATATTTTTTCATAAAATTATCATGTTACAATTTCTTAGTAATGTACATCCGGTATACAGTAGGTGGGGAGACATTTCAGCATATCTCCCCTAGTTAGTCAACACTGTAGGACAACACTATTCTATGCGTCACCAGAATGACTGATTTTTGTATTTCGTAGATTGTTCAGGTGAATGTAAATCTATTTTTTATTTGACAATCTCAGCCACTGATTCATTTGCTATGATGAATTTAGGTGTGATAAGTATTCAGTGAATAAATTATTTCTTTGTATTCTTTAGTAAACTGAGTAAGTAGAATTACTTTCGTCTATTTCAGCTTCATTGATACTTCGGTCCGCTGAATGAGAGTCATCCTTGAGGAAATCAGATTTTTCTATTCAGGAGAATTGTCAATCTCTATCCTATCCTCCACAAAGAAATATGCTGCTTGATACTCTCCATGGTGTACGGAATTCTTAATCTAACATACGATTACATTTGCAATATCATCTTGTTTCATCAGGAGCGTACCTACGTTTGCAAAATATACGCAACGGGAAATACGTGGACTAACTACGTAAACTAAGATTCGGAATGCGTAACACAATTTGCTTAATTGGGAATTAAGATTGTCAAAGTGACAATCCATTTGATGTTGTCTTGAATATTGAGACCAAAGAATTTTGTATTCGTAACAGTTTTTAATTGTGTTCCGTTTAATGAAAGAGAAACCTGGGGTAAAGATTTTGTGATACAATTGTGAAATGACATAGACACTGTTTTGTCAGTGTTTACAATGAGACGATTTGCAAGGAACCAAGTCGAAAGGATAGACAAAACTTTTTGAGCTTTGGCATGTTTACATAGTAAATTAGTTCATCAGCAAAATGAACCATTTTGCAATCTGATGTGGAAGATGGCATGTCGTCACATATAATAAAAAGAGTATTGGGCCGAGAATTGAACCTTGGGGTACTCCGCAAGTAAGTGGGTGTGTTTCTGAAAGACAACGCTGAAGTATTTTATTTTTAGTATAGGATATTTAGACCTGTTGATATCTATCTTTTAAATAAGAAGATATCCATTGATGTGGAAGTCCACGAATGCCTAAAGAATGCAATATGGAAAGGAGAATTTATATTTACGAAAATCATGGAATTCGGGTGGTTGGTTATAGAGTTTTGAAATATAATATAAACGGCGTTTGTTTTTTGAAGAAATTCTTATCCCTTGGGTGATCCATCTATTGTATTTCTTTGTGTCAATTAACTTGCGTTTTATGGGGAAGTTAAGAGTTGTAATGTTTTAGGAATATTGAGATAAAAGCATTGAATTTGTCGTCGGTGTTCCGGCAATTGCAAACATCTTTCCATGTTTCTTCACGCAAATAATTATGGATTGATTTGTGTCATTAATCTCTCTTGAAAACTTGTAAAGGATTTTAAGTGGTTTTAGTTTATTATTAATAGTCAATACTTGAGCAAGGTGATCTCTGTATTCGGCGATAAACACTTCAGAGAGATATGAGATTCCATTGTTGACGATAATCTGATCTAGCAATGTTTGAGATGAACCGGAGAGGCGAATTGGGTCGTTTATCGTAGTAATAAGATTAAAGGAATCGATAAGATTCTTGAATCGATTAATTGGTGAATGTGCAGAGTCGGATGTACTAAAAAATCGATGTTGATATCACCACATATAACGATGGATTTAGCAGATTTATGTGTAATATGTTTCAAAACAATTTCGAAGTTCCGAAAAAATATGTCAAGATCTGATTGAGGGGGTCTATAAATACATAAAATAACAATACCGGTGTCGGTCAGATTAACTGAAGAAAATTCGAACACTCTATCTACACAGAAGTTCTCGTAACCTGGCAGTGGAGAAGAAAAAATTTCATTATGAACGTAGATACACGTACCTCCGTGGGGATTTTTTCCTTTAAAATTTTGCCGACAGTAAGAACTTGCTATATAATAATTAGAAATAGCAGTATCGTTGACGTTAGTTGAAAGCCAATGTTCTGGGAGGCATAGCAGATCGAAAGGATTTTCGTGTACCAGAATTTCAATGTCTGTCAATTTGTTTGAAAGGGATTGGACATTATGATGAAATATAATTATTTTATTTTCGCAACGAGTTTGTGATTCACGAGAAATGGAACAGACGTTAAATTGTGGAGAGGAATTTGAATTTGGTACAGCTTCTAGTTCCGGATCAAGCCCGCACACTGCACCCGAACACGATTGTCACCGAGTACTTCAATCGCAGCAAGGTTGTGTAAATTTCACATTGTGAAAGTCGCGATCCGTTCTATAGATAAAGAGATTTGAACTTAGGAGTGTAATATGTCACTTTTTTTCTTTCATCAGCCATTATGAGTCTAACAATGCCAAGTGTCAAGGGTAGTTTTCACTTGGATTGTCAATTGTCATTTTTATACTTGGTATTGACTGATGATCCATCTAAGCTGGTGAAAGTACTTTCACAAGAATAAAAAGTTGTTCTAGTAGATAACAACGCATCTTTCATTTTATATTTCTTAAAATGAATGACATATACCCTCGCCAATATACCACTCTGCCGATAATCGAGACTGGCAGTCGAAAGTCTCCTGTACTTCACACTGTTACTGAATAATAACAATGCATTTTCTACTCACTTCGCAAATATACAAATAAAGGTAATCATTCATTGAAAGTTTGTAATATAAAAAAGTGTTAGTGTCTCTAAAAATATCGATTTCTTAGATTCAGATTCTTATTTACTTCTATAGAAATCGAATGAAAAAATGGACACATTTCTGTACACGAATGTTCACAAAAGCGATGGGGCATTGAATAAACATAATTCTGGAGAGAACTAGTCCACAACAAATAGTCGATAAAAACCAATGATATCTCAAAGACGCCAATTCGCTAAACTCTAGAAATGTATCGATATGACAACGGAAAGTAGTAAAATTGTATTAAAATTGATAAATTGAGTGATTTATTGAAACTTTTAGTCGAAGTATTTTCTCAATTCAATTGATGTAACTTGGCAAATTGATAATCTGTAAATCTGATTTCATACAGAAATAACGCTATTCCACAAAGTTGCGTTCATTGGATTTATGCCTTTGATATTTTTTATGCATGTCCCCAGTTACATAACGACAACCTTCACACAATTCCCGTAAACACTTTTTTTTATCTAACGGGAGTTCAAACGGATGCAATATATGCATTCATTACATTCCACCTGTGAAACAATTTCGAGTTTACAAAAGACAATAAAAGAAACCGATAACACGAATTTAGAGCAAAACACCCGGCAAACAATGAGCAATTTAAAACAGTCAAATGCAATTCCACAATTCCCCCAGGAGCTACATTTCATCGGGTTTTCTCGAAAAGCAAGTGAAAATACTATAAAGAGGAAACTAAATTCCATTTTAACACAGGAAAATTATTTCATTTGCTTGCAATCGTTCTTTTTTTCTCATTTGTTAGATTATCCTTAATTGAAATAAAAAATGATCAACTTAGTGATGAATGTAATAAACGCACGATTCTTTGATTTTTCAACTTTCTCTTATTTATTATAACCATCATCATCCTAATCTAACATCAATAAAACTTGTGACCAAAAATACTTACTAACTTTTCATAAGTTACTTTAACTTTTCAACTTTTCATAAGTCTGTCTAGCTGGAAAGAAGCACAGAAGGAAAAAGATGAATTAACCCAAAAGCGAGAATGTGTGAGTAAGCATTCAAAACTGAAAGCTTTAAAAAGGGATTTGTTTCATATTCATTACTAAATAAACTGATTTAATGACATTCCGTTCTCAGGAGAATGACAGTTGTAGGACTGCATTATAAAAAAAACAATAAAAGCTTGAAGGGTGTTTGGAAGATTGTAATTTACATCCAGGGCAAAATATCACGTTCAAACCAATTGTTCGTGTAAAAGACAGAAAGATATCGTGAGTATTCAGAAAAAGACCGAAATATAAAAATGTGTGTTCTGAATCACATATAAAATTATATGTTATTGCATTCATCTAGTGTGAACAGTAGTTCCTACTTTAAGGATATAATAAAATTTCAAAAAGCAGCCCTGCTTTACCTTAAGGGGATATTTTGCATGTAGAAACGCGTCTGGAAAGGAATGTGAACTATTTTTGATATTTTATGACGTGAGGAGATGAGTGAAGGCAAAATGACCAATAAAGTAACCAAAAATTAAAATATAAATAATTTGATTTTTAAATCTGGAACATCTAATTTTAATTAATTGTGGGATTATTGAATCGGTAATCTATCACAAGTGACATATGGTCGAGTTCAGAAAATTAAATATATTTTTTCCTACTTAAAATGCAAACATATTTCTCTTACTACTCATTGTTTCTTCCATTGGTTGCCATTGTCGTGATAACAGGATACATATAACAAGAATACGGTGGTAGATCCTGGGTCTGACATTTATTATTATATAATATTTTGGGAGGGAGAGAGACAGATTTCTCAACAAAAAATAATTGATATTTTCAAAGTTATTTGCTCAAGTATTTCTAATTTATCGTCAACCGTTAATTTGACGTAGATTCTTTAACAAAAGGTAAAATAATATTTTATACAGACAAAATGTTTTAAACGCGAAAATTACACAAAAAAATCTTATTTTGGAGGATATATGTCCTCAGAGATCTTTCTCTGCATACGCGACTACCTGGATATTGTAAAATATTATATCATTTTCAAGAAGTATTCTGAAGAAAAAGCCTCAAGTTGTATTGAATAGTACACTGAAATTAGCAAAAATAGCGGGGGGAGGGAAATCTTAAAGTTTTGAAACTTGGTAATTAGGTAAGAAATGTAGTATTGTTCACGATTATTATTTGTCCTCCAAATTTTTCGGAGCCACGCTACCCTAAACGCCACCCCTAAGTTGCACATTCGTGGATTTTGCCGTTTGTGGCAAAACGGTCACGCTTTCGAGAAAATATCTATGTACAAAAATATTTCAACAAAATAGGTACAATAAGGAAATGCTATGAAATCGTGCTATGAAATCATGGGTAGTTTTGAAAAATGATGATTTTCGCATTTGAGGAACTGTATATCCAAATGTGGTGGTATACACAATGACAAGCTGTCTCAGTACAAATATAGAAGGTCACCGGGTATCCCGTGCACAATTCGTCTATCAATCTCTGAGCGCGCATTCATTATGTTCCACATGCGCTTCAAATTATATTTGTATGGGTGCTGAGGCGACTTGAGTATGCAAAAATTCCGCACTGCACTTTCTCTTCAGATTCTTGTTCAAGGGGTTCTAGATGGTAGGAAGGTGCATGGTACCGGCGTCACTGAGGACAGGTTTTGGTGGAGCGGGGTGGGAGTGGGGGGTAGCGTGAAAACACGTTGCGCGCGCTGCGCTCTTCCAGTAAATCGTCAATATCTCAGTAAGTACTGATTGTGCAGAAATGCTGATCAAGTCATATTTTCTATTTTAGTTCCACACAACTTCTTTTGTGTAATAAAATGGTAAAATCAACCATTTTTGCAGTAAACGCGACATAAATTTTTAAAAAGTGTAAATTCGAGTATTCTCTCACACGTGGTCACCTATGAAACAGTAGGTTGCATGTTGCTGCAGTAGCCTTTTGCTGATAACTGGGTAAGTCTGAATTTTTCTCTTTAGTAAATTAAAATAATTTTTGATCAATAATACAGTTTCTTAATACGTTTTTATCCTGCAATCGACTGGTGTTGATGGTTTTTGCGTAGAGTTGAGCAAAAAATTTTAAAAAGGTCTCTCTCAAAATGTTGTCAAGTCGTTTTTTTTTTGCCCATGTGAGTCATACTAACAAAATATCGAAAATGTTACTTCTCATCGAGAAAACATTATAGAATGTTCAATTTGTGGCCGATTGACAACACACTCTGAATGTGTGTGTTTGCTCTCTTTATTATTATTTTTTCACCAACACCTTTATTCAAAAGGTAGCTAACAATCAACGATTCTCAATCTCTTACTTCATTTCTGAATTATTAAATCCGAAAACAAATTACTTTCTAGTGACGTTTACTTCATTGTTCGATAAAATATAATTTTTGTAGTTAATAAAGAAGATGGGCCGTATCTTCTGGTAGTACAGCGAGAGGTAAGGGTTTGAAAAATTCAATATTCTCGTACTGAATGATAATTGGAAAATCAATGACAATTATTTCCACTATTTTCGCAATAGATGGTCTAGCTCGTCACGTAACATTGTTCTCCAAATTTCCCATAATGAAGGCTGGAAACATTCCCAAAGTTTAGGAGGGCCATAATACCCTTCGGCAACTTATTACATAAATTAAATAAAAGTAATATTGCTTGTCTCATAAAGGAAAAAATAAAGTTTTGCTACAATGAGTTACACAAAGAGGGGAGGAATTAGAGATATAGAGACCAAAATAGAGATAAATAAATGTGACTATTTATAGTTTAATGTAATTATTTTGACAGAAAAACAAGTAAAGTAAAATGAATTTAAATATTCTTTTGTCACTTCATTTTACTTCACTTGTATTTTTGGCAAAATAATTACTTTTACTTTCAGTAGTAATATTTATGTACCACTAGGTAATTTAACTGTATATTTTGCTCAATGATTAACAATATACAGTGTTGTATTTGTAGATACTGATGATGTCTGGTGTCGGGGGTGTAGATTATTTTTTATATTTAAAGTGCCTAAATTATTCCTAATGATTCAGAAGAAGAATACGTGTTCGTATTATAGATTCCCCTACAAAATAAATAAATTATAATAAGAGAAGGAAATTGAACTGATACGCTATGCTACAAGAATAATGTACGCGTATGTTCAATGTTAAAAGGCACTGACAATTTAATCACACAGGCTGAGTGATTTGCAAAAGCAATACAAAACATATAGAATACATATAATTTGTCAGTAAGTCAGTTAGTCTCTTGTTATACGTTTAATGATTTTAAATGAATGCTCTGACAATTCCTGATATGATGGATTGAATCAGTTCTTAACGTACTCACTAGTTACTCAGGATTCCACAATTGCAGTTCACAATACAGTTTGTGGAGGTCAGAAACCAAGAGACACTGGAAAATTACAAACAATTTCTTGAATACACTTTGTTCCGTTACTGAGTCCAATGTAAAGTTTCTTGAGCACTGAAGTTAATGACGTGGATATATGCTAAACGTTGTAGAATGTTAATTGTCACTTGCTAGGAAGTGTGATAAATGTTAACTAGAGACACGAAGGGATCACTAGCGCAGATCGTCTCAGAGTGAGTCTTGTCTTGAATAAACAAATTATGTTCCCCTTGGTTACTTCGTATTTTGGGATTGGTTGGATCACTGATTTTAGTCACTTGTTTTTTAGTTTCTGTTGATATTGATCGTACGTCACTTGGAGATACATTTGTTTGCTTCTAGAAAGAATTCTGAATATGGAGGAATATGCAAGTACATGCGTTCATTTGTTAGCTTCTAGAAAGTTATTCTATTCACTTGTCTATCAATAGAATATGTAGCATCCTGCTACGCTGGTATGCTCTCAAAATTTAACTCAACAAATAAATCCAGTAATGGTAAGCCAAACAATATTAATTTTATTTTTCAACACGCCAAGAATAGCTCACTAATACCACCACCATTTAATTCTCTTAATTGTTTTAATATTTTAAGATACTTAAACACACTAAAACAATGCGTAAATAGATATTCATATTGCATTTATAAAAAGTGTGCAAAATAACATTCGCAAAAATAGGGAACATCTGATTCTTTGGTATGACAGACAATTATCTCACTTTTTGTGTTTGAAAAACTCTGTTGGAAGTACAACCTACATCAACAAATAATGGATTTTCCACAGACATTGTAATTTATCATTGAACACAAATAAGTGGTTTGACTTATAAGAAAAATTATTTTAGAAAATATTTCAATAATAAGAATTTCTTTTACAATAACATAGTTTCACATAATTCATATTATTGCAATTAAAACACAATTTTACACAAACTATTTGTCAGATCATTTGTGTCACACTTTTCCACGTCGGTTCTCGTAGCTACAACTGTAACAAAAGAAAAACATATTTTGTCACAAAAATTCTGTTTCCAAAATGTTATATTCTGGTTTCAAATATGGACCTTAGATGTAGCATGAGACAACCAAATATATCCATGCAAACTGAATATTTTCTAATATTTTCAGCCACGTTTATGCTTTTTGTATTATGCTCCTCACTCCGCTAAGCTACTTAAATAAATAGTGACTAGTAAGAGATGAGATATGAGAACATGAAGGTGCCAAAAACGATACTCCAAGAACAGAAATCCAGAGATTGCGGAATCCCATTCCCGGTACAACTCTTCCCAGGGAAACTAAGACACTAACAGACAAATATACCAATACTTGAGATAAAAAGTAATATATAAAATAAAATATAACAATAATATATAAAAACAGTTACACGCCAGAAAGCTCTATATGCTCCGGAGCGTCTTATTATGAACAAGAAGACAATTAGAAATAACTGAAAGAAAATTACTCAGAAAATTTTTGGGGCCAATAAAAGATGGAGAAGAGCACAAGAACCGTCAAAACAAAGAAACATATTCAAGCATTGAAAAATTACAGACACAATTAGAAAAGGAGAATTGTCCTTTAGGGACACCTCAAATGAATGGATGACAAAAGACTGACAAAAAAATGTTTCATTATTTTGGAAAGTTGAGAGTGGATAATATCTGGTTTAAGGAGACTGAGAAAGACATGGAAGAACTTCATATTAGTACAGAGGATATACAATCAAGAATAACTTTTCGAAAAAAAACTGCAAAGGAGTAAAGTTTTCCAGAAAAAGACGGGTGCAAGATGGACGGAGGAAAGAAACGATAAGTATAGAGAAAGAATGGAGTAGTGGGAAAAGAAGAAGAAAGGAAAACGCTGTTGAAATGAACGTAGTCCACAGTGGCTCATACGAATAGTAGTAATATATAAAATAAAATATAAAAATATAATATAACAATAATTTATTCTCAGAAATATTTTGGGGTATTCTCAAATAATAGTTTGAGATATTCAACACTATGGTGTTTTAACCTTTGTCCTAGGAAGTTCTAATTAAACTGAATAATGATTACAATATAGCCAATGACAGTGCCCAACATCCCAGCAATAAAGGTTAAATCCACACGAAACATTCCACCCGCGGAAAAATGAATTTTCTGTCCCCGCAGTTGCTGCAAGAAGAGACTCGCTTGGCGCTCCAATCTTGGATTTCCAGCAACCTCCACTAATAGCGCTGTCACAGCTTTCCTGGACTCACTTCCAGTTCCTGCAGATACAACTCTATCGCAAACGAATGCGAGAGAACTCCCAAAAAACAAGTTCCATATCGCAGACAAAATCATGAATCCAAGTTCAAAGGGAGACAGAAACTTCTCTTTTGCTAATACAAAAAACGCACAAGAAACCAGGGTTACCATCACAATACCATAGAATAAAAGAAATGGAGTCCGAAACATCTGTTCTAAAGTTGATGTTGCTTCTATACAAACAAAATTAAATTTTCGTAAAGAAATTAGTTTTTGTTCAAGTTTTATGATGTTTCCATTATTTGACAAGTATATATTTGAATGTGAAGATACATTTTTACTTAGAACTATGCTTAAATTATCAAACTGTTTAATATTTGCACGATGATTGCAATTTCGAGAGAACTCCACTAATTTAAAAATATTATTATTAATTAACTTAAGTGTTTGGCGTATTTCAGAGGCAAGTACTACAAAAATACAGAAACTTGTACTGATAATAAGTTTTGACCACAATAATAAGAGACCAAAATAAAGTGGTACAGACCAAATTATATACATTGTGACAATCTCCGCAAAACAATAAAGTACGACAATGATACAAAATATAAAATTGTAGCAATTTTTATCATGTTCATTAGTTAAGTTGGTAGCTAGAAATATCATTTGCTTCATGAGTTTATCACTTTGATTCAAATTGAATGTCATTCCTGCCAAGGTAATGTATAATACAGAAGAACCAGTCAAAAAGTTTGACAGTAGATACATGGACGATTCTATTGATAAATTTACAGAAAACAAAACACGATAATTCCAATTAATTACAGTCATCCACAGTATTGTAAGAGAAAATATTGAAGTCAAAGGAATCATGGATACTAGCATTCCTGGTTTGTTTCTCACCAGTTGACCTTTCGAGTCTCTTTTGTAAGGAGCAATACCAAGACTGTTAGTAATCAAAAGTAGAGTTGAAAGTTTGTAAAATAGATTCATTATATTCATTTCTGAATATTTTTGACATATATATCCCGGGCTCTTAATGGAACCTCGAACAGAAGCGAAATATTTTACTTTACACCGAACAACGTACTTCTACTATATAACACTGTACTTCGCATATTCTCTAATATTATTGTCTCAAACTATTCTGAAAATAAATTAATAATTTATGTATTAATTTAAATACAAGTCATTACCACGTATAAAATAATGCTTTCATTTAAATGAAAGAAGAATCAATGAAGGTACAATTTCCTTAATGTCTTCCTTCGATCTCATCTATCATTCCAAAACACATTATTCCTTCCTAGACGTGACTCATACAAGTTAATGTTTGTATCTGAAGTATTCTTCACTTAAAAATTAATATGTATATGCTACAGGAGACGAACATATTGATTTTCATTTATTAAGTGACTCAACTTAAGAAGGGGCTGTGTTAAGGTAAACTGATCAAAATTCTTCGTCGAAAAAGGCGTTGTTTTCCACTACTCTTCCGGTGCAAAAATGTATCAAATAATGTTGTTTTACTTATATTTTTATAAAAACGTCTCCTTGCAAGCGTAACGTTACAAACAGATACCAATAGTTTCTTTGGACAATACAAAATTAAAATTTCAGTCAGCAAAATCTTTGTGTTCAATCTATCAGGTTATGTTTTGTAGGTTGCCTGACGTTTGGACAAAACACACGAATTATTTACCAGTAGTGTAGAATATTAGGGGAAAAAATTGGCCGACTCATACTATACTGATTCTCGAGGATTCAGATATTTACAGACAAATGTTTTATAAGCAATTATAAAACACCTTTTTGTTAACAAGATGTTGATAATATTCAATTTTGATCAGATTCTGGTGAGAAGAAGCAACAATTCAAATAAAAAAGATGGCCTGGTACACTATTTATAGCTTTATCTGTTAGTCTTTCTTACTCCCACTTTAGACAGATTAGAAGAGTTAAAAAAATGTTTTATCAAAAACATTATTAAAACTAATAAAGTTGATGCGATAAAATTACGTCACGACGTGATCAGCAAAACGAGGATAAATTGACGCGATAAAATTTTATCATATTAAGATGAATGAAGTCTCAAAAAATTCTTCGAAATTCTGACATATCACACAATCATAGAATTTCACTCCTTTAAAACAACAATAACCACTCATGACTAATGCCATTGCTTACTCTATATTCATAACAGATATAACTTCCTAAAATGTGGGATATGTTTGAAATGAAAATAAATTGATCCGTATAATCGTGAACATGACATAATAACATAAAATCAATGAACATTCCTGGAATGCTGCATTTAGGAACATTGGCATCGGTTTTGAATCTTCTACTTTTATTGACTAGCTGATGTTTAATGTTATCACAATAAGAGATACAATGTAGAAAACTAGAGAAATAAAAGCAACAATTTTTATTCTTCCTTCGCAAAGAAATGAAATATAAGTAATGGATTTGAAAAAGAAACCAAGAAGAGTAGAGTAATGTGGCGTATTTAGAACTGTTTTCAATCACATTATTAATAGTTATAGTCAATTTACTCTGATGTACACATTTCAAGTATTAAAAAATAGAAAGTTTGAAATGGTGTTAAGGTTACAAAACGCAACTACGAAATTTATCCTGCCAATTTCTTTCACATAATTCCCAGATAAAGGAATGTACACCTTCGTCTTGTTCATTCCGTAACCCTTCAAGGCTACCACCAAAAATCTGGTAGCAGGACAGAGCTTCGTTTTTTTTCAGTCTGCGTTCTTTCCTAATTACACATTCCTTGCGCTTCTGGATGCACGCAAACTCCGATATTAGTGGCTGAGGTCTCCAACCCATGTCATCCTCCTTTATCATCCCGATCTACTGCACTGTCCATCGCAGTGGCCACCATAGTCAAATTCCATCTTTCACTTTGGCCGTTTTTGGTTTCCTTTAACGTGTCTATTTACATCATATTTCTATATCATACACATGTTATCCAAGATACGATGAGAAATTATCCGAAAAATAAGCATAGATAAATGATCATAGTTCATTCAACTATTATCAAAACTTGTGCATTACACGGTCGTATGTTTCACCAAAGTTTTTTGATAACAGATTCATGTAATAGAAATATAATCGTGTTATACTTGCCCCAACACTCAGACATTATAGGTCTAATTGAACTCAACCTGGGTCGCTCAGGTATCATACCAGCCAGTTTCACATTTTCCAATTTCTTCAGTCTACGCATCCATTCCGGTCACTTCAGTTGCGCTTCACCATACTAGGAGTCAGTAACACACCTACACTTACTAGCATACACTGAAAAAAAATACCTGAGCTGGGGTAGCTGATGTATTGGCTGCCAGCCAGACAATACATGAGCTCGCACAGCTAACACCCGTCTGCTATGACGTGAATTTTCGACCTTCTGTATCACAGCGTACAGCATTAGCACTCACAGATTAAGTAACTAATCTACAAGATAAGAAAAGGGAACCTACAGTAGATGATGTTGCCAACCAGTAAGCTTGTAATATTGATTCGACGTGAGTCGATGTCGACTATCTGCATGCTTTCTTCTCGATATTTCGTTTCGACTTTCTTGACAATATTCATTTTTATGACAACTCCATGGTCTTACCTTGTTACATCACAGGCTAACAGCAAATGTTCTTTTTTTCGGCGTCCGTCTTCAGGCCAGTATTCGAGCCAGAGTTCTTTCCCTCTGATGACGCGAACGCAAGCATTGAGCTACTGCAGTTTAATGTTTTATTATCTTGTGTTACGTTGTCTAAGAGTTGACATCATAGTATTGGTATCATGTATAGTAAATACGTAAAAAAGTAATCATCTCTAAAATCTAGAAAATATATCTTTAAATACCAAGAAAATAGTTTGTATGTGTCCAAACGTCTCTTTATTTTGAATATACTTGAAATTTACTCTTGTTAGGTTAATACATATGAAAATATTATTATTTAAAACGATAATTAGGTATTCGCCAACATTAACCTTCAGAAATTCAAAATTTCATCAGTGTACGGCTACTCGACGTCAAGAAAACTGTAAATATTCGTCGTCTAGACTTCAAATACGGGCTACGGAACGTCGGGATGGCGTCGTTTAATCGTTGTAATGAATCATTTTGTTCAAGTAAACAACTACACATAGTTGCGAAAGCCATGGTCGATTTGTCTCCGTAAAACAATTGCTGAGGCTGCGCCGCCTCAGTCATGAGTCAACGAACCGAATGCATAGAAGGCAGCGCAGCCGTGTCATTTAGCTGCAACTACGAAGGAGATCAGCGGCGAGGAACAGACAACAGTTCTTGTAGCTATGTCGGATGTTTTAGCGGGACTGAGCTGTTGCGCGCAAAACATATAAGCTATAGCTGTTGATGTAACTTTCTTCCTCGCAGACAAAACAGCATTAGCTTCCGCAGTGATAGAAAATTGGTCTCGTTCAGACGAAAACTGTTTTAGAGCAGCTACAGCATAAGCTGTGACAGCTAATGGTACTGTCTGTCCACTAGACATCCAACGCGTGAGTTTTCACAGCTAACATTAGGCTGAGCAATCCAACTTTTATTTTTTCGTGTGAAACCTGGGGAGGGAGTCTTGCTCAAAACTCCCAATTTCAAATCATGTTTGCTTGCGATCATATTAACTCATAGATGTATTAATTTCGGTGTATTAATTAAAACTCGACTAGTACCAATATATTTCATTATTATTTATATTACTATTATGGAAATGTTTTTGATACATTTCAGTTCAAATAAACGTATTTTATTACTATTGACATTCCATTGCAAGGTCCCTTACAGGGTGAGGTCCGGAGTAGACCGTCCGCTCTGCCCCCGCCAATTAATAGGTTCGCTACTGCCCTTAGCTTACCCTAACCGCAGAGTTAGGTTATGTCCAGCTTTGCACATAGTCTACCCCTCAATTACAGGCCTATTACTATCAGGAAAGCAATTTGATGAGGTCTTCTGCATCTAAAATAGTCTCATCGTGGCTTTCCATTAAGTGGCTTTGCACGACTGTTCAGCATCCGCGTCAACACACTTCACAGCTCCCATAACAAAGCCAGACTGAGCGATGAGAGACGATGACAATGGCTAATAGCCCAGTTTACAGCGCGATAGTGCTGCTCTCAAGCGGAAAGACGGTAGATCTGATTTAGACAGTAGTGAACAAATGCCATCTGGTATTGATTGAAGAATGATACTCAGGGGATACGACATATATCTTTCATTTTGCTTTAGGAGGTCTTGTTTACACACACGGACTGCATTTATTAAGTTATCTATTATTCTGATTCCATTATACACGTATTTTGTAATAATAATAATAATAACAATAATAAAAAGCGCAAAATAATACTAATAATAACATTCAGATTATTTATTCCACAAAATCCACAAAGTTACAAAGTATCACACAATTATTACGAATATAAATTTATCTAATACTATTACAAGACATATAAAGTTGAAATACTAATACAGTAATACTAAGTATAAAAAAGGAACATAAAAATAATGATATAACCTTATACAATAACTAAATAAGTGGAAAATGTGTTTAGGTGTCTCATAAGTTACGTATTAAGGCACCATCATATTCAAAGATGTAATAATAAAATATGTATAAGATGAACACAGTTGAACCCCTGTTTCTAATTATTTGTAAAATAACCTGAACCTTACTGATTGTGATACGCTTCATCAATTCGACAGCAAATTACTTACGCAAAGAAAACCTAAAGAGAAGTTGCGAAGCAAACCCATTCATGGTCAGTATCTCCAAAAATTGGACTCTCTGCAGAGGGCCAGGGAAAGGCACATGTGTTGTTAAAGAAGGGTATGATGAAACCTGAGACAGAGGCAGTAATTATGAACATCCAAGATCGGGGTGTATATATTGTGACTCTTGATTATTAACTAATAACAATATTAAAAAAATTAATTGTTGTAAAAAAAAATTTTTTCTTTCAAAAATTAAAAATAATTCTATTTAATTACTAAGGGGAGGGAACCGAATACTCACTTCTATGGGAGCCACTCACAATGAAAACACAACAATCTGGTGTTCGAGCAAAGAACAAAACATTTTATTACTCATACTGCCACTCAATACACAATACACACTACACTGGAAAATTATTATAACTACACATAACTTCGCCTACTACGCTGGTAAGGTTCCTTTACAGGGTACTCACCACTCTGCTTCTTAATTGGAGGTTCCTCTGTTCTTTACACCCTTCTTACACATTATCACTTTAATTGTAGCACACGGCCTGCTGATATTTATGTCACAATTTATAGTTCACAAGGCCAAAAATAACAAAACAATTCCCTTCTACACTCTTACACACTACTCAAACTGTCTGGTGATGTCGGACGAGATGAAGATCTGTTCAATTTTGTGTTTAAGATGTAGCGACTCGTTCTTCGTACCAAATTAATGTTCGTCCCCTTATTTTCTTGTCTAAGCGATCTTTTTTTTCTTTAATTCCATTCACCTACTATGTCCGCCACATTTTGGAGTTTCCCGACTCACTTCGCCTTGATTTGCTTTCGTCTTTAGCCACATTTAATATTACTAACTACTCACTGTATGAGTGCGCCTCGCATCTGCTCTGACGGGTTACAGTGGCACTTCCTTTCGATTGTCTGAGCTATGACTATACTTGCTAATTGGCTGAAATGACCTTTATTA
>NNCF01126842.1:107283-168627 GCA_002313205.1 Laupala kohalensis | reverse complement strand
ATATATATATGTATATATGGAATTATGATAAGAATGTGCTAAAAATTTCCAAAGATGACAAGTGTCGTTTGTTCAGCATGATACTGAAACAATTGACACATGTCTCATCATGTTCTATACTGACCAAGAATGTATACTTTCAACGCCATAACAACGTCTGCTCTTTCCTTCATTGGCAGGTCTGTTAAGTTTTGAAAACCCATAATGTAAGTAAAAAATGGTATCATAACAAACCGACACCAGTTACGACAATTGGAGACTGCACTATATGATATTGTCATTAGACATTTAGGGAAGAAAATTTGTCTATTGATTCATGTATCAATATCTTCGGACCAGAACGTTGTATTAGAAGATGCGGAAAGAAATTTGAAATACAGAAATTTCTCTACTGAAATGAGTAGAATCTAGGTTTTAAAAACAAAAAATTCCTATTATTATTGGGGCTTTGGGAATTATCACAAAAATTAAGTAAAACCCATTAAAGATCCTAGGAATACTAAGGACTGTGAAGTTCAGAAAATTGCGTTACTGGGATCAACTCACGTCCTGCGCAAGGAACATTAGAAACACGAAACTGAAGAGCCTGATCCTCAGGACACTGGTCGCACCCAGGACTGGCTGACGAATGAAGCCGACGCTAATACCGACAGTCGTGAAGAAATTATGATATAATAATTATTATTATAATTATACTGAACAATAATTATACTCAGTGTGTAATCTACACTAATAAAAGTGAATTATTTCGCATGTCTTTGAATCAGAAAAAGTAATAGATGAAATTATTTGACATTTCAAAGGACTCTTCTTAAGGACTATTGCAACTAAGTATGGTTAATATTAATGAACTACAAGCACAGAAATACAATTAAAACTCGATGTTAATCAGTAGAAACGAATCTGCACTCGCATGACTGTTGGCCATGAAGTGACCGTGACCTTCCTAATGCGTCTGCTGGAATTCGATTGAGTTATGTGAGGCTGACAGTCCACTGAAAGTATTATCTACATGACCGAATCCTAGAAGCAAAATTAAATAAAGGCTGTGAAGAACATTGTTTTGAAAAACATAACCTAAAAGTGAAATGGAAATCAATGAATTCAGAGGTCATAACTATGCGCATGGTTTATTAAGTAGTAAAGTGTATTTTCCTTCAACATGGATTATGAAATAATTCGTAATTACGAAAACTGCGTGTATTTTTTGTAGGTTTTCTTTGTGGTATTTAATTTTTGAAATAACCAAAAGTGGAATTTTATTATTACGAAAATAGAGAAAGTAACTTATAAATTTAAAATATTATATAAGATCCCCGGGTAAAATGAGTTTTAAAAAACTCCAGATCAGTCGACGGGTGTTGTAATACCACAATGATTGCTTTACATTTCTTTTCAAATTCCTGGCAACGTTGGGTAGTTCTGCTAGTACTGAATAATAACGACTTACGTATTACACCGAGAATTCATAAATCATGATACACTTACAGAGAAATATAGAATTAATGCGTTAATTAGTATTGCGCGGTCTTCATAGCCTATACTTCCTTATCCCATATCCATAGATATTGGATAAGCTTAAAAATATGTGCATTGAATACTCATACAATATTATTTATAATTGTTTTGTTGTTGTTACAACTGAATTTGGATGATTATTTTTTATATAAGTCAATATTAATTGTCTCCTTTTCTCGAATAAAAATAAAAATAATCTTAGAGCACAAACTTCGATTAATTGATGATAACATAGTATATCTTAAAATTACACAGGCACAATAGAAAAAAATTGATCTAATCCATGGACTAGACCTATGTATTCTTATGTGATCTGACACGATATATCCAAATATGAATTCAGAATCGCTCCATCGTTCCAGTTGTTTAATCGGGAAAAACAACTCTTATATACAGAAAATACGGTTTAAAAAAATGGCGGGCGATGGAGCAATTCTGGTCCCGAATTCGGATTCAGCATGTCAAAATACATAAGGATACATAGTTCCAGTCTTTGGAACAGACCAATTTTTGTGTGTACTTTTTCCTTTTGTATTCGCGATTTTTCGCGATTAAAACAACTATGGAATGATGGAGCAATCCTGAATTCATATTTGGATTTATCGTGTCAGATCACATAAGAATACATAGGTCTAGTCCATGGATTAGACCAATTTTAATTTTTTATGTGCATGGGTCATCTTTGTTTTTAAGATCCCTGTCTCCTAAATTTCATCAAGGGTACAAGCAGGAATGAACTTCACATACGTATTTTTTTTCTTGGGGTCTTCGGGCCGTTGACGAGCCCTCAAACCCCAAGAAAAAATGTAATAATACATACATTACAATTCAAATTAAATGTAAAAATATATGGCTTTTTATGAATTAACATCATTTACTTCAATCGACAATAATCAAATGATGTGAGTGTATAAAGAAGGTCATATGTCATTGCATTTGGTTTGAAATTAAAAAATCTTTATTTACATAAACATCATTTACTTCAATGTACACCAATGAAGATTCTAATGACCTAGTTCTTGGTGTGCCCTAAAGCCCCAATAATAATAATAATATACTTCAATCTCTTCCAGGGATCGCGCATTTTTACTCCCCATAGCCAACCCCGCTTCAAAAACATCCGCTTCACCTGCTTTCACACCCACTTTTCTCTCAACCGCCATCTTGCAGTCGCCCAAATAGCTAGCAGTGGCAGCGCGTTGTAATTAAAATGTTTGGTCTGATGCATTTTTTTTTTCGGGAGGGGTGGGAGAAAGCAAGTGGCTCGAGCGGCGACCCGCGACCAGCATAAGCCTCGCCTCCGCCTCCGTAACCGTAAACGCGTGGTTACTTCATTACACGCGCTCGACACGGCTCGCTCCAGCACTTCAAAGAGCGGCGGCGCGGCGCTGACAGGGAAATAAAAGGTTCTGCATACGAGTTGGGAGCCAAAACCTTTTAAGTTAAAGTTAGAGAACAAACTGTTATGTATCAGTATGCTAAATTCTCAGAATTTATTCTGAATAAAAGTTCTATCACATCCACTCACCAAACAATATGATTATTTCTAGAACGAAAAAAAATATTTTATATTACTTTTACTTATTACATCTCTATTACGTTGTTGGAATAATTATTTTTGCTATCTACAAAACGATTAGATCCCGGATGCTTGTTAAAATTAATTCCTTATTGGGATCGATTTATGCCAAAGTTATGTGTGAATAAGTGAATTTCGAGATATCCGAGAGTAACAAGGAACAAATTATATTACACCTATTTCTACGATAAAATCCTACTTGACATTGATTGGAACAATGAAGGGAAATACCTGAAAGTTTGGTAAGCATTCAAACAAGAAGAAGGTGGAGTATTGTTACCATCACTATATGAATGAATGAAATTTTTTTCATGGTAACACATTTCTTAGTCTCAAATTATGCTTTTGCCGGCATGCTCGTCATCATCAATGAATATCTGGACGGAAACTGCGGAGAGAAGACGTGTTAACAGACAAAAACATGGATGTTTTATTCATTTGTCTATGTTGTCTAGCGTTCTGAATTTTGGAAAACCAGACAACAACATATTGGATAGTAGAACGGGATTGCGAAATATTCACTAGTCATAGCAACTGTGGAAATATACTTGATAGAATAAATATTCAGTTTAAAAAACAATCTGTAGAGCACGTATAGTGCCATAAATTCCTAGGATAAATTCATAGATCAAAGTCTCACTTATAATTAACATGTTGATGCTGTTTGTGAGAAATTAAGCTTAAACATATTCTTATTAAGAAATCTTGCTAAGTTCGTGAAATCAGAGCAACTAATTCCAATATACTATTGAACGATGCACATACGAGTACACTTACAATACGGCATAGAAATATGGGGTGGCTCATCCAATACGAATTGGGACACAATCATAGCACTTCAAGAAAGAGCCCTCAGATGTATCTTCAAACTCAAATCCAAAGATTCGTGTAAAAACCATTACATAAAATATAATATCATGACAGTTGTAGCATTGTATGCCTACAAAACAATACCCTCGCTGAAATTTAATACTATCCACCTAAGATAGAGGCGGATTTTACGATATGTATTTGCAGTTGTTTATAATATTCAAGTTTATAACAATTCAATATGAAATAATTTTGTTAAAACCTTTAAATTAAAAATTTTAACTTCAAAATGATCGGTATTTTCTTCTGGAAATAATCTTAGAGGCGTTCTACACATCAAACTTATCAATCATGGAGGAAATTGGTGTCCTAATTCCAAGTGTTACAATATGATACTTCCAGTTCAAGGTGAAAACCAGAATTTAGCTATTCAAAATATGTCTAAATATTGCAAAAATATAAAACATTGGGAGAAAGACGAAAACTTGATAGAACCTGGAATTAAATATATTTTTGGATGCTATAAAGATGTGTTTTTTGACAGAAACGATGGTACATCTGGAAAATCTCTTAATTTAAAGAACAAAATTAACGATAAAATAAACAGCCAAAAATATCCGTGATATATTGAAGCACACGGACAACGCATGCACTTTAAAAGATCCAAATGTTGCGACTGGAACCCGATTACCAATCCAGAATGTATGGAACTCTTTAATATTCCACACACAAATATGTCTTGAGACTCAGAAACCCATTCTGACAATATTTACTTAAACATATTTATGGCTTCGTGAAGAGGAAGCGGTGATTATGAGTCTTTTTAATTAAAAAAATCAGTATCTCCTGTTTAATTTTATATTGAAGAACTTCAAGGACTAAAATAAAACGATAAAAATTACTTATCTCTCCTTCAAATACCTGTCCAGCTTTTCCGAGTCAAAAACCACAGTTAATTTAGAATAATTCTATCATGGCGTGCGTTGGTATTGCTGCGTGTGAAGCTTGATGTAGTTTTGAACGGTGGATAATAATGAAGGAAAGTCACATTTTTTTGTCACACTAATGAGAATTTGATTCTTTTGGTAGTTATAATGAATTTGGCATGAACAAATGTCATCAATGAACATTCTCTTTTGTCCACAATTTGTTCCATTAGCCCGTACAGAAGTTCGTTTCATTATCCTATACTTTAAGCAAGCAAAATTACCTATATATTGTGGTTCCAGGTGTTTAGTGGAATTTTTCTCATGTCAGAGTGTTCTGGCAGACAAGAATTTGTCACAAAGAAACATGGAGCAAACGTATAAATTGAAAGTTGCAATTGAAAATGACGCGAGGGATGAATCAGATGTACATATCTCTACGATTAGTGTTACGCTATTACACTCAGGCAGTATGGTGTAGCAAGTTTCAGTATTCATGTGTTCTATCATACATTAAAAAACGCGCAAGATGAAATTAGTCACAGAGTTAAAATAGTTCACAAAAGACAGCGCAGAGAGTATACTACCACATCACAAGCGGTTTTGAATTAAAATTCAAAATACATTTTTCGTATACTCTTATGTATCTCCTTGCGTTCTTTGTATTATAGTGGCGAAGAAAGAAATTCTCAACGCTGAAATGATTTCCCTTTGATGCAATTAGCCTCATTTTAATATAATTTTCTCTACAATTTTGTATTTCATGTCACGCACTCTAAGCCATTGATTTACATTTGTCCACTACCTCTTGTTTATTTAACGAACGAATATTAATTCAGGAAATTATGTCAATCATCTTTCGAGCTGTAAAATAGTCACATGTCGTATATATTTGCATCACATAATGATAGAAGCGATAGCAAATGCCTTAAAATTTGCATAACACAAAAACGCATTTAAATTAAGAATTTTGCGTCGCAGTGTCACGCTACGACCTAACATTACAGAATAAAGCAGATCGTACCAAGGAGACATACGTCTTCCATATCCTCTCTTCGCATTAACCGTCGTATTTTAAATAAATTTAACATTTATTGCAATTTAACAACATGAACAAATGTCATCAATGAACATTCTCTTTTGTCCAGAATTTGTTCCATTAGCCCGTACAGAAGTTCGTTTCATTATCCTATACTTTAAGCAAGCAAAATTACCTATATATTGTGGTTCCAGGTGTTTAGTGGAATTTTTCTCGAGAACAGATTAACAATTTTGACAAAATTCACTGAGAACAGATATACCGGGAAGAAAGGACGATTGTCTCATTTCCAAATAGGACTGTTTTGTAGTGCTTTTTTAATATTAGAAAATATGTAAATTACGAATTGATTACATTGCCATCAGGATCTCTTAAAACCTAAATACATAAAGATAAAATCAATAACACCTCGAAAATGGAATAAATATTTAGCAAATGATATGGAGGATATTGATAATACAGTCCCCAAAATACTGATATAATTCAATAGTTTAACATTTTATATCAGTGTCCATTTTTATACAATATTAATAACCTGTATTATCCCAATTTTCATTTAAATAAACGTACATGAACATTCCAAATATTGCGATGTATACCAAATTCCAAATATTTCATTCTTAATATGGTTCATAGTAATTGCATTATTATGATTATTAATACTAATATTAATGTACGTAATAAGAAATATTGCTTCGAATTTTCAAGACAAAATCGTTTGCTGGCTACTGTGATCAAGGAATAATTAGTTGCACGTTCAACAATACACTAAAGATATGACAAAAGCAAAGGGATCATTGTTGTCTGTGATTTGTAAATTACTTACTGAAATAAACATTGTAAATAACACCATTGTCATAACGTGAATGGAATCGTCCAGAAAACTTTGTTTCCATCACAGATAATATTGTATTAGCAAGGCATTCACTACCTCTAATCGTTTCAGAATGCAACCTACATTCATTCACAGTGACGGCGATTGGGAATCAAAAAATATATAATACCAACATGATAGATATTAAAGAAAGATACGAGGTATTTCGCTCCTTTATAGATGGGATATATGAGATTAAAGAAGCGCTGAAAATGTAGTAGACTATTGAGTAGACTCAAAAACATTAGGTGACAGAAAGAAAACACAGGATTTACTAGATGATAATCATGTAATGTCTCTTAAGATGTAAACATGATTACATAAATCAGAAAATGAAAAATAAAGACAAGAAAATTTTCAAATTTAGATTTGATACGGCAAGTTTTTTATACATTATGGGAATTTGCATTAAGTTACCCGTTTACCAACTTATCTGCATTAATAATAGTGCTCACATTTTGAGTAGTATTAAAAACATAACTTTCAAAGGAATTGCTTGTTTAAAATAAAAACCAAAAGTGATAATTAGCCGAAGTCAAATACGTGAGTTTACTCAAGCACGTTTCGTACCCTATTACATTACGCAATACGTAAAGAAAAATAAATACAGCAGAGCCTCTGTAACTCGAACTTAAGGGAAAGGTTACAAATTTCAAGTTAAAGAGTTTTCGAGTTATAGAGGACTTCGAGATAAGGTTTTTAACATCATCAATTTCGACTTATAGAGGCATAAGTTAAGAGTCATCAGAAAATAAAAATTCGCCTTATACAGTTTTATTTTACTACATTTTTATTGTACATTATTACATGTATACAGATTATTTTATGGTAAAGGAACAACTTGAAAATATTAAAGGAAATCTGTAATTTAGTTTTAATTAAAGAAATTAACACAATTGACAATTCAATTGTATTTTTGATTGCAAACAAGGCACTAAATATATTGTCCTCGATATCACTATATCTTTCAATGAAAGTACGAAATCATTTTTGGAATTGGTTGTTGAAGACAATGAAAGTATTACTTGGAATTAAAGTCTTGCAAAAAGAATTTCGATTTACAGAGGCCGCAAAGTTAACATACTTCTTTTTCGATATATAGAGTCCGCTAGATTTGTAGTTCGAGTTAGAGAGCGTGACATGTATAAATAGCACATCATAGGGAAATCATATTTATTTCGGTTCTAGCGTCTATATAATTCGAGTTGTAGGGTTTTTTGTACTTCAACAAAAGTGAATGGCTAATTTCTTTGTCTTAGAGAGGATTTCGAGTTAACGAGTTTCGAGTTAAAAGAGTCTCACTGTATTGTGTTAGATATATAAACTAAATGTAGAAAATAAGCTTCTTGTAGTCATTTATTTTCATACTGTTTTAAAACAAGGTTAAGTGTCTGCTTTCGCCTAGTGTAGTCTTCCACAGTCATCCAAGTTGAGGTCCATTTTATCAACGGCCAACATTGAAAAGTGCGGTAGACGTTCTTGTATTCCTTGTATTCCTCAAATAATTTTTCACTCTTTTCAAAACACTGAAATATCGTTCTGCCGATGCAGTGGATATAGGGAAAGTTAAAAATAATCTCAAAAGCTGGAAAAGGTTTGGAAACACATTCTGATGGTGAATGTTTTCAGACTTAAATTGTAGCACTGACTTTGAAATAAGTTTACGATCAGTTTCTTCGGGATCTTTTCGAGAGAACACATCAGTTTCTGCAGATAAAGTTTTACTGTCAATACCAAATGCTTCTCTCACAGATGAACAAGCTTCTTTGATAATGTCACCACAATCCGTATTGTTCTTCATTGAAGCAGTCAGTAATGTTTCCATTTGGCACAGTAAAATCAGTAGATTTTTTTCAAAACGCGACTAGATGTTCTCACAGAGGGTATCTAGAAGAGGGTAGAAAAATGTTCTTGACCAAAAGTCTTGAGGTGAATCATAATTGGGGTGAACATCTCCGCCAATTTTCTGAACAGTAGGCCCCTCGCAACTGAGTTTCACGAAAGGTAAGTGCTTCAGACCAAATTTTCTTGAATTCACATTCATTTCTATAATCATATAAAGACCTTATTGTTCTATGGGCAATATCAACTATTTCATGAACTGATACATCAATATTTTGTATGTATTTTGAAAAAATGTTCGTCTTTTCAAACACACGTTTCATGACATTTAATGCGAAAACGAACTCAAACCTACTGATACACATTATCAAACCTTGAGCTTCACCACCAGTTTTTGGGCGAGTAACTTCAATTTCTTACAAAGACAGTATTATGTCTCCAAGGTGCTGTTGAATGGCACGCAAGCTATCTTACTTGCTACTAAATCCTGTGTCGTTCAGTGCTTTGAGAAACAAATCATTACCTTCTGTACTGTCTGCACTAGTTAAATTCTTTACATTTGTAAACACTGCATGTCGTTTGGGAGAAGCTTCAATGAAACAGTACAATTGTGTTGTACTGAAAACATTGCGTACAAAAACAATGCTCTTAGAGACATCTGCAAATGCAGGATTTAGAGAAGCATGTAGCAATGTACATACATTATGTGGGGATTGCTTTCTTTCATTCTGGCTACCACTCTTTTGTAAATACCGTTCATGTTACCTGCTCTGTCGTAACATTGATCAATTATATTTCGAGGACTGATACCAAATTTTTCGAAAATAGAGAGAAGCAGCTTGTACAAAGTTTCACCATCAGTCAAATCTGTTTTGAAAAACCCAAGAAATCGTATCGATTTCCAGTTCCTCAGTGACATATCTTATTACTAGAGTTAACTGCTCATGATGTTAAACGTCTCGCGTTTCATCGACAATTATGAACAAATGCTTACTTTTCTTAGCACATTCAAATATACTGTCTCGCGTTTTATTTGTCACAATTTCCAATATTTCATTTTGTACATCGTGATGAACATAATTAAAAAACGTATCCTATCCAAAAGCACATTATCAGTTGATCTCAGCTTTAATAATTCCACATAATAATTCCTCTGTTAGCTGAACTCCCATTTTGTCTGTGTCCTCTTAGTGCTAAACCTTGCCTTTGCCAGGAAAAGCGAAGTCTGAAAGACAATTTTTAAAATATCGCGTTATTGACTTCTCCGTTGTCTTTTTTTTTTTGTTTATTTGTGGGGCTTTACGGCTCATGTCGACATCAAAGACCATTGGAGCCCGAAAAACTTGTACAGGTAGGGAAAATGCAGTTACGCACTAGGGAGAGCCAACATGACTCTCCCCACGTGTGGGACTCGTCGAATGATTCAACCCTACCCACTAAAAACCCTCCTGATTTAACACACACCAAAACATATCTCAAAACATCAAATGGGAGGGGAAAAAATGAGGGGTAGGACAAAAATGAGAGGGATGAGGAAAATGAAAGATACCCTAGCCTTAATAACGTCGGGATCGAAAAGAACAAGAGGTGACCAAGGAAGGTCAGGAAAGAGAAAGGAAGGAGGCTAGCACAAGTAAGTGGAAGTAATGCCAGACTCAGCTCGGGGCCCCGTGTTCGCCAAACACGTACTTACTAGATGTAAGTCCCCTGGGGGGGACTTCTTCGTGATGTTGGGTAGATATCTCACTCACAACACTTTACTTGGCTTTAGTCCCTCGTGCCAACGTTGCAAAGCATTAAGATCACATGAGGATCTTTCATGTTCTTTAAAGTGTTGGACGGCTTTTTTAAGTTTTTGAACCCCTTTGAAATAAATGTCTCACAATAGCAACCTGTGGTTCCAAATAACCGACAAGGGAAACAAAATGCTTTGTCTCCAGCAACACTATATTCTAGCCATTTATATTCTGCGAACCACGAACTTCTGAACTTTCTTCCTTTTGAAAAATTTTATTGCTGCTTGTTTACCATGAAGTGGATCTCTATGCTGAAGCTGACTATGAATATTAGTCACGCTGGACACGTAGGTACTTGAAACTTCTGTTTCAGTATTCAATGAAACAGACTCTACAGAACTAAACGAGGAAACAGTATCTACAACGGCGGCTGTGTGGCATTGTTCAGCATTTCTTGTTGCTACCAGCTTCTGTTTCTTTGCGAAAAAGTCAAACAAGGTTTTTCCAGTTGAATGCTTCATTTAAGCCTCGAATCAATATTTCGAGAAAGTATAACACCGGAACACTGGATAGAACTACTGTAACGTATGGATACACGCGACAAACTGGCAAATAAATTTCACAGTATCCATCGGTCAGTAACTCACTAATCTCCAAGATAGAAGATCTGCCACTCAGGTTGTGATAGCGCGTTTGGCTGCACGTGTGTCCTGTCTCGGGTTGCGCCAGCCGTGATAGTGCGCAAGGCAATAATAATACGTTTTTAAAACAGCTTCAATTTCACCCCAGACCACCATCTCTCCATCAAGGTCGCGCGCGGAGCCAGAAGCCGGCATGGATAATCTGTTCTAAGGACACTTATCAATTGTTGATAGCGACGCTGGATGTACATCAACAATCGAACTTCCTCCACGGCAATTCTTACATACCCCATTTTCCAGTATAAACAACTTTAAACTAACTATTAATCTGATATTACTGTGTAGCAATTCATTTTTATCGCATATCGCACGAAAACAAAATTTGAATTAGAGAAGAGATAGACTTTGAGATGACAATTTGTTGCTACCTCGGTATAAATTAAAGGAAAGACAATTAGGTGACACCAAAGCAAGCCTAGTATAAATGTTTTTTTATATTTCCATGTTTTAGAGGGTTCAAATTAAATGTTTCTTTTTTCTTACAAAATATGGGAGCAAATGCCCCCCCCCCCCCACACACACACCACCCTAATGGCAGCCACTGTTTATTCAGAATACGTCATGCAGAGTAAAGAAGCGTTACTTTGTAAAATAAATTATGTTTCTGTGACACGCTTTTCCTTGTTTAGGGAATCAATTTAATGTAAGATTCCGTGTACACAGTGAAAATGCATTGAATAAACCCACATTTATGAATTAAACGGAAAAAAGTTCATTGCTCTCATGTTGTTAAGTCGTATTTGTATAAGGAGGGTCAAGACCAACCCTGTCCAACTTTTTTATGCATTATGGACTATCTGACTCGTAGATGTGGGAGCGCGGACGCCATGTGACATAATAATTATGGTAATTATTATTATTATTATTATTATTATTATTATTATTATTATTATTATATTAAAGGAACTGTTTTTTTGTGTTTTTTTTGAACATTTGCGGTACTTACATTGGAATGAAATCAGACACATCACTTGCGCTTTAAATCTGGGGAGTAACAGGAATAGGTTGTTCTTGGCACATCTTGTAGGCGTCAATCTTTCAAGTAGGGACAGTTTTTATTATTGACTCTCTGAGTCCACGCGGATTTACTCAAATGAATTTTGTAATATGTCTCCAACTTTATTCTTTCTCGTATTCCCGTTGATATCAAGTGAGAATGTTATCCATTAATTTTAGAGGTTTGATAGTATTGGTGTGTATCGTGCTGATATTAAAAAATGTTTTTAGAAGACACAAAATTCCCATTTCACTCCCTTTCATTCCCTAAGGGGTGAATTTTAATATAATTCTTTCTTAGCGGAGATTTTAGATAATTCTTTGACCCACGTTCTTAATAACATCCGCCTCTAGGGGTGTCGTGCATCTCATGTGGTCTGAAGGGTATATAATACGATTGGAAATGCGATTACTCATCTCAGAATGCACAAAAACTATGGGCTCAACCCTAATATCGGTCTTTTTATTACGTTGTTTTTACGAGTCGCCCTTCCCATCCCCATCTCTAAGGATACCGTGCCCCTATGTGATCTCATCTTGAACATAACGGCATTGGTAGTTTAAAAATCTCATCCAGCCTAAACTATGGATCTGATGAAATCTTTTTATAGTCCATAAATAGTTTTTAATATTTTTATCCATAAACCCATTTTATACCCCCCAAGGGGTGCTAGTTGTGTTTTTCTTCCCTGAGGACTGAATTTAGACTTAACACGATATTAGGATTTCACTATCTACACAGCGAAGACGAAAACTGTGGACTCATCAAGGTATCTATCATGTTCGATAATTTTTTCATGACATCCCTTTCCCAAGGGTTGCTGGAGTTAATACGGGCTGATTGTGGACTTTGGCGTCTTCGGAAATTGTATTATGAATTTTAGCGCCCCAAAAACTACGATTTCAACACTAATATCAGTCATTTTCGTTACTTTTTCATTTCATCCCGTCCTCATCGCATTCGAAAAACGACTACATTTCCTCATGGATTATCGTGGACTTCAGCGGCATTGAGGGAGTGAATCTACTCTTCTGCGTCTCAAAAATTGATGTATTCAACACCAATATCTGTCGTTTTGTATTATTTTATCTCCCGTTCCCACCCCTGCACCATGGATATTAGGAGTATAATTTCTTCAATGTGGACTGATTGTGAACTTACAAAGCTCCGGAGACGTCCTTATCCTTCGCAACGGCACCGAAAAGTATGGTTTTGAATCTAATATTGGATGTTTTTATTATTTCTATATGTCGACCTTTTCACATCCCGTCCAAAAGGGCGCCAGGAATATCTTCCCCCCCACAATGCTTGTTGTACGACAGTCAGTCATATATGAATCACGTGTGGTTAATATTGCTCCATACACTCCAGAGTTGCGATGGATACATACATAAAACATTCCAATCCTCGTTTTACACCGTTTGAGGTAGATTTTTGTAAAATCATTTCTTTGCCAATTTATGTTCCCTAAAAGGAACCTTCCTGCCAAATTTCAAGTTTGTAGACTTTCTAGTTCCTAAGATTTCGTGATTAGTCAGTCAATCAGTCAGTGAGTGGGATATATTTAGAAAATTTTCGTGGTCGAAAACAAGGCTTAACAAAGACATGTAAAACCCTGTTCATTAAAGCCCAGAAATTACCACATGTGCAATATGAATATTTCAATAATCCTGTCACATTTAAAAAAGCTAGAGTGAAACCATTACATAGCAAAGGAAATAAACGTGATGTTGAAAACTATCGTATCGAGCCATATCACTATTGCCTACTTTCTCAAAATATAACCCACGAGGTATTTTTCTTGATTTATTGAAAGCATTCGACATAAAAGATCACAAAATTCTTCTCTCAAAACTGCACTCATACAGCATTTATGAATTGGCACAACAATTGCTTACTTCCTACTTGAAAGATAGGCATCAGCAAGTTGAAATTTCCCATGTTTAAAATGAAGTATGTCAACATTACCTTTCAGAAATAAAGCTACTTATTTGCGGAGTTACTCAAGGTTCAATTGTAGGCCCTATCCTCATTTTATTGCATGTAAATTATATGTCATTAACCACGCCCTATTGCGAAATGGTCCTCTTTGCTGATGACACTATACTATGTAAACATATAAATGCGAAAAAGTTATATCTCGAATTGGTTTCGTTCGAATTGTCTAATAAAGTAGTAATACTAATAAAGCAGTAACCATGTCATTTCGTCATAGTGTAACGAAATCTCTTCCTCCTACAACCCTTTCCATAAACGTAATCCAATTTGAGTGGTAATTTCTGGCCTTTAATGAACATTAAAAACTGTCAAGATAACTAAATTTTTAGGACTTCACATTCAGGAAAACCTCAAATGGAATTGCCACATTGATAATCTAAATTCCAAACTAAACAAATTGTGCTATGCATTCTGAGCTACAGTCAACATTGTTAGTCAACACGTTTCTCGCTGCGTGTATTTTGCAAATGTATAGTCTCATTTACGATACGGAATTATCTTCTGAGGTCAATCCACTCAGAACATTCAAACTTTTTAAATCCCACAGAGAATAGTGTGAATTATATATAAATCTCACCCCCGAAATTCATGTAAACCTTTATTTAGAGAGTTAAATATTCTTCCTTTCCCTTGCATATACATTTATAAAGTAGTCTCGTTTGTTAGACAGAACTATTAAAATCCCACCCCTACTTTAGAAGAAATAGTCTAGTTCACGTACACACTCGTAATAAGGCTAATATTCATCGTCCAGGCGTGTCAACAACTATTTACCAAAGAGACCCATATCGTTCAGGAATAATTTTGTATAATTTCCTTCCCAAAAATATAAATAAATTTAATCTCTTTAAATCCGCGGTTAAAAGTTTTCTGAAGAGCTATTGTTTCTATAATGTGAAAGAATTTACAGTTTTTAATAAAAAATTAATGAGAGTTTCAGTTTCTCATATGACTTCGGTTGATGTGGGTGATGTTAATACCTCTTATACTTTATCAAGCCCTTTTTATAGTATTCCAGATACTAATTAAATTCCTTTTCTCATTCATTTTATTTTTGCTTTTTTTGATTTATAATGGTTTTTCTCACTGTACGCAACCTTGGCATGGTTCTGTGCGTTCTCTCTGTGACCCCATCTTGACCCGGATTTTTCTCTGGTTTTCCTTTGGGTAGTGGTGGATTTTCCTTGGGTGGGAATGTCATTAATACTTTTGTTTTATTAATCTTGAATTTTTATTGCACAAATTCATTTTGGAATAATAAATAGATAACAGTACGTATTGATTAAATAATTTATTTTATAAGTATTATAAATCCGCCACTGCCCATGGACCCTTGATCGGATTTGATGGGATGGTCCCTTGCTTATTTCCGGAGAGTAACTCAGTTTATTGCCCCTCGCGTGGCCTTACTAAGTACAACTGATTTTTTGACAATAAAATTTATTTATTCAATGCCTTCTTGAATATTCAAAAATATCTAACTCTACTTCCTCGAGATTCAGTTTTCCTTGTGATTTAATCGCATTAGTTTAGTTAACTAAAATGTGGAAAATGTATTAAATTAGATTCCCTATTTTCGACCATCTCGGGACCAAAACATGTCACAGACCGGATTAGAAAATGGTCGGATCAACTGAATATACATTACGATATTGAAATATGTGAACAAGTCGTTCTTAAACATAACCATTCGGAAATTGATCTGTATTTCCGTGTTCCGTAATCAATTAATAGATATTGATTGACAAATGATCTTCCGCCTATCAGATGATGGGGCTGTTTTGCACATGCCCTGGAGACCAGCCGAACTAGCCGAGACTGGACAAGAGGGATCTTACTTTTTTGTCCAGAAAACGTCCCATTAATACCTTGCAATATATGTCAAAACATTTCAGCCATCATTACTGATGATTATTCACACCCATTAACAAAATTCATATAACTCACTTATCATCTTGACGGTTGGATCGTGTTATGCAACAAGGACCCAACACATATTTTAATCTGTAAAATTTGTAATTTATAAAATTACTATAAATAGTAATAATGAGACATAATTGTTAATAGGAATACCTCTAAACTGTAAATTTTGTGGAATGAGGATTGATAAAGAATATTTAATTTACACTGTGTTACAATTTGATTTTGCCAAAATAAAAGGATTTTGTGTCAGCTCCTTGTTGCATAACACAGTCCAATTACACAACAGAATATTTTCATCCACAAAAATATCTCCATTGTCGGAGAAAGTAAGAAGTTAACACGCAAATCGAGTCAACTCCAATTCAACTTCGCCCACACTAGAAAGAGCGCCAAAGCGCTCGTAAGAACAGTGGTTTACACATCCTCAGCAGTCACAGCGCCGCGCCTCCTCACTGGGAACCGAGTTGCACACCAGACAACTTCTGGCAGCCAGACAGAACACAAGCGATCGCACAGCGCATCGTAAAACTACGCCGCAGGCAGTCGTAAAGACAGAGTCTGTGGCGCTCCACATCTCTGGCACCAGCCGACCGACCAGCGTTGGCAACAAGTAAAATGTACAAACTAACACACTTTCGAATTGTTTAATGAGCTGTGTTTGCTATACACTTGCCAAGACGTCTTCAGGGGGAAAATGTCATGTTTGTTATAATACATAGAATCAATAGTTTACCCTGAGTTAATATCACAGTAATATCAGTCGAGTAATATTTTCTGATAATTTTTATGTCTATTGTTATATGTCATCACTGACTCGATTGGATTTAGAATAGCAATTACATTAGAATAAATAATTTTACGGTAGTACTGGTCCGGAATTTTAGGCCAACAGGAGAGACGTTGATGTTATTCCGATAAAGGTCAGATTTCTCAGAATTCTTCCGATTCCCTTACTTCATCACGCACAATCATCCATTGGCTGTGGCTCGACGAGATGCGACAAAAAAAGCATCCGTCACACTAGTTATTCCCCTACCAGGAGACCCAGTACCTTCCAATTCTCCATTAAGCAATCCCGTGTGAAATGAGACAAGCCAGTTTTTTCTCCAATGATGGATGAGTGAATGAGTGAGTCAGTCCGTCACTCACGACAACGCCACTTTTGAGTATTAGCCGACCCAGCCTGGCTTCGCACTGGAGTATTAGACAGGACTAATTTTTGCCCATGTGTAATGACTATTTAAACAGATTTCTTTTACTGATAAAACTGAGGGTTTGATGCAAGATGCTTCGTATCTACTTTACGTTAGACTTTCCAATAAAAATTCCACATTTATTTCTCTTACTTAAATCCTTACAATGCTATCTCAATACTATAGGAAATTCTGGACATCTCTCAGTTGAAAATTACATGAGTAACCATCTCAGTAATATTTATTTTGAAAAGCAACTACCGCACATACCATTTAATGGTAATATTTCCTTTGTTTCGAGACTTTTTATCAAGTTGTTGTTGTTGTTTTTTCAAGAATTTTATCACCAATAGCTTTTTGATAGAACTTTTTCTTCCTAATTTTAAATGATGTTAATGGTTCGAAAAGAACTGAAATAAAAAGTCATTTCAGCGGAAAAATACTAATAAGATGAGGTGGTGGCAGTAAGGATTCGCCCTCCCCACAAGATTTTTCGTAGGGGGTCCCCCTCTGAGAAATTGATCACGCGACTTACATAATTATACCCAAGTATTAAGTATACTTGAAATGGATTTTTGAATCACAGTCAGTATAAAACATAATTTCCATTATTATTTATTGCTGCTATTTACTATTTCACTCGAGTTGTGGTTTTCATGGTTTATTTACACAAGTCTTACTGAAAAAAACTTACTACCTTTCCTACGTCACCTGAATTTATTATTTGCCGGTAACAGAAACATAATAGAGAATTCTTAGAATGAGATAATTTTTATCGTCCCCGCAGGGGGCTCAATTTCGGATGAGTATGGGCTTGGCGAACCCACGGCCCCGAGCTGGGGACTGGTACTGTGCCACCAGTCCTCGGACGCCATAAACTTTGAGAATTATTCAACGAACACCATTGGCGCGATGGTGGATAGTTGCGTATTACAAAGGGCGGAGATCTTGCCTTCATTGGCCGGGTCGCGAGGAAGGATTATACCTCTATTAAAACAACCCTCAACCTCAAGATGTGTTACGCGCCGATGAGGTGAATGGGTGTTGAGAATAAACACTCGCTAGCGGACAACCTCTGGGGCATCTACCGCACCTCAGTTGAATAAGGCTTAGTGGCGTGATGCGGGGGCTCCACGTCACCAGACACTTATTTCCTCCGAACTTGGGACAAGATGACAGATGTTTCGCTTTTCCCGCCTTGCGGAGTGGGTGGCCGCAAAATGAGTATTCCACCCAACCGTCTTCGAAGCGACCGAGGGTTCACAGCCCTCCCACTTCAGAAGAAACAAAGATAAAGAAACAGAACATTACGCATACGAATGTTTCTATTATAATGAAAAGAAAGGAAAGAACCTTGGAAAAAGTTTCGCCCTTTTATATTTATAAAGCACTGGAAGGTATCTGTGGTAAACTGAAAAGTATAAAACGACTAAGAAATGGTTCAATGTTGTTGGAAACCAACACCAACAAACAAGCATTGACTCTCTTAAATTGTGAAAAGCTGGGAGAGTTCTCTGTCAAGTGCGAACTCCATTTGCACTTAATCTTAGCAACGGAGTCGTATCTTGCAGAAACATCATGGGCATGTCAACAGAAGAGCTTGTTGTAGAATGGGAGGCTGACCACGTAGTTGAGGTCAGTCAAATAATGACGAAGGGTAATGGTGTTTTTCGGAAAACCAGTTCCTTCATCGTGACATTTGACAGTCCTCAGCTTCCGAACGATATCAAAGCTGGATGGCTCAACCTGCCGGAGCGACCCTTCGTTTCAAATCCTCCGCGCTGTTTTAAGTGTCAGAAGTTTGGTCATACCACGACATCTTGTAAGGGTTGTGATATATGCGGGAAATGCGGGAAGGAGGCACACGATCCCGGCGTTTCATGTCCGGGGCCTGCTAAGTGCATTAATTGAACAGGAAAGCCACCCGGTATGGAGCAGGGAGTGTGTCGCCTTTCAGGAAGAAAAGAAAGTGCAGGAGATCAAGACTACAAAAATAGATCCCGTACGGTGAAGCGTGGAAGAAATACAGTGTTTTACACACTGTATTTTCTACCAGTTACTCCTCCGCAGCGAAGACTCCTAAAATAATGAAGACTGTATCCGTACAAACCGATTTCACTGACGTGTCTACGACAACGTCGTGCACATGCCAGTGCAAATGCGGGAAGAAAGGTCTTCCAGCCGTTCCCGTTAAGCCTAAAATTCCAACAACACCCCGTCCATTTACTACAAAGAAAACGTCAAGTAAAGGTACCACGGTAACAACCAAGACAGAGACAAATACAAAGCAGGGTTCTAGGGCTAAAACCCTGAACCTTGTTGAATTTTTGAAAACACCCAAAACAACATCGTCCAAAAAATCGCAAAGACGTAAAAAGAACGTGTCTGTACTGGCTTCCTCGGAGTCAGATTGTGCATTGTCCGACAGTGACGCGAAAATGCACATTCACGAGCCTGACCCCGGAGGTTCCAAAACGTAATGGCTTCCATAATAATAATAATAATAAATTTATTGTCAAAAAAGCAGTACAAACCGCGTATGTCCACATGGAGGACAATAAACTAATTTACTCTCCGGAAGCAAGCAAGTGACCATCCCATCAATTCCGATCAAGGGCCCTAAGGCGAATATAAAAATTTCAGCAAAAATTCCTAGATAAGATGAAAAGTTAGCTGCGAGTTATAATACTAATAGAATGTCAATATGTTTCTAATTTAACGCAAAAACTATACATGTACAAAATATTATGGAATTATCGATTATTCTGAGTATAGTGTTTAAAAAATCATAACAATTGAAATAACACTAAATTCACGATGTATTGTTACAATAAACACGCCCCTAGACAAAGCCTAGAGAACCTGTATAAGAAATCCGCCTCTACCCGAAGGAAAAACGGAGAAAAACCCGGGCCAGGATGGGGCTACAGAATTAATGTACACAACCGTGCCAAAGTTGAGTACACATAAAACTAAATTAATATGAGTCATAAGACAACACAATCATGCAAGAAAATAGTTTTTTTTAATTGGTATAAGTTATTTAAAAAGTACTACAGCAATGGCGTGATAAATTACAAGACGGATTTAACTTTTATTAAAATCAATAAATTGTTTTACATTGTAGAAGCACTGGTGCAGGAAGTAGTTTTTAACCGCGGATTTGAACAGATTATATTTCATAATATCTTTTATATTCTTGGGCAGGGAATTATATAGAACGATTCCCTAATGATATGGTCCCTTTTGGCAAAGAGTGGTTGACACCAGAGGGCGATGAATATTATCCCTATTGCGAGTATTGTGTTCGTGAACGAGACTGTTTCGCATGAAGCAAGGATGGCTTCTTCAGTAATCCGGTCTTAACAAACACGACCGTTTCGTAAATATATATGCAGGGAAGTGTTAAGATATTTAATTCCTTGAATAAAGGTTTACAAGAGTTTTGGGAGTGAGATTTACAAATTTTGGTTGGAATGTGAAATTGACCAGGATAATCTCCAAGTATACAAGAGACCAATTAATTATTATTTACTAACAAACTAAACACTATTGATTATATTGGTACAGCTGTACACAATTCCCCCTTTACATATACAGAACAAATGAAGGCATCAGGAATACATCAATTAATAGCATCTGCAAGATACTCTGAGCGAAGGAAACAGATCGTGAATATAATATTTAAGTGTTTGGATAATTCTTAATAAAAATACAGATAAAGAGAAATTTACAAATACAATTATCAAGCATCTGAATGATAGTAAGCAACCAAACAAAGAGCAATTTTACGAGGCGCGCCCTCACGTGCACCTCGGAGTGTGCCCCTAGACACACTACAATAATTTACAAGAATTTAAATATTTCCGAAGCACGCATTGAAGACGCGTGCTCCGGAGCGTGCCTCATGGCACACTGATTATCTGTTCGTCTCACGGCCGCCTCGTCCATCTTCCAAGATGGAGATCTGAGGGGAAAGAGCCAATCACAATTAAGATAATAGAATCACGCCACCAAGGTGCATCGCTGACAATGCCGGTCCCACGCCTTTGCAATGCTGACAGGTATTTTCAACGGAAGTGAATCCGTTCTCTACATCTACGTGGGACCAGGGTCCACCACGAGCACACAAAGAGAACGAATCATGACTGTTTATAACAAAATAATAAAAATAATAAAATGGACGTTGAATGGAGTATGTAATAGGTACCGTAACGCCATCAACTGGAAATCCTACAACACTTCCTTCTCTATTTGGTAACTTGAGTCAGCTCTAGCACTGCTCCTGGCCCTGATTCAATTCATTATCAAATTCTGAGACAACTCAGTCTAGAATCGAAAGAATACCTTCTGGATATATTTAATCTTTCATGGTACAAGTGAGTATTCCCTAATTCCTGGAAGGAAGCAACACTTATCCCTTCATTAAAACCAGGAAAGGACAAAACGGCCATCAGTAGTTATCGAAGCATTGCCTTGACAAGTTGCGTCGGTAAAACTCTCGAGAGAATTATCAACTGACGTATCGTCTGGTATCTTGAAAGGCATAACTTGCTTAGTCGATCTCAGTGTGGTTTCAGGAAATTCCATTCCACCCTGGACAACCTATTTCTCCTGGAAACAGCAATTTAAGATGCTTTCGTCCGAAGACAACATGTCGAAATATTCTTTGACATCGAGAAGGCTTATGATACTACATGGCGTCATAGCATTTTAAAACAACTCAATGCGTGGGGGTTTAGAGGATGTCTTCGACTGACTCTACATTCCTTTTTAGATAAGCGTTCCTTCCGATATAGAATTGGAAGAGACACCTCGGATCTCCTTCTTCAAGAGAACGGTGTTCCTCAGGGCTCAGTCCTGAGTGTGACCTTATTTGCAGTGGCCATAAACAGCATAACATCTGCTGTAAAGAATCCTGTCCTACACTCTCTCTTTGTCAACGACTTTGCTATCTTGTGTTCACCACAGAGTGTCACAGGTGCGGAGCGACAAATCCAACTCGTCCTCAATAGATTATACCACTGATCGGAGCCGACTGGCTTTCGTCTTTCTACTGAAAAAACACTCTGTTCTTTTCAGTAGGAGACCAAACCTCCTGACAGAACCTCACCTCGACCTGGGAAACAACGTTCTAAAATTCAATCCTTCTTTAAAATTCTTAGGTCTAATCTTTGATCAGATACTGAATTAGATTGAACATCTGACAGATCTAAGAGCGAGAACATTAAAGTCTCTCACTTTATTGAAGTACCTGAGTAGCAGGGAATGGGGACCTAGCACCAGTTTTATCGAGCGTTCATAAGATCTCGGCTCGATTATGGCTGCGTTGTATATAGCTCTGCTCGTGCAAGCTATTTAAAAAGGTTGGATAGTGTCCACCATGCAGGAATACGACTAGTTACGGGAGCCTATCGCACTAGTCCCATTTCGTTTGTATGCCGAGAGTGGAGAACCATCTCTTTACCTCCGGCAGCAACTCCTCATGCTACGACACTTTTGCCACGTGCAAACTTTACCCGACAATCTCGTACACAACGCGGTGTTTCATTCTTCCTCTTCTTCCATCCGTTTCTACAACAACAGACTGAGAGCAACCAAACATTTTGGATATCGCTGTAAACAAATTAAGGAAACCTTGAATATACGCAATCCTAATGTCTTAAATCAAGGTTTTAGTAAGACTCCTCCTTGGGCTTTGCACAAGCCGAAGATTAGTTTCGATCTTCTACATCATGGCAAGGGGAACACTTTAGCTCCGATGTTGAGGGCATACTTTCTCCTAATCCTCGACAAACACCGGGTCCATTTCCCTGTGTTTACCGACGAGTCGAAGCAGGTTAACGGTGTCGGCTGCTCCGTGGTTTTTCCCTGTGGGATCTGTGGCTACTGTCTAGGCGACCTGCGCAGCGTTTACACCGCCGAGTGCTACGCCATATTGAGAACATTGCGATCAACAAAGTGCTCCCGCAGATCACATTTCCTGATTCGTTCTGATTCTCTAAGTGCCCTTCAAACAATTGTGACTATGTTCTGCTGACCCCCTGCGCATAGGACATTGTCCTCTCACTCATCGGCATCTCTTACTACTTGATGATAAACCCGTTTGTGAGTAGTGTAGCTCTTCTCTGACAGTGTGTCACCTACTATCTGTTTGCAGAAGATACTCGAGTATACGGAGACAAATTTCTGGCTACAGATTTACCAACACTTCTCGGAAATGAAATGGATGATGTTAATAAGCTATTCAATTTTCTGAGTGGATCGGGGCTCCTACCAAAGGTTCTCGGGAGGGTTTAAATTTGCATTCTTTTTCCCTCTTTTCTGTCTTCTTTCCTTTCATCCTTCGTTTCTGTAATTAGAAAATGTAATTTTTAGATTTTTTTTCTTCTTTACGATATAATGCATTGGGCAACTGTTTTCTTTTCTTTTTTATATTTAGATATTTGTTGAATTCAGGAGGGTTTTTTAGAGGGTATGGTCGAGATATTCAGCGAGTCCCACTCACGGGGAAGAGAGACTACGGCTCTTCTCTATGGTGCGAACCCCTGCATTTTTCTCCACCTGCATGGGTTATAATGACCTTGCTGTTGACGAGCCCTTAAAACCCCACAAAAAAGGTAATATTTCAGCCGAATGAGTTCACATTTTATCATTCTAAACAACTGAAAGTTATCTGTTATTTGAATTTATAATATGATTTTTCTGATATTAAATGTACTAAAACTGCAAATTATGTGTCATTTTCATCTCAAAATACCCATATTCTGAGATGGGAAAGGATATACAGGATATATAATAATGTAATATGTAGAATTTATATTACTCTATATAAAATATATAGAAAAGGAAGAATGAAATTTTACGGACATATCCGCTAGTTGGAAAAGAGTAGACTCACAAGGCAAATTTTCGAGATAACGAATGCTAGTAAAAACAAGACAAAATGGATCAGCGAAACAGAAGAAGACATTAAAGAAGTGGGAATAACAGATGATAACATAAACAATCGAGAGCAGTTCAGGAACATCATAAAAAACATACACTTAAATTTTTTTGGGGGGGGGCTTTACGGCTCGTCGACATCGAGGTCATTAGAGCCCTAAGAACTTGTACAGGTAGGAAAAATGCAGTTACGCACTAGGGAGAGCCAACATGACTCTCCCCGCGTGTGGGACTCGCCGAACAACTCAACCATACCCACTAAAAACCCTCCTGAATTACAACTCAAATATCAACATATCTCAAAACATTACATTCTTCATTTAAAAAAAAGAGGAAGACAGGATAATGAAAGGTACCCTAGCGTCGCGATCGAAAAGAACAAGAGGTGACCAAGGAAGGTCAGGAAAGAGAAAGGAAGGAGCCAGGTACAAGTAAGTGGAAGTAATGCCAGACTCAGATCGGGGCCCCGTGTTTGCCAAACACGTACTTACTAGATATAAGTCCCCTGGGGGCCATACACTTAAACAAGACCACACACAAAAGAGAACAGGAAATACATGGTCAGAAGAGCGCAAGAGAAAACACAGCGAAATTATGAGGAGAATTTGGGAAGAACGAAGAAAACATCATGACTACTCAAGTTCAAACGCTCTCTTAAAAGGGAACAATCGAAAATAATAATAATAATGTAAAATATATTGTAGATAATTGTGGCCGTACGATGTAATTTCGTTTCGTTTGGTATTCAGTCAGAAGGAGTCCATACCACTATTAATTACAATTCACAGTAATTCTCATGTATGATGTTTGTCATTATTATTTTCTTTCATTAAAAGTTCAGTAGTACGCAATACCATTCACTGTTAAAAAGTATTTTACTTCTCTATTGTTGCTCAATTCAGTTATATCAGATATGAAAAGTTATTTACGTAAATGGAACACGTTTTATTAGAAATAAATATTATTTTTGTGACTCTTGTCAGATTAGTCAGAGCAATACTCGTTTATTAGATCAGTCAAAGAGAATACTAATTGTAGCATATTTCATGGAAATGACAACGAAAACATAATGGTATGGAAAAACAATGACATTTTTATAAACATTTCAGCCCTGATTTCTCGCCTCAGTACAAACGCTTCGACCTGTTCCTTCTCTCTTCTCTTTGTTCGCACTTGAAACATCGCCGACGTAAGTAAAGATTCAACGAGATCGTCGCAGCTGAGCCTTTGATTCAGCAGACGATTTCAAAACGCTGATGCTTTCTCCTCCATCGCAGATCGATCTCCGCTTAAGAGATGCCTCGACATGGAGAGGGTAAGGGATGGATGAGGTCTACAGAAAAAGGGGGGTTAATGGAAGAACGAGAAATAAGTGAATAGAAGAGAAAGAATAGACGAGAATAGTGTCTTATGTGGTTATAAATAAAATAATATTTTGTTTGTCTAAGAGAAGCAGTTTTATGCCGATTATAATCTCATAGAGGGCAACAAGTCGTGAAGGTACGCTTTCGCAGTCAGAGTCAATGTATACTAGGTAGACCGCGGGACAAACCGCACCTCAGCAGACAGAACCACCAACGTTTCAATCATTCTGCAGTGGTCGTCTTCAAAGTAATTCTGATTCACACAATCCTAAACTGTTTTGGAAAAGTCTTATTTTAAAAGGCTTTCCAACATCTTTTAGAAAATCAATAGTAAATTAAGTGTGCAAACACTTCATGAACAAATGACTATTTTGCAACCATATACTTTTTACTTGAAACACAATTTTCATGATACAATAAATGAAATTAAATTTTACATTCATAATCAGTGAGATAAAAGTCACAACTCATATTTTTAATCTTTAAAAGTAACTTAAAACTTAAATAATTTATTTAAACCCGTATTTAATATAGTATAAAAACACGCCAGTGAATAGGAAGAAAGGGTTGGAGGGTGAAAAGGCTCCTGAGACACAGTAGGAGAGAATGTCACGGAGATAAAAGGAAAAAAAATCGATTTACATGGTCAAATGGTCTACAGCTTCGCCACACACACAAAATTCATTCATTTCCTTTAACTATATCAATTCATAGAACCTCCACACAATCAGTATGCCAATCAAACATAGTTAATATACGATAGTCCATCGTGATATTTTTTCCGATATCAGTCCATTGTGACATTTTTGCCATGACTACATCTTATATTTAAAAACGCGTCGTCTACTCAATTTTACAGCTTCAGAAAAAGAATTTCAAAATGTACCCCTTACATCAACATTGAAACCAGACATGTTTTAATATTTGTAACAAATTAATTACGAATAATGCTTTATTCTCGCCCAATACCGTGCTTATAAATAAGGTCAATGACCAGGTGACTCGAAACAAAGTCGTGTGTGGATATTATACTCGTGTCACGGAAAATACATCTTAAGGAAACGTTTATCATATCATACAAAAATAAGACAGTGTTATATTGCTTTCCACCAAGTATATCCATAAAAATGTGTTCATTTCAAAACTTGAATATCGTGGTGTAGGTTGGGATTATGTTGGCATCTCCAAATAAGTGAAGTGATGCGTTATCAATGATAAGTACTGCAAAGATTGTAAATAAATATAAATAATAATTTATGGTTTCACCTTCTTTTATCCACATGAACACAATTGTTTAAGTAAATACGAGGAATGAAGGAAAGAATTCTATAAGCCACTGGATTCTATAATCCTGTGTCGCACAGGACTCCATATAAAGGGGAGATCCCCAGGTGTCACGTGACATTTCCTTTATCCGCCCTCCGCCGCGACGAGAGGTAAGGACAGTAGAGAAACGTTATCCGGATTCGACGCACAGCAGCGCGAAACCTTCCCCTTTGTAGGGCAAGATAAACAAGAATATAAACGCAACACCCTTGTACCACTCCTCTGTCCTTTCCTATCTGCAAGAAAAAGGTAGAAAACGGAACGTTATGGACGGCCGTTAACGTCACTCGTTGCTTTCAAGAGATATCGGACAACACATTGCTGTTACCTATGCTGTTCCGCAACACTGCAGACTCAAGAGCAAACAAGTCATATGATTGTTAGAAGATGAAAGAAAACGTACATTATTTATTGCTGTAGACTCACGAACTTGTGACAAGCATTCATCACCAAATAAGTGTAATCCATTTTAATCCTTTTTTTTCGCGTGTTTTTGTTTACGTAAAATATTATTTCACTCATTATTTGTGAAAGAATTCTGCTGATATTAGCAGTTTATTGCGCATGGGCGTCGCCAATGTTACACGGGTTGGTAAGATGACTTTCTGGGTTTATTCCTCAAACTACGTGATATTGTGGCCGATAAGAGACCAATGAGCGCTCGCGTGCTGCGTGAGCGATTGAGCGACGCTGGGTGAGATGAACATTAATGTTAAACCTGTTAAAAATCATCAGTATACTGATATGCTTTATCCATTAACTGTCGTATATGAAAGAAAGGGAAGAAGGAAGAGTGAGAAATGGAGAATAAGAAAGAAAGAAGAAGGGACAAAGAATGCATGTGAAAGGAAGGGACAAAAGGACGAAGAGAGGAAGATATGAAAAGTCGAAAGGATGAATTGAGGAAGGAAGTATAGCGTGAAACCACGAAAGAAAGAAATGACGAATGGAGGAAGATAGAGGGGAAGGGAGGAGGTTAGAGAGGAAAGGAGATAAAGTAATTTAGTGTTTGTAAACTTAAAGTTTAAAGCTTACCACAGAAGCATACATACAAAAGAAAGTAAGAGCCCAAAAGAATCGAATAATTTTAATATCTCCCGAATGAGTAAATAAACAGTAAGTCTTCACACATGGAAAACTAATAAGGTACGTGAGTCACAAACGAGAGTACCCTTCGAAGAGCCACATTTTGATCTAATGAGTAAAAGAGCTGCTACAATTCCTTCGAATACGTCCTTTCTCTTTCAAGACGAGTACAAAAGTAATTAATTTATTCCTTATTCTCAACCTTTTATTAATATTGTATCTTTTATTAATATAACCTTTTATTAAACGTCTTTTATTAATATTATGGTAGATTAGATATTTCAACATTCACTGCTCGAACAAGTTCTGGAAATGTGAAAAAAATGTAGAGCAGCTTTTGAAAATTAGATAATTTCGTTTTTTTACATTTAACGTGAAGACATTGCACTTTTCGAAGAAAAGTTACTAAAAGAATGTAGACATAATTTTCAACAACATATTTCCTTGCGCTTTTTCTGTCGGACAAATAAATATTCGTTATAAAGCGTTGAATTCGTACTCTGTGTTCGTTAGTGGAAGAACGAAGATTAAGCTTTACAGAGAGGATGCAGAGTGGGGTAATTTACACTGGAGGGAACTTCAGGAACTCTTTTGCACACGTTCATTGATTTATTTGTTTATTGATAAAATAAGCTCTATATCTGTTGATGTAATTGTTTTACGATTACATTCGAGCTACAAATAGTTTTAAAAAATGAAAGAGAATGGGTATGCGATCCCCCAAACTCAATAAAACATCCATAACTCAAGTAAGTTACAAAAATATGTCAACAAGAAAGATTTGCTTAGCTTGAAATAGAATATGGTATCAGAGGTCGTTTTAGTAAATATAATATTCGAATCAAATACGGAAAAATATATTTGGAATTAAAACTTTTTTTTAATATGCGAGCACAATAAACACTCAAACTTGTCCCCGTTTAATGTTTCTTACATTAATATAACATTTAAGTCATACTTTCAAGAAATTGAAAAGTTTCAATATTGTTTTGATGACATACCCATTTTGAACGATTTGCTTCTTTCAGAACAGTTCGTCTTGAAAACGACTAAAAATAGTTCGTACATAGCATAATCTGCTATTAAGATTATTTGTCAACTCTGTCGCATACAGACATATACTGCAAGTCATGTAACTTAGAGACCTACATGTAAGTTCCCCAGGGGACTTACACCTAGTAAGTACGTGTTTGGCAAACACGGGGCCCCGAGGTGAGTCTGGCATTACTTCCACTTACTTGTGCAAGGCTCCTTCCTTTCTCTTTCTTGACCTTCCTTGGTCACCTCTTGTTCTTTTCGATCCCGACGCCATTAGGGCTAGGGTATCTTTCATTTCCTCATTTTCGTCCTCAATGTTTTGATTTTTGGTTTTGAGATATGTTTTGGTATGTTGTAATTCAGGAGGGTTTTTAGTGGGTATGGTTGAGTCGTTTGGCGAGTCCCACACGCGGGAGAGTCATGTTGGCTCTCCCTAATGCGTAACTGCACTTTCCCTACCTGTACAGAATTTTAGGGTTCTAACGACCTCGATGTCGACGAGCCGTAAAGCACCACAAAAAAAAAGAGGTCTCTAATGTAACTTTGTTGAAAATTATGCAATATGGCTGCCTAACACGAATTACCAACTTCTACGAATTCAAGTTATATGCAAATAAATATTTATAAGAGTCACAAAAGCGACTATTTGCTGTAAAGAAGTACAATTTGATAACACAACAAACTAAGATACAAGGTAATATTCGTTCCACACCTTGATACAGAAAGAACAGAATAGCACCAAACGACCAAGTGAATTGGATTGATGGCCGATGTTGGCGATGGATTTAAGTTTTGATAAATTCGAACGTCCTGCCAACATGACGTGAGTTACATATATTATTATTCTTATGAACGATGGCGAAGTAAAAGCGTTGGCTGCATTGTGCACAAGCACTTGACCAATATCGAGCCAGCACTACACCAACATGAAATATGAGTGAGCATGGCACACTCATACTATCTACCTCAAATACATGTTCTGAGGAGCCATCAAGATGGGGCAGTGCAGTTCGCCTTGGAACCCAAGAAATGTGACTCTCCAATGATGATGGAAAAGTAAAATCTTGTAACACAAAATAAATTAATATTGAAAAGTTGTTAAAAGAAAATACCACAAATTTGTCACATTTTCATCTCCCACACTGAGGTAGAGCACAAAAATTAACTATTGTTGAATGTTGAATGTCAATAGTTGTTTAACTATAGTAACTAAGGAAGTTTAAATGTTCAAATACATATAAATCTGTACAATATTTTAATATTCATTTATTAATTTATTCATTAGGCATATTAATGTCCGTTTTATGAGTTACTAAGAATGGGTGGCCTACTAAACTTGTATGTTCACAAACGTACTAAAATTTATCATATGTTCATTTATTACATAAGTAAATGAGGGGAACAGGGAGAGGTTGCAAAAAAGGGGTGGGGGAGAAGGGGCATGTGGGGTCCAAGTAAAGTCACGCCCAGATCTCCTTGATTTCCTTGGTGGCCCTTGTGCTCTGTTGCAAATATAGGAAAATCAGATGACTGCACCAAATATTTGGTTTAATTATAATCAGATACCTTTTTGGCACAAAAAATTGGTCACATTTTGAAAGCAGGTTTATGCTTTGTTGGCAAGTATTTAGTGAACAACTGGGGTTAAAACTTTTGATGGATTACATTTGTAAATCTTGTGTGACTCTTTTATCATTGTCAAAATCTAAGATGACAACTTTCGGTCAGGTGAAAATGGCAACGAGCCGGGAATTGAAGTCAGGACTCCTGCTTTGATCGCAGGGGTGTTAACCAGTACACCACCCGTTCGCCTCCCATTACTGTACACCATTTCCATCCAGACCTAAACCCCAAGACCTGAGACATCCCCAGACAGGAGATAGGTGAACCAAGCGGCACACTATTCAGTGTACGCTTAATTACCGGTGTTACAAGTATCTACGTGTTAAGATTCGTTATGCATATATTTCTTCCGTGTACACTACATGTGGAGAATACACGCGTAGTGTACACAGAAGAAATAAATGCAAAATCTAAGATAATAGGAAAGAAAATTGAAATATTTTTGCAACACAGGTTTCTGAATGGTTGTAACTCACAACTCCAAGTCCTACTCATGGAGGAGTGTTTGCAACGTCAACAGCCAGGCGAAACAACCGGGACTCGAACCCAGGACCTCCTACTCTGGCCGCCGGTGTACTATACACTGCACACCCGCCTCGATTCCCAACCTCCACCTGACCTGATCCGGTGAACCTGGGTCACATCCCCCTTGCAGTGATGCAGTGGATAGCACACCTGCGGCCAGAGCAGGACGTCCCAGGTTCGACGCAATTTTCACCTGGCTGTTGACGTTGCACAGCCTTCTGAAGTTCTTCGCACTAAATGAAGTAAAGAAATTAAACACCCTATTTCACTTCTAAAAAATAACTTTTTGTACACATATCTTTTCTCCAGCTAACCAGTAGCTTGAACACTTGTTGACTGCTGTATATACCATTTACTACCTTCTCAATGTGCTACAAGCGAGCTTAGTATGGAAAGAGCGACTACTGCCGAGGCCGCTAGTAAACTGTCGACGATTAAAGTCGGACGGCCGAAGGGATCACGGAATACTAAAGCCACGGAGAAGTGAACGTAAGAAGACCGTCAAGCAAGCCAATAAGAAGCAATTGCCTCAAGGAATATGATTTCACTATATAAGCTCCACAACCTGTCCACTATACAGTCGCTCAGCAGCCACAATTCTCAAGGGATCGCAACAAGACTCTCTGCATTTGCATACGATCTATGAGGACACCTAACGTAATTTTATGAAGAAATCTAATATTCCTCTCATCCTTCGGATAAAAGTCCGAAGACATCCCTTTGGAAGCCTATTTCAACTAAAATAGGCGCATCAAGACTTAGTTTGTGAACAGTTTTTGATGAACATTTATCACAATTATTCTAAGGCGAAGGCCATCTCAAAATTATTTGATTAAGGTTTATATTCCGGAATAAGTAATTACGTTTATGTAAGTTTGTTTCTTTAGAAGTGGAGACTCTTTCTGATTTATTTAAATTTTTGTAATAGTGTTATATACAATAGAGATCACATTCTGTATAACACATCATTTTTTGAAATTGACCACTTTACCAATAATTCTGTTTATGTAGCATTTAAAGTTATTAGTTTTTTAACCAGAAAACCATTGTTTATTATTAATCTCCACGACATATGTGAGATATACAGTTCACGGAGAACTCACAATTCACGCTTAGTCGTCTGGCGTCACGTCTTCAACTTCAAAACAGGTTTACGTAAGAAATAAAATCTTATTCAAACAAACCTGCATTTCAAAACCATTATTTATGTTGGTGAGCGAGGGAGATTCTATCCATTGGAGTCGATACTACATCTTCTCCTACCAACATAAATAAGCCGGTGACCCCGACGTGATGGGTCACGAAATTCATTGATTAAATAATCGTTGATCCTCCGTCCCTGATCACGCAATTACTTCTGATCACAAAAAAAAATACAATTTGTTGATTCATATAATCAACTGGTGACCCTAATCTCACTTAACGTAACATTTGGCTATAGTTCACTCACTATGTTCACTAGTGCTAATTGAATTGTGCAGCCTAAGACGTGACTTCGCGAAAATTTTTTACTCACTTGGAATCAAATTCCTAAACTAAAATTTTTCGCGTTCTCTGGATTCAATGTTTTACTTTTAACATATATCACATGTCTTGTTTTAACGCATATTACATGTCTTGTTAATGCAACTTTTATTTTCAGTTAGTTTTCTTATGTAACATAGTTCTGCTTCGCTTAGTAGCTAACCACTAGTTTTAATTCAAACAAGTTAACCTACTACTACGCCACTATGTCTACCGAAAACGTGCAACTTTTCACCACTTCGAGAATACACCTTCCTAATTTCTGGCAGGCCCAACCGAAGAAGTGGTTTGCACACGCAGAAGCACAATTCAATGTGCGAGGAATTACTTCCCCATTCGTGAAATATGTAACAATTATCCCAAGTTTGCAATACGTGATCGATGCTATCACTCCAGAATTCCTGACGCCAGACGACCATGACTCATACAACCGTCTTAAACAATTCTTGATTGACCGATACACGAATTCGCAAACTTCAATCAACAAAGCTTTATCGGCCGAGACCATTGGTAACAGCACGCCATCGGAATTCCTTCGTCGACTCCAAAACCTCACTGGAACTGAATTGCAAGACGACACTTCCTTAGCACAAATATGGCTCGACGCTTTACCACTCACTATTAGAGATATACTGATATCGGGATACGCTAAGCACAGTCTGTCTGAACAAGCGGATTTTGCTGACAGACTTCACGCAATACTCCCCACGTCTCATACAGTGGACCCTCCGAACAAGACTGCTGAAACCACTGATACTTCAAGCACTCTCGACGCAGAAATCACCATTGAATCTGTCGCAGCTGCCCCTGTCGTTTCGCACACGAGTACTCTTGACGAGGTAGCCAAAACCGTCGTAGAAGTTGTCACAGCCACTAAGGCAAACACACCAACTTCCGGAGATCCAGTGTTTCAATACATACTCCAAACCTTGGACACTCTCACCAAGGAAGTTGCGGAATTAAAGACGACGCTATCCCGACGAAATACACACGAATTCAGTCCACGATCTGATTTACGATCAGACATTTGTTGGTTTCACACCACATTTGGAAACTACGCAAAACGCTGTACAGCTCCTTGCAGTTTCAAATTCAAACGCGCCACTGCCGCCAGCATCACCAGAAAGATCCCGCCTCTCCATCCACGAAAGACGACGTCCAACAAAATATGCTGGTTTCACTCTAAATTCGGCACAGCGGCCAGACATTGCATGACAGCATGTACATACAACAGGAAAGTAAACAATTCCTTCGTCAAGGCCCACTGCGATATTCCAAACGTCTCCCACACTGCTAATCAGACACGGACACCAACCGTCTTACCGTCTGAAACAAACGACGCACGGCAGCCGCCTACACCTCCAAAGTCGATACTGAAGAAATCGACCGATACACCTACATGCAATTCGATCAAAACCATCAGCAGAAGCGCGTCAAAACCAAAACCATCAAAAACGACTTCGAAGATACTCAATGAAGAACACATGGTTTCAACAAGTCGCAAAACTCACTCTCGACTTCGCTCGACCACACTTTCGACTTCGAAAAAGCAACAAGCTATTCCTACCGCTAAACCACAAAAGCAGAACGCAGCTCAACCCAACGTAGTACAGTCCTCAGAGCCTATCCACGGCAAGGACCACTTCTTCAAGAATCTAGCTTCACTCCTCCGCAAGCACAACATCCACACAACTGGAAAACCTATACTCTTCTGCCTATACAGCGCAACATAAATGCGAATAATAACAAGCGCGCTAACCGAATGCAGAATTCTCCTGACAAAAAGGAGAAGACACCAACAGCATTCACGGTTAACATGTACAATAACTAATATTTTCTTCTTCTCTTCTACCAGATGACTGACCTGCCCACCAGTACTACCAGTTCAACAATTCACCACTGGTTAACAGGTCACATTGGTTCACAGTATCATGATATTGTATATGTAACGCGCGCGCATTGAAACCACCACAACCTAACTTTAAAAACGTTAAATGTGGAAAATATTTTTATGACACACGGCGATTCTTGTATGTAAAGTCGTAAAAAAAACTATTCCTACTGAGACACCAGCTGTAAATAAGTACTGTCTGACTATCAAAGGATGGTGGATGTTCAAGTCATTACGCACATCATGAACCAATGCTATAAAACTACAGACCAGTAATAGTGGATAAAACCTCTGTCAAACCCTCGTAAATATGAATGTGTCAACAGAATTGACCTCAACCATGACAGAAAAATCGTGTCACCCGCACGATTATCCAAAATGGAAGAGTGAATTTGAGTTGAAGCAAGCATAATTATTGGTTTCGAAGCATGTTCATTCCAACTTCTCCAATTTCCCGGTGCGGCGACCACTCTAAAATATAAAACAAACACCTCAATTTTCTCTTCCCAAAAAAAACCGTCGACGAGACGAACAGAATCCTGCGACAAGATGCACATCCTCATCTTCCGGTCCAGCGCACCCTGGCACACATCGCCAGCATCTTCATCTTCTGGCCCAACGCATCTTGGTCCCAGCATCCAACGCTCCCAGCATCTCCTCCTAGGCCCAGCATATTCTGCTAGCATCAGCATCTTCGGATAATCCCACGAAGATAACAAATAAATACAACTCCCACTTTGGACCACGTCCACATCAACCAACCAACCAACCAGGAAACGAAGGGCGGCGTCTCGGGCAGTTTTTTCCCAAAAATATCCTAATTGGATAATGTTCTCGCGGATATCCAAATGTTAAATATCCAAAAGGCAGGGTTTGGTATGGCCTAGATGCTCAAATGTCTTCTTTTAGAACTCGAGAACTTGGCAACCTAATAACTACAATCACGCCAAGCTTCGTAGAGTTCACATCGAGGCACTCGCACTGAGACGCTACAAGTGAAATCTAGCCTACAAAACGTTCCAAGCTGAACCCAGTATATATTCGACTGCACTTCGTCTCGCTGAGCACACGCAATATTCTGCTCCGAGATATTCAAAGTCAGATTTCACTATTCGGAATCCTAAGTTGAATTCCAAGCCACATACTGGCCACTACATTAATAATATGCACTTCCACGACTCGGGACGCATATACGAATAATTCCGAAGAAAGTACGAAACGCTGAACGTGAGCCGCGCTCCGCTACCAGGATCCTACTCCTTCAAGAAAGCACATTCTGAAACCCGACCTCGGCTGCGCCACCAACTGAGAAGATTCAACCCTCAGGCCTAGATTTCACTTGTAGCGTCTCAGTGCGAGTGCCTCGATGCGAACTCTACGAAGCTTGGCGTGATTGTAGTTATTAGGTTGCCAAGTTCTCGAGTTCTAAAAGAAGACATTTGAGCATCTAGGCCATACCAAACCTGATACGCCCTTCAAGGGAGTAGTTTTGAGGGCGCCGTTATTTACTAGCGGCTCCTGTGTATTTTTGTCCAGATTGTGGACTCTGCGTAGAACGGCACTTTGGAAGTGCTTTGGAGATTTTCCGGCCATGGAAATGTCATGGCTCGAGATTCTTGTGTGCAGAAGGCTGTGTTCAGTAAATAAACACACGATAGCGAATGCTTTACTATTCGTGTAGAATACGAATACGTGCATTTGTGGTGCACAGGAACAGTATAGAAACGGTGTCCCTGTATCAACTACTTTGTGCGTGCGAGCTGGTTGATGGGGCGTGAGCATTTATCTGGGGGAGAATTCGAATGAAGATGTGTATGTCACTTCTCCTAGTATGTAGGATGGGTATTTCTTACATCTTACATTAATAAAATTGTTTTACAAAATTAACAATGTGTACCTAAAGGAGATTGAGTAATGACTCAATTGTTATGTTGTGAGTCTGACCACTCATAACACAATGCAAAAGGTTACTGGTTGAAATTATCATGTTGATTTGACACTGACATCTTTATACAGGCCTAGAAGTATATTCAGTTGCTCCATAATAATATTTCCAAGAATATTCATATCATTTGAATTACCTGAGATTCAATAATATTACTCAAATTATATCAATAATATAGCACAAGTATGAAAAACATAATTAACAATCTTTATTTTTAATTTCTCAGCATACATGCAGTATTTTTACTGCAGAGCTGTTGGGAACTTCATTTCAACAGTAGTTTCTTGCAGTGTCTGCAAATTTGTCTAACACAACTGAAAATTAATACATGTAAGTAGGAAATGCAAAACAACTACATCAGCATCACACAGGCAAAGTACAGAAAAAACAAGCTGTCGTTTATCATATCCTAGAATCGTGATCTGAATAACAGTGCAGTTAAGCCCTTTCTATAAGCAAAAATATACTTTAAGAAAACATTTTTAAAGTTTGCTACATTTACATGCACACACAGAAGTCTTCATAGAAAATTTTCAAAACTCTCCTCGATAACTACAGATGCCACAAATATCCATACACATTTCTGAGAATTTACCAACTTACATGTGAATAACTAAGTTTAAAAAAATGAAATTTACATACAAAATTACTCTGAACAGAAAATAATGTACTACAAAGGCACAGAATCCAAGGCAACACACTTTATTCACACCCTTGGACTAATAACTATTAGTGTTTATGAGCAGCAGAATGATTTTGAACATTAATAAAATAATGATTATAATAAACAGATCTGCACATCAGGTTTTGCAATAGGAGATTAAACTGACTCTCACAATTTCCAAACTGCTAGAAAAATCCTCTTTGCTGGACTGAAGTAAAAAATCAAAATTTTTGCATCAAAACTTTCAGTCCTAAACTAAGTAATTCTATTGTTTTACACTTGGATAAAGAGTCTCTTAAAGGTACAATACTTTTAAACCAAAACTACAAACTTGTATATTAACTATTTTGCAAATTTCAAGAAACAAATGTTTAGTTAAATTTTCATGACATGTTTTATAAATTTTGAGGATTTTTATAAGTTTTGAGGACTTACATTCATCCAGAATATCAGTAGGGTGCAATTTAGTTTTAGCTGTTATCTCTGATAAACAGCCGTCACATTGAGGAAATTCGTAATTAAATCACATGAAAAGAATGAAAATTATCATAAAATGACTTTTAATGCCACCACTAGTTTCTGAAGTATTTTACTTCATAAAAATATTAATTATATTTGAACACTCAAATATTTCTACCAGAAAATCCAACTATATAAATCAATGCCAGCAGATTCTTTCCATCACACAACACTGCTCCTCAGAAACATCTCTTAGCAGAGAAAATAATATTTTAAAAAACCGATGAAGTAAAAAAATAAATCTTCCCAGATCAACTTGAAAATCACACATAAAATGAGGCATTGATGAATTTTTACAATTACTTTTTGGCATCTGTCTGACATGAGAGAAAATAGTCCACAGCTTTATATTTATGTGAACAGAGAACAGGTTTTGGATTAATTGATATACTTATTACATATACTTTAGTTCCATTCACAATCTCATATTCTAAGATAAAATAAATACAAATGCTCTAAATGGTTAAAAAATGCAAGTTACAAATATAATTTAGAACTGTAATTTGAGTTAGAATATAAATAAGATATACATGGCAGTTCATGACAATACATATAATAAAATATAGCACCTCTTTGATACAAATTTTAATAAAATCTAACTTCATAAAACCTAATGGTAGTATATTAATTATTCTATATTAATACTCACATATTACAGTAATGCACAGAAAAAGGACTAATTTAACACATTCTTTCAATTAAATGGGGGAACACATGAATGTAACATTTTATCAACATATTTCAGTAAAATGTTTCTTATAAAATTATTACAAATTATCAATACAACAAGAGATATATTAGACTGACAAATCAATATCAAATAAAAATACTGCACATCTCAGTAAAAATTATAAAAAAATCTCTGACTGATTGCTTCTTTAAGGAATACTTAAACATTTCATTAATACTCATTAAATTCAATACAGATTTAATTATGTTAAATACAACAAAGATTTGAGTATGTTAAATAGAGGTACTCATCTATTCATCTGGACTAAATTATTTTGCTGAAATCCAATCAACAGTTGAGATTCAATAATATAATATCAAATACAAAATATTAATAAATAAAGCTAACCCATACTCTGGCAACAATATTATCACAATACATCTCTTGGCACTATCCCATTTGCAAATACTTATTGCTTACAAAATAGTACCTTTACTTTTCAAAATGATGACAAGTGTCACTCAGAATTACACGAAGTCAACAATTTTCATGAACACTGAAAATTAGTATCATTTTTTCTTTTGCCTCATATAAAACTTCAAAACTATCAGGATCCAAATATATCCTGAGATAAACATTACACATTTTTACAATAAATATCTCCCATTACAACAAAATAACACACAAATGAAATACATTTAATTTGGAAAGCACAAAGCAACATCAAAAGATGAGTTCCATTCTTGGGTATTAATTAAATAAAATACTTCATTACAGTTTGAAATACAAAATAAATTGTTAAAAAATTTTAAGTGATTAAAACATTAAAATTAATAGGATATAAAAATAAAATAATTATACAAAATAAATACTTAAAATACATGACTCTACTTAATTTTCATTACATTATAAATTAATTTCAACTGAAACAAAAGATACTCATACCATTGATACAATCTCTCTCAATAAAATATATTGCAGTATAAAACAATACATCAGATTCACCAATCTCTCGCTCAATTTCATTATCTTTTCAACTACAATCATACAAAACATTAAAATATCAACATCTACCACCTACAAAGTACCTGGGATAGTGCCAGCAAACAGTTAATGAACCAAGAACTACACACAGGCTAACATCCAGGACACATAAACAACAGTCAAGAGTTGAGTACTCTGGTTACAGAAAAATGAAAAACATAGATCATCATAGCAAACAAAATTATTTAAAATGTAATAATAAGAATATTGCACTTTTCAATCAAATCATTTTCATCCACTTGTAACCAGTTTATTCAACATAAATTGCAGTTACATTTGTGATGTACAACTAAAGGACATGAAGAAGGGAAAGGAAATCATTCACCGTCAAACTAAGTGAAGTAGGGATATAAAACAGTTTCATGGATGGAAGCTTATTGTTATTAATAATACCTGAACATCACTCAATATTAGCTTGTCTCAATATCAAATACTTTGCTGTATCTCTTACTGAGATCCTTAACAAATTCATTCTTCAAAATCTTCAGGCACCTAGAATTGGAAATAACATTGTTAAAATCATTTATTAGTCAAATATAAATGTAACTGACAGTACAAACTTATGTCTAAACTTCATCAAATGATTTGAGACAATAAATAATAAGAAAAGTAAAAATGGCTTGAAAACATTGCAGAGGCAGACTTCACATGAGCTTCACATATTATTGATGCTTAGTTTATTGCCTCCCATGTATTATTGTGTAACTTAGTTTATTGCCCCCCATGTGATCATATGCAGTTTGCAACTGCTCTTTTGACAATAAAGTTTATAAATATCCCAGTAGCGAAGTTAAAATTAATTGACTGGCCAGATTTGTATGTTTCCCGTACCAATTATTGAGGACCAGTACCAATGATTTTTGTTTGGTGGAAATATTGAATAACATTCTCTGATACAAGCATGTTATTTACCAATATTCTAGTTTTCCAACATTTAAAATTACTCTGGATTTGTGATTACCAATTTCACTTCTGATACCATAACATACTAAAAAAGGTTTTACTTTTTATTGAAAGATTATACTTACTTTCTATACTGAGATGAACTTCTAAACTTGGCAATATCAAAACTTGGAGCATGAGGCATATGAACAATAAATGCGTTAGGTAATACAACAAATTCAAAACCTTGTGCCTCCAACTCCATGATGTGGGAAACTTTATTCCATCCAAATCCCACAAAGCGAGTGTCATACTCAGGAATGTCTTTTCGTACAACTATATAGGGTTCAAAATCTGGTTCCCATTGTACCTGTAAAAATAAGCAAAAGAAATAAAAGGATGTATTACAAAAGAATAAACCCTTCCACAAAGAACAATCACACATAGTCTTTGCCAAAGATAGAAAAACCACCACTAAGGCAGTCAGCCTATACTAATCAGCTCTTTAAGATCTTTTCCTATTTTTCGGAGGAGAGGCAAATGCTAGCTGTTACTCATATCTGTAATTAAGAAAAATTCTCTTAGTTAGTTCCTATTGTGATGAAATTAACTACTTATTTTACATTCTTTAGTGATAGCTCATTTATCTTGTCTCAGGTAAACAAATAAAACAGAATTGTTCATTCCATTACAGTAGACAGTAGCTTACCAAAGTGTATGAGAGTCTTGTCTTATTCACCCCTTGTTATAATTTAAGATTTAAATTATATACTATAGTGAACTGTTGTCACAATTATCAGTTTTTAAACCCTAGTTCAAATTTTATTTAATTCATCTAATATACAAAAATGAGGTGTCTTATAGTAAAGTAAGATAAATGGTTTAATTTATTGTAATTTATACATGAGCATGGGATTTTTTGAGAATTTGAGGTCATAGTCAAGGGAGAACGATTCCAGAAGTACTTCCAGGTTATCTCTAAATAATTGGAGAATTAAATAAATAATGAAAAACTTACGAATTTTTATGGATGAATAATACTATTTGTTTTTTTGTTATTTATTTAACTAGATTACATAATGGACGTTAATAGTAGTATAATTGGAGAGTGTTTCCCATAACCAATTAGGGCAGACCAACTACTTGAGAGGCAGTTTTTCCAACTCCGAAGAAGACTTTACACAAGGAGTAAAGCACGTTTTCCTTGTCCAAATGCAATGTTACTATGAATAATAGTGAATTGTCTTAAATAAATAATTCTGAAGAAAATTTTAAAAAATGATTCTTCATTGAAATTTAACATTCTTTTAAACAGAGGAATCAATTCCATGAACAAGATTTAACGCTGCAGTTAGACAAAATCTGTAATCTGCTTCTTCCAGTTTTCTCAGTTCTTATTGATTTCATCCTTTTCCTCAGAATAATGCATTTTTTCCTGAATGTTAGATATATTTTACTTCAATTTATTAACATACATTTACTTACATTTTTTTAAATACAAGAAGAAAAAGAGAGAAGAATAATCTCTCTAAATCAAACATTTTGAGGCAATACTTACACCCTAAGTTTCATGTTGTAATTTAGATAGGTATACTTTGTCATCAATAACTTTCAGTACACGATCTTATTTTTTCCATAAAGACTTTTGTTCTTAAATGCACACACTTTAAGAGTCAGAAAGGGTGTCTATTTCTCCACTGCCCAAATAATATTGGCAGAGATGAAGTAGAAAACAGCATTTACAGTATGTGGGTCATGTTTTGGAATATTAAAGTAGCATTCTAAGTCACTTTTTTTTATTGGGGCAAGGTGAAACAATCTTGTTGGAGGATGCTGAGGAAAGAAGTAGTCAGTGGAGGATCCAGGGCATCGGAGGTGGCATGTGTTTGTTCTACATCAGTATGTTTGTGGCAAAACTAAAAAGCATATTACGTCTTGGCTAGATAATGTCACAAAGATTATGATGATAATGTAAGTTAGTGAGCTATTAAAGAGGAAAAGCTTTTGTTGCCATGATGCTTTAAGTTTTCTTAACTTTCAATGCTCACAATTTTGGCTTCAGAAATAAACTATTGATTTATATTACTGCAATTATTTTTGTTCAATACCTTCATTAGTTTCAAAATTTTCATTTTTTCAAAACATCAGATCCAGATTATATACTTAAATATGTTGTTTTTTTCAAAATCACTGTTACATCATAATAACAATTTAGGTAATAGTTTGAACCTCATTTGATTCAGAGAAACAATTTCCTTCATGCAGTAAATGTCAAAGAAAAGTCAATTAAATTATGTTATACAATACATCAATGTAACCTTGTTATTATCCAAAACATAAAAAAAATCCAGGTCTGATTTGATCAAATGATAGTACTTACATTATAAAAACTAATGATAGTCATTAAGGTTTAAAATAAAATGGAAACATTTCAAAATTGATAGAAGAAAAAAAGTTATTTTACCAAATTAATAAAGTTCCATTACAAATTAAACCTTATTATAGAGATCAAACAAAATTACATTCATTTCTACTTTCCAATTATACAGAATGTAGTATAATCGACCGAAAAAAATAAAATCTCTCTAAGCATTGGCTCCTGGAGTCTATTTTCATACTTTGGCACTGATATCCAATGTCATGTGTGTGTGAGTATATTGTTAAGAATTTTGTTCTTCCAATAACTAACAAAAATAATTGACGCAATGTAACCAAAGCTGAGATTTTACTTTGAATGCATTGGAAATAGGAGCCAACTCTAGACAGTTCACACCAAATTTACACATGGTGCTCCACTTCCAGTTTAAAATAAAAATTAAAAATTTTGAAAATATGAATATAAGCATTTTTATTCTTTAGTTAATTATACCTGCAGATTGCTAAGCCACATTTCTGTATGTCACTGTTTTAGAAATACAGTGAAAACAATTTACGTCAGTAGAAATGTGGACGCCGTTTTTAGATCAGCCAATAAGGCAATTGCAAAGAGTTCAAGGTGGAAGATAATTCCAGCAATCTACTTGAATGGACAGATTTGATGTATGAGAGTGTATAATGTATGGTTACGAGGATACATATATTGGAACCGATTGATATTTTAAGGATAAATATGTCAACATATTTGAAAGTTATAATACACAACGATTTCTTTTCTGAAAGTGTTTTTTCTGGCTTGGTTATATTTTTATAGCAAATTAGTAGGTTTAATACTATGATCTTATTCTTATGAATTATAATTGGAAAGATGAAAAGGCCGCACTCCTGATCTTATATTCTACTGTTAAGTGTTATAAAATTAAATTACAGGGTTAAATTAATTAAAAAATTAAATCATGAAAAATAATCATGAGTTGCGATAAATGCAATTATTCTGTGAAAACGTGTATGTGTGTGTGGGGGTAAGTAAATTTTTGTGAAATCAGTTAATATGCAAAATATCTGCTAAATGGGGTTATGAATAGTAAGAAACAAAGTAAATCAAAATGAGTAACAGAGGTATTTTAATTGTGTAAATTTTCATATACTTATGTGCTAGGAGGCTTCAGCTGCACAATAGTCCTTTTAAATTTTAAATGTAATAATGTACACACAGGAATTGATAAAATAACACTGGGTAGAAGAGTGCTGTTGAGTGTTCCTTTTCTCTGTTATTTTGTCAATATTCACAAGGTATTTGGGGGCATTTATAATTTGTGTGGTGAAATCAGTGGTGTTAAGTGGTATGCCATGTATTCAGTTAAAAGTATGAAAAGGGCTCTAATGACCTTGATGTTGGCGAGCCCTAAAGCCCCAATTTTTTTAAAATAAAAAAAGTATGAATTAAGGCATTGATTATGGAGTGCTAGCTGGTTCACTCACTTTCCTATTCAAGAATATAGGCAGTGCAAGGTATTTTGTTTTTATGTTAGTCCATTGTAAGTGACACAAGAACAAACTCGAGAGAGTATAATGCTTAATTTTTTGTAGTATTTCATCTGAAAACTGTTGTTGATTTTGTAGTTAATTTTCTGAATACCGGTATGGTAAATACATAGGCATTTAAAACTTTTCTTCTTTTACTTGTGAATGCTTCCTGTACTTTCAAATTAGTCATCCTCTTCAGGTTTCAAAAAAAGAAAATGGTTAAGAGTGAGATACATTTGACATGAGTTGTGTGTTCAAATCAACATACTGATTTAATATATATTTGTCTATTCTGCAAACTTAAATATCGAGAATCAGTATTAATTTCAGGCCTACCAAAAAAATGATGCTAATATCAAAAGAATAGACCCTTATATCATCAAAAATAAATACTCAAATTGGTCAAAAATAGTCAATTTTTCCATGTCAAATGTTTTGCATTAATATGCCAAATTTTTGTTCCCTAGTTTCTGCGGCCAGCTTTTAAATCTTGATTATGAGAGAGAAACTGACAAATTAACTAAAAACATGAGGAATAGGAACATGTAAAAAATCAGTTCAGCTAGAGAAGATGAGATTTGCCAGAGAAGATTTAAAATGGTTTTAATTTCAGTCTACCTGTATCCAGCCTCAAGTTTTGAGTAGGAGTCACAAGTGAGTGAAATGTTTCCTATAAGGGTGTGTGGCATTTGTCCACAATCTTGAACCTAACGTAGTAGGGGTATTGTCATGCTTCAAGATGATTAGAAATATCTCCCATGAAGAATAATAACTATGTTTCAAATGACAAAAACCTACCTTGTAAGGAGTAGTCGCAGTCCGCCATTTACCGAAGTTTGTAGGAGCATGACCTTTTGTCCACACATGATATCGGAAAGTAAAGAGAGTACCCATGTCCAACATATTTAACAACTCTGCTTTGCTCTTTGGGAAAGTGAAGCGGTAACGTTGTGTTTCAAATGCTGGTACAACCAATGCCTTCTTTGCAGTTTCCAAATTGAGAATTTGAATTGATTTCTTGAGATAAGGGTATAACCCATACATTGGCAAGAAGTCTATATCCGTAAGGAAGACATATGGAGTATTCACTTGTTGCAGACCCACATTCCGAAGGAAGTTCACAGGATAAAAACTCTAATGAAAAAGCATTAAAACAGTATCATAGTAACATAAAATACAACAAAAGAAAAAACTGTTAGTTCATTTTATTTGATTGTATTAAAAATATCATTATACGTACTATTAAATACATTTGTAATTTGTTAATTGAATCTAGCTTGACTGGAGATTTATGTTACAATTTGGTGTTAATTAAAAAATTAGTAAGGGAAAGCACTAAGTCAATTGAATTCATTATTTAAAATAAGGAGGATTCTAGAAATTAAGAATTGTATGTGAGGGTGAGACTTCTGGAAGGTACCCAGTCAAAATACTGACATCAAAAAAGTTCACAGTGAACTCAACTTCAGCAATACAAAACAAAACACATCATGAAATGAGTCATTCAGATAACTGATTATGTTATAAATTATTTACTAAAACTTCTTAAGATTCTAAAATTATAATAAATTTGTTTACCCCTTCTTTATACACTATATGATAACCAATATTTCTTCTTCCTCCAAGCACTTCAGAACTAAGAGCATAACTTAAAAACTGCTGTGCTTCTGCATCAGACATGTATAATGTCAAACTAATAGGACCTACAAACACATTACAGCGTTACAACAAATTAACAAGTTTTACAAGAAAAAAGAAGGAAATAATATGACACATCTACTGGATTTACCTTCCCAATGTTTACTCAAGGCTTCAACCATCTGTAGCCTATCCATTGATAGCTGAGCAACTAATGTTACATCATACCCATCCTGTGAAGGTTCATACTCATAATCCAAGAAGTATAAATGAGTGCGTAAACTGTTCACTCGAGCACGGCGAAATTCATAGCAAGGATCTTCTTCATTCAGCTAAATATCAACACATAAACAATTCATTAAAAGTACAATAAAATATAATGAGCAAAGAAGATGATATCTCTTCCCCTACTTTGCTTAGCTCCCTCTCCTTCAGTGAAGTCTTGGTATTATTGCAGCCAAACAGTTCTCTCCTTAATAAATTACCATCATACTCCAAGAATGTTAAATACAAATTACGAAAAAATTCAACATGTTTATTCTTAACTTTCAACTTTTTGGGAGAATTCCAATGAATTACCTAATAACAAAGAAATCAAAATAATATCCCATCCTTTAATATCCCATCCTTCAATGTACATCAAAATTCTTTCTTTTGTAGTAAACCAGGAGAAAATAATGCAATCTGTGATCCAACTAACCTTTAGATCTGTCACTTCAGTATAACACAACTCACTCCTAGTGTTATCACTCAACTGAACATTCCACTGACACGGGAGGTTGTACACCAAATAAGGGTGTTGCTTAATAATTGCATTAAAAATATCTTGGTCAGCAAGGCTAGTGGCAAGCATAGTGATTAGGTCCTTCTCCGCTATAAGTCTCCAGAGTTGACCCCAACCCAATTCACGAAGCTTTTGAAGTTGCAATAAGATCACACCAGTATTGTATCTTAAAACAAGAGAATGGAGAAAATTTCAATATTAAAATGTTTCATGTATTCAACAATTAAATTGTTCAACATGTAAGTTCTTTCTTTGTAATAACATCTTAAATAAGCAAAATTTAGATTCTGTCCTAAAATATTGTGGACTATAAATGTAATAAGTGTCCAGGTGATTTTAGTAACAAATTTACACCATTCCAAAGCATTTCCAGTAAAACACACAGCATCAATTCGTATGTTATTTTCTAGTGAGACTAGTAATGTACTCACCCCACATAAGACCCCAGCTACAGTGTTGTCAATTGTAGTATGAGTTGTATGTCTATGTGTCAATTATGTACAAGAGACACTATTATTTACATGAATTGTTATTTACATGAATTCATGAATTATATGAATTGTTATTTACATGAATTACATGAACAAAAAATAATAAAGGTTCATTATTAAATGATAGAACAAATAAAAATAACAAGTATTAAATACACGAGAAGTAACAGCAAAAATTTCAGATGTTTGCAATGAAGAAAATATTTTCATTTGAATATTGGACATGTCCAAGAGATCAAAAGGTTCAGGAGACAAATTTGTAAGGGATGTAACCATTTCAAAAATTGAGAAGGATCAATAACAATCCAAGAAAATTATTTATCATCCAGTTTTTCACAAAATATTTAGAAAATCCACAGAAAACAAAATTTAATAAGTATCATCAAACACTTTCAATGAACCAAGTTTTCATTTCAAGGATATAGAACCATCCAAAACAATAAAATATAAGTATTAACCAAGAACATACTAGCATAATATTTTGGAATATTACATTTAAACAAACAATAAAATTGGCAAAAGCAACACATTTTTAATTACAAGAAAAGCAATAACTTCAAAGTGAAGCTAAATTTTAAGACTGGCCCACAAAACATTAAACCTCTTCTTTTCTGATTATTTACAATCTTAGATTGTAATATTACCCAATCTGTTACAAAGTTATTCCCAGGTCCACATTTTATTTAAATAAAGAATTACTTATAATATAATAAATAAACTCATAAAAATAATTAAACTCATAAAAAAAGATTAATTAAAAATGTCACTAAAATATATTATGTAAATTGTTGTAACTCCTGAAATAAAATATTTTTAAAGAAAACAAAGAAAAAGGTCAAGTACAGCTCAATAAAATAACACTACAATAATACCAATATTTTTTTTAAAATAGAAAATAACCAAAATATTTCACTCAGACATTTTCTCCATAGTACATCACATGCTCCTCTTTTACATAAAGAATTCACCAAAGGTAAAATGTTGCATAACTTACCCTCTCCCCAATGCAGGCCAAGGACGATGTTTTTTCCACAATTTCCCCAAGTACCAATCACTCTGGTTTTCTACAAGACCAATGGCCTAGATAATATAAAGAGAATCATAAAATAATATTCTCACTTGCAAATAAATAAATAGTCAACAAATACTATCAGAGAACACATGTTTCTATAATAAGATGAATGTGGGAATTATGAAGTCATTTATTCCAGGGGAATACGCAAAGCAAAAAGTATCACAATCACAATTTCTGCATCATATGACACTTTGACATGGTAAATAGCTAATTAATTTCGGCTTACAGCATTAAAACTAAAATAGATTTTGCTGGAGCATAAGATAAATCAGTTATTTCCATATCCTTCCCATCCACAATATTACACAAAAAAGCACCTGTAGTATTATTTATATGCGATTATGATACTTATATACATGTACTGTAGTAACTTCTAGTATTAGAAGAAGAAAGGCTGAATACTACATCCGCAATAACGAAATGCACATAAGGATGAAATGTGAATAACCATAAATTAACATTCTTCAGTTTTCATCTTTCATTCTGCACAGAACTTCTGCAAAATGTAGCAGTCACACAGGTACTACTACATCGCCATCCATCATTTTCTCCTCAATAAACTTGCCCCCTCAACTAGAATTGATTTTGTAAGTTAAGTAAAATAGTCCTGTTTCATTTGCATAGTTGGAAATTCACAGTTCTTGAGTTAAAGTTAATTCCAGTTGGCTTTATTCCCTCTCACTTGCTACACATACATAACTATGCAAACAAACTGCATTTCAAGAAACGTGTCTCTTCTTAAAACTGTTCAGCCAAGATAAGGACAGGTGTAGACTCCCAAAGATCTAGGAAACTCAGTTTTAAATAGCAGAACAAATACGTTTAAGTTACGTTATGATGTAAAAATGCTTTCAGAGAGGAGTCACTACCATAAAACACAGCGAGATGATTGACACACGCTCCACTGTCATATTTCCCTTGTTTTTTCTCCCACTATCAACTAACTACTACTAACTACTATTGTATAGGGATATGTCTCAGGTCTTCTGAGGTTAGGTCTGAGTGGAAATGGTGAACAGTAGTGGAAGGCAAATGGGTGGTGTAGCGGTAAACACCCCTTTGATCAAAGCAGGAGACCCGGGTTCAACTCCAGTTTTTTTTGCCATTTTCATCTGATCAAAAGTTATCATATATCTTCTTCACTTAAGAAATGTATAAACAGTCAACAGATCTTCTGACGGTCCCCTGTTGGCGATTGTGTACTTCATTGTGTATTGTATAACTGATGTGATTTTGCATCACTTGCTTTCCGAGAGTAAAGTATCTTATTGTCCTCTAAATTATCAGTTTTTAATAGCTGTTCTGAAAATATATATACATATTTTTCCACAGTAATATTGCCCTTAAAAACCAAATTTATTCATAGGATTAACATATGATAGACCCAATGTAGTAAGTGATGTAATATCCACTTTCTCAATAGTCAGAACTATATTGACAGCAATCAGAAAAACAAGTGACATGTTATAGCAACTAAAATCTTTCATTCCGTTGGTTCTCTTTCAATAATTTTTCATATGTTTGAACAGAGTGGCCAGTAGTTTCAATAATTTCCCTGACTTTTCCAGGTTATCCAGGGAATGGTTTAAATTTTTCCCTGACTTTTTGGCAAATTATTTGCCAAATTTGTTTTCGAGATAACTTGTAGGACACACAATACTGTAAGTGGTTTGAAAATTATCAAATAATTGTATTAATTTTCAAAATTGTATCAAAACAATACAAAATGTGCAAAAGAACATGTTTATTTATGAGCTTTCACCATGAAACATGTTATGAAACGAAACATGCAACACAATTGAATAAATAAATTCTCGTTACATAACAAAGTAATTGGAAAAACATTCTTATAAAATAAATAATAGAATGCTCCAATTATTAAGACACATGCTTATAATTCAATTTTTGTTCAAATGTATTACAGTAGATTTATTTCATAGTCCAGTTCTTCAGTTTCTTTTACACCTTTCATCTGAAATCTTTGTTTGCTTACAAGCAAGTTCTCTCAATTGATCTGCATGTTCGTATTTTCTGGCTTTTTCTTTTGATTCTGATGCCCACAAATTGATTTTGAACAGAACAACAAAAGATATCTTCACAGAAAGATGATTTCATTAAAAATTAACACAATTACAACTTATGATTCCATTCTATGCAATACATGGACAAAAGAGACAAATATCCTCCAAAACAACATAACATCCTTTAAGGTCTCATAACAAACAGACACACATAATATTAAAAAGATTTATACCAAGAAACACCTTAGAAAGATTTATAATAATTTTACACTGACGCAATCATAATTTAAAAATTTTTTGAGCAATGTATGTAAGGCCAGAATCATTCCTGCAGTCCAGTGTTTCCAGGTCTCATGCTTTTAGTCACCAGGACAATGAAGATTGGCTCAAAGGTGTTTACACAATTCAAATATACTATTAAGATGTATTTAGGCCCATATTTCAGAAATGTAAGAAATTAACACAGTTCTAAGATGTTTACTAATTTCAAGCAAAAGAACATAAGCAGCACTGTTTTTTTGGAAGAAAAAAATGACAATACTAAGTAAATAAAACAAATTTTTTTTGTATTAAACAAAGTATTGATATTAATATAGTAACAAAATTACAGTCTTCCTTTTATTATATTAAAAAAAATTAAATACAAGTTTCTTAAATTCATGTCCATAAATGTAACATTAGAATAATACCTGCTTAGGTCCCAACTTAGAAAATATTTTCCATAGTTCAGCAATATCTGTTGCAAAAGTAACATCAGTATCAAGAACAATTGCTTTCTGTAATGTATCTGGAAGTACTTTAGGCAAAGTTAACTTCATTAAACCATAGACTCCAGAATAATGCTTATTTGGAATCCATGAAACATCAGGAACTACATTGTCAGCCAAATAAAAGCTCACTTCCGCTAAAGAGAAAAATCAGAAATAGTTCCATCATTACATAGATCCAAATCAGGTAAATTAATGTAAAAATTAGAAATATTTATCATCAGTTAATTAGATACCAACATTATTTTACATTCCATCTGCATATAAATTCATAAAAAGCAACATATCCTGAAAATATTACCTTGCGGAACACTCCAAGTATAAAAAAGGGTTTGCAGAATAACTTGAGCCACTGAATCTGCTATAAGATGGAAGTGTAGGGGATTTTTACTATAAAACAGGATAGACTTAATAAGAGTAACAACTGAACGGCTTGAATTATATCCAGCACAAACAATTGCTACATGAATCACTTCGCATTTTGGAACTTCAGCCTCCTGTAAAACCAAAATTATTCAAATTTATGTATTTATAAAATTATTTGTAAATTTTATATTATTTCAACACTTAACAATAGAAATATTACTTTTCATTCTCATGTGATTTGAATATTAATAATAATAGCTGAAGGGACACGAAAGGACAAATAATAATCACCCAAAATAACGAACTATTTTTTTAATGAAAGAATATTCTGAAAGTGATTCAGAAATATTTGTAAGCAAATGAAGTTAAAATAAATTGTGAATCTATACTCCCTGTAATTTTGTAAAATTTAAATCAAAACAATATCTAGTCATGAACCCAACCAAAATGAATTGGAAAATGAAGTAAGATTCATTATAATATACATATTTCTTCTGAAAGTTAAATACTTAAGGGTTGCCAAAGTAAAAAAGTGTCAGAGGAAAAAAATACACAATATCTTAGTACATTTTACACGCATATAGCACATTACCCATGTACTTTTCATTCGGAATTAATTTGATGTAAAAGGATACATAAAACTAGCAACTATAAAGAAACTACTACCTGGTTGGGACAACGATTTGAATGTTCATGAGTAGGATGAGCATAGGCTTGAGTAGGAGTGTGATTGCTACTTCGCATAGCTGCCACAAGATGACTTTGTGAAATGCTTAACTGACGCCTAAGTAACTGGTTCTGTTCTTCCATTTCTCGAACACGGCCAGCCAATCTCGCCTCGCGTCCAGTAAACCCAAGCATATTATTTCCATCAACTATAACACAAGTATACATGGACATAGTTCGATTACCATTGTCAGAATTTCACGGCACCATATGACACATATTTCTCACATCTCTTTCCTCTTACCATGGCGATCTAATAAAGTATAATACAACAAGCCTGATGCCACCAGTGCTCCAAGAACAAAACTGCTCATCCAGTGTCTTGCCACAATGCAGGGAACATTTCGACTCCTCCTTCGAGCAATTCTGACGTTTTAATTCCAGAGATTAGGGGTTAAACGCATTGTAAATGATGCCATTTTGGGAGATTGACTCAAATATTATCGAGGGCTAACACTATTGTAAGGAACGTCAAAATAAACAACTAGGGTTATGTATCACACTACACGGCATGTTACACTGAACAGTAAGTACATATACAATACTATCATTGGAGAATACGGTCACTCATACAATAAGATAAAATGTTGAAAAATAAAATGTACGTAAAATGACACAATCTCATTAATCCACATCAAGTACTGTCCCGTACTAGTCCACCGCCATTCCCATTCATTTCCATTCACCTGGAAATTCCATGGTCATACACAATGCCAACTACAGACAGAATTAATAATCTTTCTCATATGTAGAATTTACGATTATAACGCGTTTGAAGTAACGTATTAGAATAATACTAAAAATTATGTAATGTCATTAATAATAAGTCAGACGATAAGGTAACAAAAACTAATAAATGCCACTCGATATTAATGTTGCTCAAAGAACATAAAACCCCAATGTTGGGCAGACTGTACGATTTATCTGAATCACGACCTGCTTGATCCTACTGCATCCTATCGGGTGTATCATCTCTAGAGATTGGTACACGCAAGGAGTCTGTACTCGGATCGCAGAGCAAAGTGGCTGACACCTGGTGGCGGGAGACAAAACTAACATTTTCCGGGCAAGCTGGTCCTTAGTAAGCTAGAATTCTCTCTTACATCTCAAATGGGAAGTGAAGCTAGAGCTGTTTGGCCGTTCTTTGGCGCTGCTAGTGTCTTGTTCGTATAAGTAATTCTAAATATTGAGCCATTGTTCTGTTCCTGAATGTAAAAATCGAGGTGGACGCATTTTCTTGTTTCTCAGAAATCCAAATGTGCGAAATTTGTGGAGAAATGAGTGTAAGATGAAAAAAACAAGTGCCTTAGAACATGGAAATACTTTCGTAATCGTTTTGGAGAATTCCGACATCTAATATCCGATCCCTTGACACGCTGATCCCTGTATCGTAGAATATACTTCGGACGCTCGAGACACCGTTTTTCAGCGCAGATGGTGGCTAGATGATCAATGCAAGAGAGCTATCAAAAATTAGATTACATAATTAGATTAGATTACAGTAAATTAGTTTATTGTCCTCCACGTGGTCATACGCAGTCTCTACTGTTTTTTGACAATAAAAATTTATAAATTCATATGTATTCGCGCGACAATGCTGTCACTTAGCGGCAGAGCGGCGGTTCAAATATTCTGCTCTATACAGTATACTATAGTCTTTTGCCGAATACGTATAGACAGGAAAACCGCCGCCTGTCCCAAAGTGCAAGATTGAGAAGAGGACCTACGTTCATCCTCGGCTTCTCTGATTATATTGGTATAGTATCAGGAACTGTCGTCTGAGATTTTTCAAACTTCGAATGAGTAGACGAAGCGAGAACTGTTAGATTTTGCTCTCAAAAACCGTACCAGCGTTAAGTACATACTATGTAATAATTGATATTATAGATAATTAGAAACATTTGAGGAATACTAGTTTCAAAAATTTATTGAAACAATTTGAATGGAAGTAATATTCTCACGTGACTACTCAAGTGACCACCGAAAGTTGTTCTATTAGTCACGAACCATCCGGCGGTTGTATGAGAAACAACGTCAAAACAATCGCAGTCGATATGAGTCTTTCGCTCACCTTCGATTCTTTCTCTATGACTTGTCCTAATCTGGTGTTGCGGACACAGTCCTTTTGTTCGGAACTAAGCCGGATTGAACATCTGTAACCGATCTCCATGGACTTAAATTCTCAGAAATTCCATTCATAATAAAAACTACAAATAAAATTGACCGTTAACATTACATTCCTGTGTGTTGACTCGTTTTTATCACCTTTAAAAAAAGACGAATAAAACGATATTTGAATATCACTTTAACGTCGTCCCAGTACTGAGAAAACGGTCCACCACAGTATATAATTTAAATCTAAATTATGGCGATGGGATTATTGGGAATTTTTATGGATAAGGCAGAATAGTTGTAATTCAATATGGGGAGCCAACATCACAGTAAAACATGCGGTACTGTAACTAGAGCTCCATAGAGCCGTACTTCGTATGACGGTACGTCGTACAAGTTTCATTTGTTTTCTATCCGTCTACCTTAGCCAAGAATAATTAGCGGTCACTAAGTAATGTAATACAAGTAGTTTATTTCATCGCAACGTGAACACTGGCGTAACTATCTCTTCCGGGTTTCCGGATCATGTTGAGGTCCAGCCACAAAATGTTTGACAAACTTTTTCAAATGAATCATTAACAAAAGAATTTTGTAAAATTGTAAGAATTCCTTAGTAGTTACAAGTGTACCTTTGTGGAACGCTAATAACAATATTTTTTACAAACTTAAAAATTAACTTGTTACTTACAAACTTGTTCTTTTGTGGAACGGGTGTCTGCTGTGTTGACTGACACCTCCAATAGGTCAGCTGTAATGATTCCCTGTGTCACGCCTCTGCAATTCTCATGTGAAATCTTCTCAAAATAAGCAGGAGCTTTGCTCGTTTTTTCAACCTTTCGCATTCCCATCCTCATAGTCCCTTATCATAATCCCTCATAGTAAAAAATCTGAATTTCAAACTAAGCAAATTGTGCTATGAATTCAGAATTTTAGTCAACATGTTTCTCGCTGCGTGTATTTTGCAAATGTTTATTCTCATTTACGATACGGCATTATCGTTTGGGGCCAATCCGTTCAGAGCATTATAACTTTTAGAATTTAAAAAAGGTTAATTCGGATTATCTGTAATTCTCACCTAACATTCATGTAATCCTTTATTTAGAGAATTAAATATTCTCCCTCTCCCCTTTATATATATTTATGAAGTAGTTGAGTTTTTTAGAAAGAACTATAAAGATCCTACCCCTGTTTCAGCAGAAACAGTCTAGTTCACGAGCACAACACTCGTAATAAGGCTAATACTCATCGCCCTGGCGTGTCGACCACTCTTTGCCAAAAAGGGCCACATATCATTCAGAATTAATTTTGTATAATTCCCTTCCCAAAAAATAAGAGATATAAATAAATTTGATCTTTTCAAATCCGTGGTTAAAAGCTTACTAATGTGCCATTGTTTCTACAATGTGAAAGAATTTACAGCTTTTAATAAAAGAAATAAATGAGAGTTTAATTTTCTAGTAAATATTGTGTTTTCCATGTGATTTCGGATGTTTTAGGTGATGTTAATACCTCTTATACTTCATCACACAATTGTTATAGTACTCTACATACTTATTAAATTCCTTTTTTCATGCATGTTGTTTTTCTCCTTTTTGTTATTAATAGTTTAATTCTACCTGTACGCAACCTTGGCACGTTTGGGTACATTATCTCTATAGCCCCATCCTGACTCGGGTTTTTCACCGGTTTTCCTCCGGGTAGTTACGTGTGGGCGGCAGCGTAAGATGACACAAGAAAGACAACCACGTGTCTACAGCGACGAAAGAGTCGACAATCACGCAATACTGGCATTGGCTCCTCGTCTTTCACGTGGTCTTTAGGTTCCTCCTTCATTACTTTTCTTTGGTTGCGGGGAGTATAAATAATTTCTTTTATAAATATTAAATCCGCCACTGCCCTTGAGCCCTTGATCGGAATTGATGGGATGGTCCCTTGCATGTTTCCGGAAAGTAATTTAGTTTATTATCCCCCACGTGGTCATACGCAGTTTGCAACTGCTTTTTTGACAAGAAAGTTGATTTATTTATTTTATTATGTCTCATATCACAGCCTTACCATATATTTTCTACACCTCTCAATGTAATATTACGTTCATATCAACACATGTAAAATCTCAGTTAATGGAAAAATACTGAGATTGGATGCATCAAGTAACTAGTAAATTATTTGTTACTTCATACTTCCAGAAGAGTAATTTGAGTGGAAGTCTCGGATGCCATATCAGAAGTAACGAAATGATTAAGAAAGTATGTTGCGGAAGTACTGAAATTATTAATAGCTGCTTACGCAAGGAAGAAAATCTCCACAGAAATTAAAGGTTTTCTTTATTTTCTAGGAATATAATGAAAGAGGCCCTAATGATGTGAATTTCTATCGTCCAATACGATTACTATCATGTTATGGGAGATTGTTGGAAATGATTCTTATTGAAAGATTGGCAAAGGAGGTTGAAGAAAACTATTTGAATGCAGCGCTCAACAAATGAGTATTTGGTATGCTTGCGGGATTGTGTTGAGGAAAGTTAAACAAAATTGGTGTTGGCATTGTTCTTAGATATATCGGAAAATTTGCAGAAGTAAATGGTGAATGCATGTGTGTACATCGTCAATATGAACAAGTTTGATGACAGGTATTAATACTAAAAATGAGGTAAATCCAGGAAACTACGAAAGGGTGCCAGTAAAGATCACACGATGGAGGACTACTGATTTGGATATTAGTGATAAATGTATTATTGGTTATGGTGATAAAAAAGGGTTGAGGATTAGTGCTTACATGGACAATGTGATGTGGTGAAGGGTCTCCCAGAAGAGAATATGGGAGGCGAGGAATGAGATTTCGGATGCATGTGTTATATGGTGTAGTATGAACAAACAGACAATATCACCAAAAAAGACGTGTACAATGGTCTGCAAACTGCGAAATGAACGGAAAAAGAGTCAGCGAAATGTCCGGAAAAGGAACTCTTTTTTTGTATGTGGGAGTGGTTTCCTTTAGTAAAAATGGCCAATGGGTGGCCATATGTTATCGCCAAACGGCCATTGATGGCCACTTGAAATAAGTGGCCGTTTGGTGCTAACAGATGACCTCTCAATGTCCATTTTTTACTAGAGTGATAATGAATGATAAAGTTTTACGGATCTTTTAGCGTATATGGAGAAGAAATAAAGAACCTTACCACTAATTGCAGATTTTAGGAATACCAATGTATCTGGGGTAATTGTAATAATGATGACTTATGGGTGCAAGGAGAGGTTAAAAATATTGAACAACATGAAAGTTCATGACAAGATAAGGAGGTTGCAAAGGCTATTGTGGTTGGTTTAACATGAGCATCCATCATACCATTTCGACTGACGCATTGAGTACTCCACACGATGTGTGTCATAGACGTTTGATTTGTAGCGAATGATGGCGTCCTCAGGAATGAGATGTCTATCACTCGCGATCACCGTCGCACGATCTATACAAATCGATATAGTCAAAGTCTTCGGCATTGTTTCTAGAAGGCAATAGTGGCGACTGAGAATCAAAAGTGGGAGGGGGGCGAAAGGAATATTGACAATTTTCATTTACATGACATTTTCTGCATATTTCCACTAAGTACAATTTAAATAATGAAATAAATCAAAGGGAAGACAATTGGCGACTCCCACATCAGGGATGGTGTGATTCTTTTGATAATTCTCAGTTTTAGTCGGTTAAAATGAAATTTGTATCTTTCTTTTAAAAAAAGTAGGGTGGTCTGCCCCCCCCTAATCACTGTCACTGGTAGAAGGTTCATGTAAATATCACATTCACTGAAGGGTTGTTGCATATTATTGAAAATATTGGCGAGTGCTATTTGGCAAAAACACGACTCAGGACGACTGTTATGACAGGAAGAGAAGAACAATTGGAATATCCTTATGAAATGCCGTGGCACATCATTAAGGATACATTTCATTCGACCTTTATCTAATCGTACCACGATTCATATCGTGCCTAGAAACTCCAAAGGAAGAAGGGGCAGAGGAGCACGAGACCCGGGAGGAGAGTGGGTGCCAAAACGAGAGACATCCTCATCATCACATCTTAATAAATACACTTTTATATTGATCAGTTTGTAGTTGATGGAATTTTTAGCTCCATGTAAAGATTATATAAGATTGCATTCGAGAAAATTCGAGATAGTGTTGGTGGCATGTCATTGTTAGCTATTGTGTTAGTTTCAGAATAATTTGAGTTTTTTAATCTGTTCGATATTTGATGCGTAAATTGTAATTCATTTGGCAATAAATTGAAACGATGGGAAAGGTCTTGCTAAGTTAAATATACTACTTGTAAATGTATTAAAATGATGAATGACTTATTTCGGTATCTTTATTCAAAAGATGAAGTATTTTGGAATTCGGATCAGAAAATAAAATATATGAGATAACTGAAAACATGTCGATAAAAGAAATAGAATATTTTAACCCTGCCACACATGTTCCACAGATGTCCTCGCAGTTCATGATCCCACGATCTAGATATGGTAGTGCACCAAATATACACTGGCTCAGTTCATTCTAGTTGATGAGCACATGCTAGATGACAAAAAAATTTAAAACCAATACATATTTACTACATATTTTACTTCATATTGTATTAAAATTATCTATTGTATGAAACTGTGATGTTTGATTTTGATGGAAGATCATATTTCGTTGGTTTATAATTGCAAAATACTAGTTTTCAGATTTTCATACTCTAACAGTAAAACTTTTCAGTGATTTTGGGAGAAGAGAGCAAATAGAATTCATGTTTTGTATAAGGAGTGATATCTAAATTTGGTTAACAAATATACACTGAACTTTTTAATTTGAATATGTTTATTTTAAACAATGACCAACATGAATTGTTAAAAATAATCAAAATTGGTTCAACAATTTTTCTTTAATTTGTGTATCATACAAATAAATGGTAGTATAGATTAGTTTTGTCAATAAATTCAACTGTAAATAAAACTCTTTATTTTCATTAAAAACATTATTTTACAATTTTTGTTGAAACAATAAAATAAATTCAATTATATTTTTAGCATACAGAGCAAAAGATTTCTTCTTTTTCAACAAAAATGTTTTTGTACTTCTTTCAAATTATTTGAAGTAGTGATTCTTTGGTGCTCTGGATAAGCAATAATTTAGTTGCAAGATATAATAGAACCTACTAATTAAAAGTGAGTACTTTTAAGTAATACAAAGGTTGGATAAAAAGAAACAAAAATTAAAATTTATAAGACCGTATATATGTTTATAATAAAAATCATACTATGATTTCATAAAACAAAAGATTTTCAATAAAGCAGTAATCATGTCATGATAATATATTTGACAACATAATGTTGTGAAAGAAACAAACTAAATATTTCTATTTATGGTCAAAAATACACTTGCTTATTTGCAATACTGAATTCATTAAGATTCTTAGGTTCCTTTCACTTAGAAAGAAGTAAATTCTGAATGTGATATGGAAACTACACAATGTCTATCATGATCCTCCTCCATTAATGAACTACACATTCTTTGTACTTTATGAAGGAAGGTAATTATCTGTTCCAGTAAATGCATCGGTAAATGGAACAGTTTCAAATATATTTGTCAAAACACTATGCACTATTTCACTTATAGCGGTGGAAAAAATTGGTCCTAGTGAAACAAGCATCTCCTCCCAATTATCATTCATAAATTTATTGGTGTTGTCTCCTGAAAAAAAAATGAATGTTAGAATTTTTTTCAAATTTTTTTGTTAACAAAGTGAAACAAATATCAAATTTTCAGAAATGTTTTCATGTTAACTTTTGTAAAACGATAGATGGGAAATAGTCTTACCAACTAGTTTTATAATGGTTATCAACTGTACATCAGAGAAATGGTATAAAAGTACATATAATTTGTTTTGAAGAAAGATTGAACAGTAAGTGACTTACCTAAAAGTTTATCACCATTAAATAAATTGTCTAAATGCACGTACAATCTTGAAGTATTAAACTTGAAACTGGAATGAGGTTGAGGAATGAAATACACCTCTTTGTCATTACGCAATTGAAGTGAATAGTCATATTCATATGATATGAACATGTCACCTACAAGCAAAATTGGTTATAAACAAATAATATTCTCTCTAACACTGAAATGGCAAAATTATTTTGAAATGTTAAAATACACAGTAAACATCTTATGGATTAACATATTATCTCTCATTTCTTAATAATATTTTTTTTGCAGAGAGAAAAGAGAGAAATGGAATATTATAAGCAATACAGCTGGATCTTAGATGAGACCATGAATTAAGTGAGTAAAAACTATAAGAATTAAAATAGTTGAATGTTGATACTACCAAAGGTGCAAAAATTGTGTGACATTGAAGCTGTCAATAGGAAATAAATTATTGAGATCTACAGAAATAAAATAAATTTTCATTTCTTTAATCTAAAACAGGAAAAACTAAACAAAAACATACATTATCACAATAAGAAAATTTATCTTGCAGGCACTGACTATCTCGAATGAATGGGAAAGGAATCCCAGGTAACGAAAATCCCAGGTAATAAAGTAAATGAAATGGAAGGAGTATACTTAATATACTAAAAATACCAACTCTTTTACACTTCGAAGGAACATCAGTGGCATAGCAAGGTGCATAGTATCATGGTTGTCCAGACACACCCATATTTTAAAAAATATGTTGTATTTATAATAAATAGCTAAGAACATAGGGAAATATAAGATTTTCAATTAAACATTAGGTTATCATTAATTCTTTGTGTCATACTATTCCTAGATATCTGTTCATACCAAGGGCTGGGTTGTAATATAATAAATACTGAGGCAATTTTCACCTAAAAACATAATTTCTGTGAGTAGTTTTATGGGTCTTGAGATTGCTTAAAATGTGATATCAAGCTTTATACAAGCAAAAAAATTATATTGTATGGACCTCTAAACTGAGTTTTCCATACTCCATACCCCCAGACTACCTGGAGAGTTGATACGCCCAAAAATAAATTCCTGGCTAAACCTTTGTCTAGAGGAAACAATGTTCACTGCTAGATAATTTGGGAAAGGGAAAGGAAATTCAGAAGAATACACTTCTGTCAATTTGAATAAAGTGAAAGGACAGGGATAAGCTGAAAATGTTGGATATTGGAGTACTCTCTCGAATTTCTATTTTTTTGCTATTTCTTTTTCCTTAGCAAAGACTATGGAAAACCTCATTTGCAACACTCGATGATTATGAGGTTCTTTTTTTTTTTTTT